>CM017581.2:8326326-8926326 GCA_007844105.2 Rhamnella rubrinervis
TCAAATTAAGTAAAAAAGAAAAGAAAAAGTAGTTAACGAGTAATTGTATTCAAGTTTGGAGGGAGATCCAAGAAGTTTCGTGATTGGAAAAATGATAGATTTCCTATAACATATTGAAACAACAAATATAGAGTACGTCAAATGAAAGGGGGGACAAATACAATATTCTGTAAAGGAGTAGGGTTTGTATTATTGGACTAACAATTGTGCTACTTAGGCTAGTAATTATGAGCATAAAGTGAAATCATTATTGGCCTGTGAAAAGACTAAAGGTTTATTGTATTTAAACAAGAAAGGTGTTTGATTAAAGAACCTGTCAAATTCATTATGTCGTTTTTATTTTAATAATTCTTTTTATATCATCTATGATTGATTATCATTTATGAACAGGTTTTTATGCATAACCCTTTTCAGTTCAACAAAACTTCTAGTTAGAATTTTTTTTTTTTTTTTTTAAGTTGCACTTAGGATATTCAAAAAATGACAACCTTACTGTAAACACATTCATAAGTTGTATTTTGAGCTTTAAGCAAATTTTCAATATCTCGAAAGTATTGTTTGTCAATAAAATAAGTAAGATTTAGTTCAAGCTTTATTTGTTTATTAAATTATTTTATATATAATTTTATTCTAAATATAAATGAATATATAAAAAATTATTTTAAAAATAAATAAACTTGTTAAAGCCTTCTTCTTGCTGGGCAAGGCCTAACGTGGCACGGGATCACTTCATTTTGCTCAAATAAAATGATTCGCAGGCCTGGTGATCTGTAAACTGAATAAATGGGCCACAAATTTTATGAACCAAAAACGACTAAAAATTATTCTCATCCATTTACAATTTTGAAAGTAGCATGTCAACCACCATATAAAGGGGTTTTCAATGCCATGTTGAGAACCAATAAGTTTTAAATGTTTCTAGTTTGTTTAGTCAATAATTAAAATTTTATCTTAAAATTACCAAAGTATCCAAATTAGTAAAAAAGATTGAATACTTTTGTTAGTCCGTTCATCATTATGTTGAAGTATTATTCGAAAACTGTAGTTTTCCTTTTTGAAGCTGAAGCAATGAAACTCTGATTGCTACCTATAGCCAGTTCATGAATCTATCAACTCCTTTTATTAACCAGGTTAGTTATATATCATATTTAGTGTTTGAGTTTGTTCATTATAACAGGTTTAGGGTTTAAAAATTGTTTGAATTTTAAAATTTCTTTTAATGAACTAATAATTTATTATTTTTCTTAATGAGTTATTAGGTTGTTAAAATGAGGATTATGGGGGTTTAGGGGTTGAGTTAGTTAGGGGGTCGAGACACAATTGTGGGGTAAAGTGTTAAACACACAATTGTTTTTTTATTTTTGACTTTTTTCATTTGCTTGCCACTCTAATTATGATTTGGCATATTGCCAAATATCTTCATTAATGATGAAGTAAAATGCTTAGACAAAGTGCTTAAAACACACTTTAATTATGCTTCGGCATATTGCCAAATATCTTTGTTAATGATAAAGTAGAATGCTTAACATTATTTTCATAACACACTCTAATATATATGAGGCATATTTCATGTTTAACATGCTTTCTTATATGTATTTAATAAGGAAATAGACTCCAAGGTTGGTAAGCTCTTCAAGTATCCTAAAGCAAAGGATAAGTAGGTCTGCATCACAAACAAGGCTTTACTATTAAGGGTTGTGGATGATATTAAGGTCCTGCTATCTGAAAATGCTACTCAAATGAAGATGGAAAATAGCTATTTCGGCCACTTCTTGAAGATGTCCAATATATCTAAATACAACCCACCTAAAGGTCGTGTCAATTTTTCTGTTGGCTTAGTTCATTACCTCATTAGAAGCCAAGTCTACGCATATAACAAGCTTCATATGGAATTTAATTTTAGAGAGAGCATATCACATTTTGGGAAAAAGGAATTTGGACTTGTAACTGGATTGACGATGGGCCCAATTCCAAAAAGGAAGAAAACATCTTCATACAATAGAATTAAAAGGAGTACTTTAATAATAAGGACAAGGTAACAAATAACATGGTAAAGGATGTGTTCAAAACTACTAAAAAGTACATGGAAGATGATGACATGGTGAAGTTGGCATTGCTTTATCTACTTAAGTGTGGTCTTATTAGGAAAGATAGCCACACTCAAGTAGATCATGATCATTTACACATTATAGATGATCTTGAATTCTTCAACACTTATTCTTCGGGAGAAGTGTCATGGGCTACAATCATTGCCTTCTTACACAAGACTCTAGAAAAACCCTAATATATCTGGCGCCTATAGTGTTGGAAGGTGTTCAATTGCCTTTCAGATTTCACATTTTTAAATCTAACTTTATTTTTCATGTCCCTTTCATATATTTTATATTTCTAATATATTTGTTAATTTTTTTATTTTTTTTAATTTTATTATTTTAGGTTTAGGGATATGAAGTAATCCCTATGTTGGGTAGAATTGCTGCCAACAAGTTAGAGGAGGTTGCATTCTCTCGCATTCTGAGATGGTCAACCAATTCCAACCCAAACTGTCAATAATTGGAGGATCAAATATTCAGTAAAATGAGGGTATGATTACTTACTTATTTACATTTTTTACATTTTGTATATAATGTGTTACTAAATATATATTTGCATATTTTGTGTCTTATAGTATGATGTGGTTGCCATATTAGAGCCCACATCAGATGCCGAACTTGTTTACTACATAGAGAATATGCTCATTACTAATGGTGAAGGTGAAGGACATGATTATATAATTAATGATGATGAGCAGCATGATGATGGTATGCAACCACAAAAGAAGAGGACACATACTGATGGAGGCCAACAATAAAATGTTCATAATCATGACCAACATTAGCATTACATTCCACCACAATTTGAACCTTCAACATCAACTAAAGTATGTAAATTGTGTATTACTTTTAGTTTTAATTTTACTGTGTGGACTATATGTATGAACTTATGAAGAATCTTTTTCTTTGTATGTAGATTCATGCTGATGTTGAATCAATGAAGAAGGAAATCCTTGTAAACCAAAACTACATTAAGAGCATAAAGAGTGAACTATCAAGCATGAAGGAAACACTTAAACTTATCCTTCGACTTGTCATAGTCCATCACAGTTCATCACAAAAGGTAAATAATCAAACTTAGTTTACAATTGTACTTTTCATTTGCATAATTTTAACCGAGCTTGCGATATGTCATGTAGGCCAAACAACAAACTGACATTGTGATTTCTTATGAAGAGGATTTGAAGACTACTTAAAAGGATGATGCACACGATAAAGAAATAAGTGAATTTGAACATTATTAGTCTATTATCTTAATTTGTCCTTGAGTGAATAAAGGTTTTCCTTCGTTACTGATGAAGTACTTCACTAGTGATGAATTTTTTTATATTTTGTGTTTTTTTATTTGCTTTATTAGCTGATGGAGCTGGATACTATCCAAACATATTATGCACAACAATATGATGAATAATAACATGATGTGAAGGTTCATAAATAGGTGAGTTGTACTCATATTTCTTTAATGTTTTACTTTGTTATTGACGAAGTGATTCATACTTGACAAAATCATGATTCAATACTTTTTTTACTATAACTGTTTTTTTTCCTTTCTTCGGCTTTGGTAATTAAGGAACAAAATATAAAACTTGAACAAGTACAAGTTGAACCAGAATAAGAACAACCAAAGAAGGTTGGTGAGAAATCCACAATTCACATGCCTATTCAAGTAACTGAACCTAATGAAGAAGTCACAGAAGTAAGATTTTTTATAGTATATAGTGAAGTTAAAGATGTCTTCACATTAACTAATGTGACAAATTTGGTTATTATTTAATAATTCATTTTGTAATTGAATGATGAAGGCTGTTAGCCAAGAGGGAGAGGAAGAACGAGATGATAATACAAAATATAATCTTCTGGATGCTGTCTATATAGGTCATGACAAGAGGTTGAGGAAATTAGCCAAGCAAGTAAGGTCTCCATATATAGTCAACACAAAGATGCTGGCTAAATTGAAGATTACAATTCCTACTAACACTTTCAATCCAATGAGGCCAGTACCTACTGTTGTTGCTTCTGCATTAGAAATCTATATAAGACTAGAGAATCCTAGGATTGAGGAATTTCATTATTAGAATGTGGGTGTTTAGTTTTTCCATGACTTGATAACAAGTGAAGTGTGGATTATAGATGAGGTAATATATTGTATATGTTTATTTCATTTACTGATTTGTTATTTTTTGTGACGGTTTGAGTCTTTATAAGTTTCTCTTTCACCTCATGCGTATACATATGCAATTGCATCCCAACTTGTTTGAGCCTCGTGTTGCCATTATAGATTCCTTATTTTAGGTAATCTATTTGGTTTCTATGAATTTAAATTGGTATAATAACTGCATGAATTTATTATTTAAATGTATTAACATCTGCATGTAATACTTATGTGACAACCATCATTTTATAGAAGGTGGAAGAGATTCAAAGCATGGAGGGATGGCAAGGGAAAGAAGAAGACCGAATGGTCGACATATCATACTCTGTAGGATTTTGCATGGGGAGGATCAGACTCAACCAATATTGTAGATGCTGACATTGTAAGTGCATACATATGTGTGTTAGTTTTAGATTTTAAAGTGATAATACTTCGTCCTTCTTCCTAACTACCATTATTTAATGCTTCAAATGTATATTCCAATCAATATACCTATGACACACTAGTTGCTAGGTCATGTGGACATGTTAAAATGTCATATGGCATTGTATGACTTATACAAGTCAATTTTGAATGATAACGGTGATGCAGAGGCATTGGCATGTATGTTGCCATATCTACTTCACGATGTAAATTTCTATGATTCCAGGGAAAATTTGGCTAACGACATAAACTCTTTCTACATTTTTCAGGTGAGAAAAACTTCAACAAACAAATGAGTAAATTTTAAATCTTGACAGGTAAATGTAATGTGTATGAATATGCAATTGAGGGAGTCACTTATGTTATGTGTTTCATTATTATTATTATTTTATTTTGCAGGGGTGATTGTAGTGTGTTCATGCTTAAATTTGTAGAGTATTTGATGGCACGACTACCATTATCTTTTACACAGAGTGGCATCTAGTTTTTTGAACTTAAGTATGCACAAGAAATTTTTGTAGTTATTTTTGAACTTAAGTATGTGTAATAAAAGTGTTGGTACATTTTATATACATTACTCAATTTGTTGTCATTTTTTAAGTATAAATAGTTACAATCAGTTTAATTGAATTTATTCTTCTTACTCATTTTTTTTCATATAAATAACTACAATTATTTTGTAATGTAAATAATTACAATCAATCATTCTAATTAAATTTGTAATTTTATTCATTTTTTATTCATGTGAATGCGGTAAAGCCGAATTTTTATGAAGTGAATTTTGACACATTTGCTAATGCCGAACTTGTTCTTCGATGAATGAAATAACCATTCGCTTACGAATGAAGTAAATTTTGATGCCTTCACTAATGCCAAACTCATTCGTTAATGTCGAACTTGTTGTTCGATGAATGAAATAAGCATTCATCTCTAAACGAAGTAAATTTTAACGTCTTCGCTAATACTGAACTCGTTCACTAATGCCGACCTTGTTCTTCGATGAATGAAGTAACCATTCACTCTGAACAAAATAAATTTTGACACCTTCGCTAATGCCGAACTTGTTCACTAATGACCAACTTGTTCGATAATTTGGTCATGGTCACAATCATGTGGCAATTTTGAATATATTATTTAATGTGGTTGTTAACTGTTAAATAATCGTTTCAGCATTTTATATGGTCATTTTCATTAGATAATTACCATTCATTTATGGGTAAATCTAGACGTTTGGGAAGTAGGGTTCCATTAAATGCCCTTGCCATTTGAATTGAGGCAAAGTGAGTCTCTCTATATTCTATTGTCTATTTGTCTTCTTGTTGTCTATGTGTATTTTTCTCCTGCTATTTATACTGATAGCATTTAGTGATCAAGTGAAATCAACAAATATAGGAACTCTATTATTGATGTGGTTTAAATGGTGTTGAGTTCTACTTTGTTATTCTCTTATGTAGATTTGATTGTGTTTTGATGTTGGTATTTTTTTTGAATTAGAAACCAGAAATGTCATTTGAGAAAGGAAAGAAGAGACGATTGAATAGGATTGAAACTGTATCCATCTTAAACTGCCCCTGATGGAGTTTGTCGTATGAGTGACCACCTCTGATGGAGTTTATCGCATTGTGTTAGAGGAATACTTGAGAGTTTAGAGGCTCTCAAATTTAATTTGTCAAACAATAAACACCGAGGAAGGGGTTCGCAAGCCTAATTTATTGCAGGGTTTCCCAATGGAGCATGGAGTCTTACAAGTAGGGTTTCATCTTAGTGCCATTGTCATCTTATAGATATAGGAAATATGGAAGACTTTGATATAGTTTTTAATACTGAGTGACGTAATTTGTAATTTGGAAGTTATTGTAATTTGTATATTGGAAATATACTGTAATTTGCAAAGTAATTTGTAATTCAAGTTTCTTTATATATTTTTAATATATATATAGTCATACAATAAATTCAATCCCGGTATATTTACAATTCAATACACTTCCCTACTTGACATAGATAATGGAAGGTATAATATTCAAGTATTTCAGTCTTGACAAAGTAAATTTCGTAGATAAAGACGACGTAATTTCTTAACGATGAAGTAAAAAACGCACTCATGCTTGGATGAACAATGATACTCAGCTGACAATTTCGATTATTTATAAAATTTACTCAATCATTCGATCTAGTTTTATTTGCTTCCAATTCACTTATCGCAAGTTTTATTAATGAACGGTGTAAATTTTGAGTATTTCATCCCTTATTGCTAACGTTGACAAGCTTTACTATTTTGGGAATGACGATGTTATTGGCTATTAACGAAGTCAAAATCTCACTCATCGTAAATAAAAATTGCTAGTCAGTTGAACATTTTGCTAAATACGAAGTCATTTGCTACACAACGAAGTAAAGATGAAGTTATTTGCTAACAAAACATAATCAACTATGAGTACTTCGACAATGACAAAGTCCTTCTGTAACACCCCTTAACCGAAACTCACGAATCCGATCTAGGAGATGCTATTTTTCATTGCGTATGATGTAAAATAAGACCAATTTTTTTTCCTTTCCTCTTTACTTCGGATTCATAAAATAATGGTACTATTTTAAAATTTATCGAAATACTAGTAATAATTTTATTATTAGTATCTCAAATCACAACCCATATGTAAAGAGAAATTTAACAAATATCTTAGTCTTGTAAACCTTTTAAATAGAGAAAATGAAATTAATTTATAGCATAGCGGAATAGTCTTATGAGCTTGGATCATGCAGAACAATATAGTCAAACACCACCTCACAGATACCCCATTTCCAAGTTCCACTTAATTAGTTTTCAGTGTCATTACCTACACACATAAGCAAATAAAAGTGAGTGACAAATTATTCAGCAAGTTCCACAATGCATACATCCACAACATGGAATGCTTATGCTTATGCGTAATTCAGAGCATACTTATTTACCTTCAAATAGTTCTTGCATAGTTCAAACAAAAACATTCTTTATTTAGTTTGAAAATGGAACCACCATTGTAGGACTTCCATACACATATCCAATAATTTCGGTCATACAAGTATAAACCAATGCCAATAACTCCGACCAAAGAGCATTAGTCATACCCTCATTGTGATCCTTAATGAATCCTTCCACATATACAAGTCCATCTATATGTGCCCATGTGAACCCTACAAACTTGGTAGGCTCCATAAAACTGAGTCTTCTTTTATGCAATTCTATACATACATACAAAAGCTCCATTTCAAACTTGTCCATATTTGTCTATAAGGTGTTTCCTTTGAAAACATACTTTGCTTTTCAATAAATCTTAATGTTGTGCATTTTTTGTAAAACTAAATTTTTATATTCATGTTTGAGTACACATGTTCATGCTTACATACTTATGACTGTGCATACCTTACTTCACAAATTAGGAACCAAGTGTATATGCATTCATCAACCCATCATATCCAAAAACATATATTTCATAACAAATTATCACAATAAATGCTCAGGTAAGTTTTGGCTATTTTCAATCACAAGTAATACAATCTATACCATGCATACACTTATATTTCTATTTACTTTTCATGAATTTCAGCAAGTTATTTTCCACAAAAAAATTCATAAGTACAAGCATAGCCGAAAATTTAAACAACAATTAATCAAACTTGTCATGTATGATCTTATGTAATATAGTGCCAAAATTTTCAGTAAGCATTACTTAATCCAAAATATAATTGTGACATGATTTCGACATAATAGCATGTATATAAATGTCCAAAAAATTTCAGCAACAAAATATAGATTCAAACTTAATTGAACCATGAATATTCAATAGATTAATAAAGCTAAAATATTTATAATTTTTCAACAAACAATATCCCTTCATTACTTGATTTAAATCACATGTATCTTAAGGGAATTATTATCCATAGCTAATCAAATTAAAAACCATCAAAACCTATTCATTACTAAGTATGATCACCCTTGATTTAATGATTAAACTTGAATAAAAATTCAATCTTGACACATACATGGGGATTGGCCATATAAAAAATTAGTGTTTAATGTATAATTTCGTAAAATTAACAATTTTCATGTAAATCTATGTGATTTACAGTAAAACGATAAAAACCTTCTATATATCAAAATTTTCAATACACACCAATCTATATTATTATGCATAAATCATCAATTCAATCTATAGAAATTGAAGAGAAGAAGAGAGTTTTAAACAAATAAAAAAAAAACAATAAATAGTTATGAAAGTTACCTTAAATCTTCAAAAACCTAGAAAAAAATCCTTGCTTAATCACACAAAATTTCTCTCAATATTTCTTTAAGAAATTACAATACTAAGATGAGAGGAGAATACATAAAATTTCACTATCTATAACTTCTTAATTTAAAGACGAAACCCTAATCAAAACTTGTCTTATTTCATAGTTCTTACTTTCCTTCTTTCAAATAAGGAAAGTATTAATCATATAATTGTCAAATAATACCAATTAAAAATCAAAATTTAAATATCAAACTCACACATAAATAGGTGTCAATCATATAATCACACACATACACATATGTGTTGGTAAAAACTATATTGTACACACATTCATGTACACACACAGACTTAAACTTATTACAAAGTTTGGTAGCATGTCAAGTGCCTATCACTGCACCTGCCACACATGAGTTTGGGGGGAGAAGATAGCAAAATTTGAACCATATCAAGTGCCTATCATTACGCCTGACAATGCGCCTAACACGATCATGTTTGGGATTCGTTGAACCTTAAATTATGTAAGGCACCTAATATAGAACCTATCATTGCACCTGACATCCTCTGACTTCGTATCCTCCGGACAAAATTTTTTTTTAGAATGGGTGAATTGTAATAACTGCCTCACGCCTGACACACACGGGTTTGGGGGGAGAAGATGGTAAACTTTGAACCATATCAGGCGCTTGTCATTGCGCTTAACACGCTTAGGTTTGGGGCTTGTTGAACCTTGAATTATGTAAGGCATCTAACATAGAACCCAATGACGGTTGTACCTTGAGTGTAGACAACATGTATGAATATTGGTTAGAAACTAACTCAACATCTATTCTTTTCAGATCTTCCAAAATATGTTATTTCGTAGTAATTAGATTACCACTAAAATCGGCAAACTTTCTAATCAGAGCATCAGCTACTACATTGGCTTTTCCAGGATGATAATTGATAATTGATAAAACAATCATAATCCTTAATCAATTTCAACCATATTCGTTGCCTTATGTTTTACTCCTTTTAAGTAAAGAAATACTTCAGACTTTTATGGCCAGTGTAAATGTCACACTTCACACTATAAAGGTAATGTCTCCAAATCTTCAGTGCAAAAATGATAGCAGCCAGCTTCAAATCGTGTGTCGGGTAGTTGCGTTCGTACAGCTTTAACTGTCGTAATGCATAAGCAATTACCTTCTCGTTTTGCATAAGCACACAACCTATTCCTTTACCAGATGCATCATTATAGATCACGAACTTGTCTTTTTCATTAGGTGTAATGAGTATAAGGGCCGTAACCAGCCTATCTTTAAGCTCCATGAAACTTTTATCACAAGCTTCAGTTCAGATGAATTTCACATCATTTTTCATCAATTGCGTCAACGGGACAACAATCTTTGAAAAGCCTTCAACAAACCTTCGATAATAACCTGCCAAACCAAGGAAACTTCGAATGTCTCTTACATTTGTCGGCCTTTTCCAATCTTGCACAGCCGTAACTTTGCTCAAATCAACTTGTATTCCTTTCCTTAGACACAATATGACCTAAGAAAGAAATCTTTTCAAGCTAAAATTCACACTTCTTAAATTTGGCATAAAGTTGCTTCTCACGTAACCGTTGTAATACAACTTTTAGGTGTTCTTCATGCTCCTCAGCACTTTTAGAATAAACTAGTATATCATTAATAAAGACAATAGCAAACTTATCCAAGAAGTCATTGAACACTCGATTCATTAGGTCTATGAAAGTAGCAGATGCATTGGTTAGTCCAAATGGCATAACAAAAAACTCATAATGTTCATATCTTGTTCTGAAAGCACTCTTTGGTACATCCACCTCTTTTATCTTTAATTGGTGATAACCGGATCGATGATCAATCTTTGAGAACACGCTAGCTCCTTGAAATTGATCGAACAAGTCTTCAATCCATGTAACGGGTACTTATTCTGGATCATCACATGATTTAATTTTCTATAATCAATGCACAGTCGCATTGATCCATCCTTTTTCTTTAAGAACAAATCTAATACTCCCCATTAGAAAACACTTAGTCGAATAAAACCTCATTCTAGAAGTTCTTACAATTGCTCTTTCAATTCTTTCAACTCCATAGGTGCCATCTAATATGGTACCTTAGATATTGATACAGTTCCCGGCAAAACATCAGAACTCCACATTTCGATCAGGCAGCAACTGTGGTAACTCATTAGGAAACACATTCAGAAATTCATTCACAGCCCTAACATGTTGAGCGTCTTGAGCATCCGCATTTATGCTGAATACGTGAACCATAAAACCTTGACAGTCCTTTCTTAAACTTTTCCATGCTTGCAACGCTGAGATCAAACACAACAAAGGTTTAACTTTTATATCCTTGAATTGGAAATAGTACCCATCAAGTGGACTAAAGAGAACTCGCTTATCTTAACATAATTTGAGCTCTATTTTCAGACAAACAATTCATACCAAAAATAATATCAAAATCATACATATCAAGCACAATCAAATTCACAAGTATTGTGTTGCTTCCAAGGGAAACTTCACAAGACTTAAACACAAATTTAGCACACATACTAACACTTGACGGTGTTTCCATAAGAAATATAGTCTAATTGTGGCAGTGTCACCATCATCTTAGACACGATTTGGCTTGATACGAAAGAATGCATAAATCCCAAATAAAATAAAGCGTAAGCTTTGAGATTGCCCAATTAAACCATACCTGCTATAATATAATGGTCTTTCTCCACTTCATCACGAGTCAATATATACATTCATCTTTGAGTCAGTTTTTGCTCCTTAGGAGCCTCTGGACAATCACAAGCTATGTGTCCAATCTTTCTACATCTAAAGCATGCACCAGTCTTCTTGAAACACTCTCCAAAATGATACTTCTTACATATTGCACATAATGAGAAATTCTTCCTTTCACCATTATACTTTTGGTTCTTCTCTCCACCCTTACATCCATGTTGTTTTCGTTTATTATTATTTCAAGATGTCTTTCTATTATTATTATTATTATTATTATTATTATTATTATTATTATTCACCGACTTAATCACAGTCATGGAATCATCCTTGATTATAGTCTGCGCCCTTTCTAACACCTCATCATAGGTACCAAGTCGAAGCATAACTATAGTTTTGTAGAGATCAAGTCGTAGACCCGTTTCAAATTGTCTCACCTCATGTTTTTCAGTGTTCATCAAGTGTGGTGTATACCTTGACAACCAATAGATTTCCCTGTGTTAATGAATGAACTCTGCTTCCTTTTCATTCCTCTTCACAAACAGAAAGTACTTTTCTAGAAATAACTCCTTAAACCTAGTCCTAACCATTGGGTTCTCAACGGTTTCATAGGTTCTCTTCATTAAATCCAACCAGTGACTTGTACTTTTCCTAAGCATAAACATAGCACCAGTGACCTTTTGCATCTCGGAGGACATCATTAACGTAAAAGATCTTCTCTATCTCCCTTATCCATTCTTCAACGTGCAATTGATTTGAAGATCCTTCAAATAGCGGTGGGTATAATCTTCGAAAATGTTACACTACACTCGTAATTCTATCTTGTTGTACTCGATTTTGTGTAGCCATATTTGTCATTACTTGGAGGAAATTTTGTATCATTACTTCAGCATTAGTTTCTTCACTAGGACTCTCTAGTTTAGGTTCTCGTACTATCTAAAGAAAGAAAGCATGAAAAACTTAAACATAATCACCACATCATGCAACCACACATACATAACATATATTTTCTTTTCTTTAAACACCCACACATAATTTGCATATAATTAGATAAAAAGAAAATATCCATACTTTATTAAGAAACCAATAAGGTTTAACAATGCTTATCACATCAAAGTGATTCAAGTCAACACATAAATAATTAAATAACTTAAAAGAAAACTCCAACTAAGTTTAGGAAAATAAATCCTAACACCTATTCCTCACTAGAGGAATCATCATAAAACTCATCATTATGATAATGAGGTGGGGTCTTAAGGTCCTCATTCTTATCATTATCGGAATTCCGATAATCCTTATCATTCACCCTAGCATAACTCATCCCGAAATCCATATCCTCTAGATCTCCTTTAAGCCTTTTCTTGATACTTTGAAGTATAATATCAAAATATGAGCATCGGAAAGGGTCAAAATCTTCTTTTTCCAATTCTTTCATGATCTTTCTTCTCACTGTTTTATTATACTTGAGCATCTCTTCTCGTTCCTTCTTATAATCCTCCTCACTAGTGAACCAAGTCGGAAGAGCTTCTCTTTCCTCAAATGGTAACGTATCTCTAAACTTGCATACATATTCCTAAACTAGGATCTATTGTCCTTCGTCAAGCACTGCATCAAATGCGGTGTCCCATTTGCACTTGTTATCCTCCAATTCATCCTCTTGATCCACTTTCCTCAAGTCACTTACAATGATAGGATCGTCTTTCATACCTTTCTCAGGAGGTTCATAATATGACTCAGCATCACTTACCTCATCACGAGAATGAACAAGCTTTCCTACCATCTTTACAAAAATAAAACACATAATCTCAATATATATTCATGTAAGAATAATCAAATAGACAATTATAAAGCGTGTACCTTGGGATCGTGAATGGGTTCTCGGCTTACATGATCCAAATACATTTTTAATAAGCCACAAGTGCTTTAGAAATTGGGGTTCGAAAGAAATGAGGCTCTGATACCAAATACTGTAACACCCCTTAACTGAAACTCACGGATCCGATCTAAGGTATGTTACTTTGCATTGCGTATGACGTAAAATAAGACAAAAAAAATTTTTCTTTTTACTTCGGATCCACAAAAAAATAGTACTAGTTTAAAATTTATCAAAATACCAATAAGAATATTAATATAGTATCTCAAATCACAACCTACAAGTAAAGAGAAATTTAATAAATATCTTGGTCTTGTAAACCTTTTAAATAGAGAAAGTAAAATTAATTTATAGCATAGCAGAAGCATCTTATTAGGTTGGATCATGTAGAACAATATAGCTGAACACTACCTCACGAATACCTCAAGTCCACGTTCCACTTAATCAGTTTTTAGTGCCTATACACATAAGAAAATAAGAGTGAGTGACAAATCACTCAGTAAATTCCACAATGCACACACCCACAACATGGAATACTTATACTTATGCGTAAATTCAAGGTATACTTGTTTACTTTCAAATAGTTCTTGCATAGTTCAAACTAAAACATTCTTTATTTAGTTTGAAAATAGAACAACCATTGTAGTACTTCCATACACATATCTATAGGAGCTATTACCCATCGATAATCCATACCAATATCCCTTCAATAGCTAAGCAGCATATCCCAAGAGACTTCAAACTGCAAAGAGGCATATGTGCAGAAGTGGTATAAAGGAAGGATTTGCATCCTAGCCATGCAAGTATGAACTAATGCCAATAACTTCGGCCAAAGAACATTAGTCATACCCTCATTGTGATCCTTAATGAGTCCTCTCACATACACAAATTTGTCTATATGTGCCCATGTAAACCCTAAAAACTTGGTAGGATCCCCAAAACTAAACCTTCACTTGTGCGGTTTTATATTCATGTTTGAATGCACATGCTCATGCTTACATACTTGTGATCGTGCATATCTTGTTTCACAAACTAAGAACCAAGTGTATGTACATTCATTAACCCATCATATCCAAAACATATATTCCATAACAAATTATCACAATAAGTGCTTATATAGGTTTTGACTATCTTCAATCATAAGTAATATAATTCATGTCACACATACACTTATATTTCTATTTATTTTTCGTAAATTCTAGCAAGTTATTTTTCATAGAGAAATTCATAAGTACAAGCATAACAAAAAATTTAAGCCACAATTAATCAAATTTGTCATATATAATCTCATGTAATGTAGTACCAAAATTTTTAGCAAGCATTACTTAATTCAAAATATAATTGTGACATGATTTCTACATAATGGATTGTATATAAATGTCCAAAAAATTCCAGCAACAAAATATAGATTCAAACTTAATTGAAACATGAATATTCAATAACTTAATAAAGCTAAAATGCCTAGAATTTTTTAACAAACAATATATCTTCATAACTTGATTTAAATCACATGTGTTTTAAGGGAATTATTGTCCATTGCTAACCAAATTAAAAACATCTAAATCTATTCATTCTTTAGTATGATCACCCTTGACTTAATGATTAAAATTGAATAAAAATTCAATCTTGACACATACATGGGGATTGGCCATATAAAAAATTAGGATTCAATCTATAATTTCATAAAAATCAACACTTTTTATGTAAATCCTTGTGATTTACGGTATAACGATAAAACCTTTAGATAAATCAAAATTTCCAACACACACCAATCCATATTATCATACATAAATCATCAATTCAATCCATAGAAATTGTTGAATAAGAAGAAAATTTTAAAGAAATAAAAACAAACAATAAATAGTTGTGAAACTTGTCTTAAATATTCAAAAACCTTGAAAAAATTCTTTGCTTGATCATACACAATTTCTCCCAATATTTCTCTAAGAAATGATAGCACTAAGAGGAGATGAGAATGCATAAGATTTCCCTCTCTGCAACCTCTTAATTTAAGGACGAAACCCTAGTCAAAACTTACATTATTTCATAGTTCTTACTTTCTTTGTTTCAAATAAGGAAACTATCAATTACATCATTGTCAAATAATGTCAATTAAAAATCAAAATTCAAATATCAAACCCACACATAAATGAGTATCAACCATATAATCACACACATATACATACATGTTGGCATAAAATAAATTGTACACACATTCACATACACACACAGACTTAAACTCACTAGATAGTTTGGTGGCATGTCAAGCACCCGTCACTGTGCCTGATGCACATGCGTTTGGGGGGAGAAGATGACATATTTTGAACCATGTCATGCATTTGTAATTGCGCCTAACACACTGGGGTTTGGGGCTCGTTGAACCTTAAATTATGTAAGGTGCCTGACAGAGAACTTGTCTTGCACCTTACATCCTCTGGCTTCATGTCATCGCAGTGCTTCACAAAACTTACACGTATACCCTCATGCACAAGCACACAAGTAAAATTCACAAATAAATATACCAACACACACTTTTGGAGGTGATTATTACACCTTCAATAAGGAATAAAGCCTAAGTTTGAATATTTCAGTGATGACAAAGATATTTGCTAATGACGAAGGTACAAAGTAAATTTCTTAGATAAAGACGAAGTAATTCCTTAACGGCGAAGTAAAAAATGCACTCATGCTTGGATGAACAATAATACTCAGTTGATAATTTCTATTATTTATAAAGTTTACTCAATCATTCAATTCAGCTTTATTTACTTACAATTCACAATACATTACAATTCACTTATCGTTAGCTTTACTAATGAATAAAGTAAATTTTGAGTATTTGTCCCTTATGGCTAACATTAACAAGTTTTACTATATCGCTAATGACAACGTTATTCGCTATTGACGAAGTCAAAATCTCATTCATAGCTAATGAAAATTGCTATTTAGCTGAACATTTTGCTAAATACGAAGTCATTCGCTACACAACGAAGTGAATTAGTTATTTTGCTTGGGTAAAGATGAAGTCATTCGCTAACAAAACATAATCAACTATGAGTACTTTGATAATGATGAAGTCCTTCGATAATGAATAAAGCCCAAGTCTGAATATTTCAGTAATGACAAAGATATTTGCTAATGATGAAGGTACAAGGAGTAATTGATGACTATTCCATGCATTAGATCTAGGAAAGTTACAATCATAATAGATTAATTATCTAAGTAAAGTCAAACATTGTGCATGCATATAAATAGCCAATGTGACACAAGATAAGGTCGAAACTAAACACAAATTATACATTTAATGACCAATTACTCCACTTTACTCACTCATAATCAAATGGTTCCTTGCATTTGGCTCGGTTATGACCATATTCATGACACCGACTATATTTGTATCTTACATTGTCTTCTCCTTGTGATAGAATGCCTTTTTTTTTGTTTTACCAACGAATCTTCTTCTCATTTCAGGTGATAAAACAACACACATTTGAACTTCATTAGGAACTTCCCATTGCAGTGGATCTCCAATGAGATTAATTAATTATTCATATCCTAGCATAGTAATAAGGGGAAATCATTATATGAAAAGGCATATGTCGATGCCTACAAGAGGCCATAACATGAATACAAAGAAATTGATCCATCTCAAATTTCCTATGTGTACATGTTTTACTGCTCAAATCAACCAAACCCTCTAGGTAATTACTTTCTATTACTCTAATTTTATTAAGATTAATGGAGGTAACCATCATTCTGTTTGCAATTTCACTTCATTTCTTGACCTTAGCTTCTGCCCAATCAGTCAGTTCGGTTGTCAAGTTTGCAGCACTAGTTCTATGATAGTAAAACCATTGCTGAAATTTTGCATGGATACTATCCAATAGTTGAATTATCGGCATCTCACGTGCATCTCTAAAGATAGTATTCATACACTCAGCAATGTTTGTGGTCAATGTGTTATACCCGTTGACATGAAACTTTGATCAAGCTCATCTTTCATCATCAATCTCTTGCAAGTATTAAATAACCCTTATGGAAACCTTTCTTAACTCATCCATGAAATGTTCAAACTTCAATGGTAAATACGTCTTTGCTGCCAAGTAGAAGGGAGGAAGAATGGAGTCATTGTGTATGAATTATTTGGCCTTCAGGTTCTAGTTTATATGGTACATACACAACCCATGATGGTTATTGGGAAAAACCACTTTCAGTGCATTCTCAATTCCCTTATGTCGATCAGTAACAAAAACTAAGTTCTCAACATATTTTTTAAAACATTCAAAGAACCAAGTATATGCTATCTCATTCTCCCTGTCTCCAATACCAAATGCAATTGGAAAAATTTGATCATTACCATCGACTGCTGAAGCAATATATAGCCACTGTATTTATGCTTCAATATTGTTCCATCAATTGCAATGACCGGCCGTATATAGTTTCGAAATCCATTTACACATCCACCTAATTTCATAAAAAAATATCTAAATGAATTGTCCTCATCTATCTTAATATGGGTAATGGTTCCTGGATTCATCTTTTCTAACATTGCAAAATACGAAGGCAACATATGGAATGATTCTTCAACTGATCCCCGAACACTTTTAAGTGCATATTCCCTTTCTCACCATGCCTTATCGTATCTAATTTTAATTCCATACTTTATATGAATATCATGCATTACTTCTCTTGGCTTATATACTCGAGTAATACCATCATATTTATCTCTTATTACCTAACCAATTGTATGTAAATTTGCTCATATGTTGTCCCCATTAACTCCCTTATTCTTAAAATGTGTACAAGCTTAACTTCTTTTATACTAAACAACTTTTCTAACTGAGGAATCTTTTTTGCACGGACTTTCCAATCACAACCATCATGAATGTAACAATCCTCGTAATGATTAGGTGATGATCTAATTATTTTAAACGCAAAATTTTCTTAATCGCCATTATATGCAACTTGTTTCGGAGTTGCTCTTTACTGTCATACACGTTACCAAACTCAATAACCCCACCTTCAGAGTTGCCTAATTCAATATTAAATAGCAAAAGGAAGTACCACATTTTGATGAACGAGAATCGACATTATTTGTGAACAGGTGAGTGCTTGCCATAATTCGTGGAGGTGGAGGAACTGTAGGAGTTGATTGTGAAATTGTCACACCATATACATGGATGATAGAAGGTATAGTAGGAATATGGACTGCATTATTAATGTGGTTAATTCGTAAATGTTGTCATAATGCGTGTCCACATAATCTTCATTAGAAGGAAAAATAGTATCGGCACAAACATTAATCTCATTTTGAATGTTCAAGTATAGGTGCTGAGTTTGTTGAGTCTCATGCATACCAAACACCGGAGTTTTCGGTACTTGAGTATCCGGCATATGAAAAACTAGAGTTTCCATGATTACATCATTGTCCTTGTCTTTCCCATTAATGTCACAATTCTTTGAGGGTAAGCCAACTTGCTTAAAAATTGTACATTATTGAGTGGGGTTGCATCCATTATCGAAATTAAATATACCAATTTCTTTTGGTGAAGAATTTATATTATTGAATGAGAGAAGTGCTCTATAATTTTTCACAACCCATATAAAATTCCTAACATCTCTATCTCGTCATGCTTTACGGATCACATGGAAGTTCACATTGAATGTATTGATACTTCATTCTGACAAAATATCTACTCCTCTCTATATTTACACAATTATATACTTGATTCTCCAAATTTACATATGTAAATATCTCCCTGATGTCAATAACTTCTGTCATATAGTTGTGGAAAATCCATTGACCACTATTTTTCTGAATCCATTTTCCCCCATAAAAACAGCAATCACAAGAACAGTATCATCCACTACTATACTATATTCATTTCGTTAGCAAACCATGTAAGTACGTATAAGAAGTAAAAAAATTTTTTAACTTCGTCACTATTGAACCACTTCGTCGTTAGCAAATTCTCAAATGTTGAACTTGTTTACACACTACGTCAGTAACAAAATTCTTCGACAATATCGAAGGCAACTTTGTCAAGAGAAATTACAATTAGCGAAGTCACTATTTTATTCAAAACCATCGTTAATCAACTTTAAACTAATAAATAGTCCTAAATCATCCACCAAAATTATCAGAAATACTATAAATTCACAATGAGATAAATGACTTACTTAGAAGACGAATCACGATTTCCTTGGGTTTTAGACAATTCAAATAGTAAAGAAACTTCTTAACTTCGTCACTATTGAACCACTTCGTCATTAGCGAATTCTTAAATGTCAAACTCGTTTACACACTTCATCAATAGTAAACGACTTCAGCAATATCGAAGGCAACTTCATTAGCAGAAATTACAATTAGCAAAGTCATTATTTTTATACAATTTTCTAACTATTTTTTACTTAAAATCGTCCTTAGTCAACTCTAAATCAATAAATAGTCTTAAATCATCCATCAAAATTATCAGAAATACTATAAATTCACGATGAGATGAATGACTTACTTAGAAAACTAGTCACAATTTCTTTGGGTTCAGATAGTTCAAACTTTGATATAAAAAGAATATACCACTCAATTTCAGCTCAATCAATGTTGGGTAAAATCTTCGTATGCCATTGTGATTGATTATCAATTAGTTTCTTATATTTTAGTTTGGATTTGTTTCTTCGTCGTTACTGACTTCGATACCAACTGGTGAGTTCGTATCTGGTATTTTTAGATAAAATTAATGCGCATGGGTAATTTTATATATTTCATAGTCAAATGAGGTAAAATTTTAATTCCAACTGAAACTGGTCAAAATAATTCAAAACACTCCTAAAGGTGACATGGTATCGAAAAACCCGGATATAAAAATGGATGATTTATTTTGGTTTTTTTTTTTTTTTAATAGTGGTGGGATCTTTTAAAATTTTTAAACTAGTTTTTATAATTAAAATTTAATCACTTTTTCCTTTTCATACTTAATATTTTTACATAATTACTCATTTCCACATTAAATACAATTAATATATAAAACATCTTTAAATATCTCTTATACATAAAAAAAAAAAAAAAAAAAAAGCGATTCAGACAAGTTACGCATGCAATCTGTGATTTTTTATCTACAACATTTCATTCTTCTTCAACAAACCGAGTTATAACAAAGCTTTTATAAGTTAATATATGTATTTAATTTTGAATTTTTGTTTCTTAATTTGTATTGGGTTGATGATTTTGGTGTTTAATTTAGGATTTTTATTAAAAAAAATCAACTTTGAAAATTTCAGTGCGCAGTGAAGTAAAGGTGCCCTGGTGCCCCTACCAACACAACCTGGCCCATACCTGAGTGGCACCCACCACTACTACCCGTGTGCCCCCATTGACCATGTCCGTCCATTTTTTTTGCAAATTTTTTTTCATCTTTTTTGTTTACTCAAACTTGCTTTAAACATAAACAAGTAAAAAAACACATGCAATTAAACAACCAGGCTTCTTTAAAAGATTTATTTAAATATCTAGCATACATTCTAACACTAAAACTTATCAACAAAACTTAACATAAAATCAATCCATAACCCAAAAAGTATGTTTAAAATCAAACCAACCAAGCTTCAGTTAAGCATTTATTCAAACACCTATAATGTTTTCTAACACCAAAACTCATCAATACTATGCAACCTAAAATTAAAATATAAGCAAATTCAAAATCTAGACAACCAAACTTCACTCAAATATTTTTTCAAACACCTAATATGCATTTTAACTCCTTTAAAGTATTCTTAGTCATTTCATTCATTCTAACATATTTCATAGTCACATTCAAATACTCAAGCATTCTCTAGCTAAAAAATTTAACAATTAATAACTAAAAAAAAAAAAAAAACCATATGATACATGAAAAAACAAACTCTAATGAACTAACTTCTATTACGAAGGGTTTTAATGCTTCTCCAAACAACAACACGTAAGACTTGCTAAGTGAAAATGAAGAAGAAGTCATGTTTTTGTCGGGGTGGTTGCCTAGAAAAGAAAAAGAAAAGAGAGGTCGATAGTGATGGCGATCAAAATTTTAATTATTTTACAATTTTAGTGGTATAAAGGTAATTTTAAACTAAAATTTTAATTCTCCAATAAAATGATTAATTCTCATTAACTGACAGTGTATTAGGCTATGACATAACAAAAAACCTTTTATTTTCTAAAAATTATTTACTATATTCTAAAAGTTAATAATTTTAAATACACGGAGTCTATATAGGAGAATGCACTATTAAGATAGACCGAAAAAGACTTAGACGAGAAGCTAATATAAAACTTAAGATATTGGCAAACAAATATTATTGTATGAAAGGGAGGTACAGAGCAGGTAGGTTGCAGTCATAGTCAGAAAAGGCATATATTAAATATTAAAACTTAAAATTAATTGTACAAAAAAAAATAAAAAAATAGAAGACTGGTCTTGGAAGCAACTCAATTTTATTGCTTTAGGTGTTGCCAAGGTTCACTGCTTGCAGAGGATACACACCAATTGTTCCATTTTACATATCTTGTTTGGTACTAATAAATGGCTGCCCCAGATGAAGCAAGAAGCCACGGACTTATTAAATTTTAAAAAGGCTTTCCTGAACACATCGAACAGTCCCACTTGATTTTTTTGGATGTAATTAAAAAAAGAAGCTATATTTTTTTTCTTGCTCATGCAAAATTAACTTATGGCTGTTGCTTTTCTTTATGAAAATGTGGACATAGAAACGGATTAGTAATTGACTAAACCTGAACCAGCTGTGCCTGTAGATTACTGCTATACACTATAGCCTATATATGAAACTTACATGTACAGGAACATTTAAATGGTACGTTTCCTTCGGCGTTCTGTGTCATATTATTCAAATAAAAAGATCAGAAAAAACACCAACATTCATATGAAAATCATTGCCCTCAGTTTCAATTCATTTGGGTCTAATTATGCCCACAAAGTATATTGATGTGCTTTGACAAAAAACCAAACTAAAAGAAGCAATCATGATCAACATTGTAACTAGAGAGAAGATTGTCTTTGCTAAATACGTGTTCTAGTTCTTATTGTTTTTTTGGTGAATGTTCTAGTTCTTATTGTTGGAAACCATATCTCCTTGTAACTCGAGACATCTCTCAAACCTCAATAGGATGTATCTTGCACTTTAGAATTCTATTTCTTCTTCATATATGTAACAATGAAATGTGCAATCTTTTTTCTTCTTCTTGAGCAGAGTACGTCAAAATCCAAAAATAAAAACCTATATAATAATTCCTCGCCATGTTTAAGAGATTTAATGGAGTACCCTCAACTTTGTGTTGTGTGCCAGATCATAGAAACAGGTTTGAATACCCTCAAACTTACTGAGAGAGTAGCGAGTGATCATTGAAAGTTGAGATTGAAAAGAGGCAGAAAAATCTTTCACAAGGGAAGAACTGAATTCAGGCTCCGGTTGTGCTTTGGTGGGAAAAACCTCCCACCATAAGAGAATGACCTTTTCATAGAAACAGGGCTTAGACGAAGACATGGCGCTACTGAAGGACGACGCACGCTTGAATATCCAACTTCTTCTTCTTTGTTTCGATCGACTTCCATATGAGAACTGTCAACACTCTGCAATTGTGTAATCGAATTCTCTTCGCATTCAGGAGAAAAGATTATAGAATCCATTGACACAGACCTCCTAACTGATTGTACCTCAACCTCTGAGACGCAATTCCCATGAGAGTTTATAGACTCTTTTGATGAACGTTCATCGTCGACAACTTGGAGTGTTTGGTCACCTTCCAGCTCTTCTGCTGGAGATCTAATCCGATTCTCACCCATTTGTATATCAGTTTGATCAGAGTTCTCCATCTGGATCTCTTCATTTATCGCTGTAGCTTCCCCATTTGGGTCCAATGAAGGCAGAGGAGGCCTCAGAGAGTCGGTGACAATAATAGCGCGGCACAGAGGGCAATTAGTGTGAGATCTCAACCAGGTGTCAATACAGGGGATGTGAAAGGCATGGTTGCATTTTGGCAGCAATCTAAGTGTTTCGTCTTCCTGAAACTCATTCAGACAAACAGAGCATTCGGTTCCTTCAATCAATCCCTCCCCTTTCTTGTACTTACAGACGGTAATGGAATTTATGATTGACTGTCGCAAACCAACAGTGGTGATGAACCAAATTGGATGATCAACTCGGTTCTCATCGAGAAACGATTCTTCGTCTACAGTGTCCGATTGGGATGGTGCGGGCTCGTTGTTTCTACCACCACGGAAACCTCCACAGGACTTGACTACGACGACGTAGTAGCTGATAAGTAGCAAAAAGCTAGCGACCAGAGAAAGTAGGATAATGACGTAGGGAGAGAGGGTGTGCGTTTGGTCCTTGTGATCGATGGCTGAGAGAGGCGTTAATGGTGGTGGTGGTGGTGGTGATGGGTAGTAGAATTCTGTAAAAGGGTAGCAGTTATATGAGCATGGCGGATCACAGAACTCTGAACAGTCGGTCTGGTTGGTTCCATTATCTGCAGGAAAGAGTTTCCTGTGCTTCATTGCCATTAAAGAGGTTGCTCTGATCAGGAAAATCAAAGAAGAAAGAGAGAATTGAAAAAGAAGATGGGAGTGATTCAGGATCAGGTGAGGTGTCAACTTTAGTGCTGAATTAGGAGAAAATAATATTTAATCTGCAATTGCAACAAATTAAAGATAAAAATTAACCACATCTCTTTCAAGGTTAAGTGGGATGATAATTGTCTGTGTTTGGTAAATTTTGGTGAGGAATCGATCTCACAGTACTTATTAGTTATTACCATTATACGAATTTTACTGGTGATGAATATTTAATTAGCATTTCAAGTGGTAAAATCATATTATTTTAAAATTGTGTGTGCAACTTATATTAAGAAACAAAATATACAGACAAATGCAGGAACGGAAACCAACCCTACTTAAAAGTACTACACCCGTTTGTACTGAGTTGGGGGGAATGGATACTTTGAAACTACGTCGTATATACATAGCATACAAGCAGGGACGAATAGTTTTTTTTTTTTTCAAAATTTTTTTTATTTTCCTATAAATCATTCATATAGCCCCGGCAATTTGTAAATTTTTTTTTATATAAATTATCCACTCAGCTTTAATCCAATCCATTCAAATCTAATATACCCAGGCTTATCCAAATTTATTTTTTTAAATTTAATTTTTAAACCTAATTGGTTCAAATTCAATTCTTTATCCTTTTTCTTTTTTCAATTTAATTTTACTCTAATTCTAATTTCTAAATCACTTCTTAATATTTTCTCTTATTAATTTTTCTTTCTATATATATTTTAGTTGGTATTGTAAGAGATTTACCTTAGTTAATTTTTTTTACATATTTTTTAATTGATATTGTAGGAGGTTTTGTATTTCAACTCAAAATAGTTTATTATACCCTTACAATACTGTACCGCGGAGACAGAATCCTTGCACCCTTAATTTATAAACATTCATAATAATCTTAAACTAATCCAATATACCGCATATTCGAATTTTATTTATTTTTTTAAAAAAATAATTAAATAAAAATAATTTATTTAATTTTAAAATTCTGAATTCGTCCCTGAAAAAATAATTAAATAAAAATAATTTATTTAATTTTAAAATTCTGAAAATAATTTATTTAATTTTAAAATTTTGAATTCGTCCCTGAAAAAATAATTAAATAAAAATAATTTATTTAATTTTAAAATTCTGAATTCGTCCTGTATGCAAGTGCATAGAAGTCTTAGTGTCGAAGTGAGGTAGCTTGTGTCACCAATAAAAGGGCAAAAAAAATAAAGGTGCTCGAGGAGTCAGAAGTGTAGGTAAGGAGTAGCTGTCAAGCAAACAAATAGACCTCTATTAAAATCGTATATGCGACGTCTAATTTTTTACATTGAAAAATAAGTTTCTTAATTGAATTTTCCACCTCCTTTTCTTTACTTAATTTTCTCTAATGCAGTGGCTGTTCCTTCAAGCTCTCAGAGTCCACGTGTTTAGTCAGCTTGTCAATTGTCCAGCTGATTTATCAATTTCAATTACTTGTTTTATTTTAAATTGTTTAGGTTTGATACCCAAAAAGGGCTTCGTTTTAGTTAACTGCATTTGTTTGACTGTTTTGTCTATTAGTGCTGCACTACAAGAAAAAATACCTTTTGCAACATTTAACAGGCAGCGGTCATTGATTGTTTGTTATGAAAAATGGGTTTTCGCAACATTCGCTTGTGCACTTGTCTTTAAGATGATTTGGTGGATATTTTGCGACATTCGGTGACGCACGTTGCAAAGAAAGTATGTTTTTCAATTACCAGCTGGTGTACAACGACTATGAGAAGGCCAGGGCTGTGAGAAAAGAAAGGAAAAATAGAGAAGAGAGAGCGGCCATGGTGGGAATTTTCTGTATGTTCTCATTACTTGATTTTTTTTTTTTTCTTTTTATACAAGCAGTAAAAAATCATATATGTACAGCTGAAGAAAGAGGAAAAGAAAATCTAACCTACTTATATAGCTAACAAGCCTACCCATATACTATTGTACACATCACCACAAGAACCAAAAATAATTAAAAAAAAAAAAACTAATTCCTATCTTTTATCGTCTAACATCTCAACAACTATACCAATATTTTGAGGCTGCAATACACCCCACAAGATGGAGAATGGATGTTTTCCATTTCCATCTTGCAAAGATTTGAATAAAACAAATACGTAGGTAAAGTTTTAGTAAAAATATCAGCTATTTAAGCCTTAATAGCTGTTTGAATACTTCCTAATAGAATCTTGTCCCGGATTAGATCATAATCTAATTTAATGTGTTTTGTATGCTTGTGGAAGACTGGATTTACTGCAATGTGAAGAGCAGCTTGGTTGTCACAGTGAAGAACTGTAGCTTGAGGATGAAGCATTTACAATTCTATAAGAACATATCAAGTTAAATTAACTTAGAATATGTTGCTGCCATAGCCCTATACTCTGTCTCTGCAAAAGAAGATTTTGATTTAGTAGCCCATTAGGTCCAATAAGAACTAAAAGATTAAGTTTTTTGAGAAAAATGATCTCAAGCTATTTATTTGGGCTCATTGATGGGATGTGGTTTGATAGGTACAAGAATTTTAATACAAACTTATGTTAATTGATTATATTAGGCTAACCTACTTGAAAAGTTTGAACCCACGGTCTAAATTCAAATTGAGTTAGTTCAAGATTTATTTTTATCTATTTTCGCCCACTACGCCCAAAAAGGTTTTATAATTAATTTCATATTCTTCTTTATTTATTTAATTTCTTATTTTATTTTATAAAAATCTATTCGAGCTTTTTTTATTATTTTTAAAGAAAACTTACAATAGAAGACATTCTCCACTTTTTTAAATGCAATCTAATTGTCTTCCTTTTTGAAAAGGTAATTATTATTTTTAGTCGCCTACAATGGTTTTCTCTATGATGAAATGACACTAGTACATTATAGCAAACAACTATTCTCTACTGTAAAAAGGATAATATCTTGCCATTACTCATTTTGTCGTATCTGCTAACCTATAAAAGTCATTTTTCTCTCACTTTTTTATTTTAAACCCACACACTTTTCTAACCCCCTTATTCCATATTTCTTTTCTCCCCTCCTCCTTTATCCAAAAGTTTTTTTCTTCAACCCCTTTCTTTTTGTTATTAATGGGTTAAAATCAAAGAATAAGCTTTCCCTTCATATCAAAAAATCCATTATGGAAGCTTTCTTAAGGAGGAATTTTTTGGATACTTTCTTTGAGGGAAAACTTCAAAAAATCCATGGGATTTTTTTTTTGTGTTTTTTCTTCAAAGAAAGGTTTCTTGTTTTTTTGGCATGGAAAAAGGGAGAATTTAGCCATATTTTAGGTAAAGTCTTTATTTATTTCTTAGTTTAAAGTTTGTGTTGGGTAAAACGGTGAAGAGTCACCTCTTTAGCCTCATGCTTCAAGCGCTATACAAAGCTACTCATGTGAGCTTTGTAGTGGATAAGGTTTTTGGGGAGCAAAAGAAAGGGAGATAGAAACTCTCTTGTTCTTCCTAGAGTTTTCTTGCTAACATTTTATATCTAACCTTATTTTCTGAAACACTTGACATTTTCTCTATTTTAAACTCATATGGGTGTCATTTTGGAATTTAAATCTTGAAAGGGTTCCTTTAGGCCTAAATAGACATTCTTGTTAATAAATCTAGCTTTATCTTCAAAGCATTTTCATCTTTTCTTTCTTCTAAAAGGTGAGATCTAAATTTCAAACTTTTCTTTAAAAGCAAAATAGTTTCTCTTGTTTTTAAACCCCATTTTTCTTAAAAAAAGATGAAGATTTTATATTTTTTGAGGGTGCTATGGATTTATTGTCAAGGTCATCACCATTTTTGTACTTAAGTTCTTTCTACTCTAAAGCTATATCACATCATGAGACCCATTCTTATGTTGTCTTATGTATTTTCATTGATTTTCATTGTTGTGATATTATTAGAATCCTATAGATAGTTTATGTTGTATCATATTGCTTTTGGTGTTGTTCACTTTAGGAATTTTGCTGTATTTAGTTATATAAATATGATGTTGTAAGTGTTGGTCTTTTTTCCTTTGTTGAATATTGTGACTTGTTGAATCCTCCTCACCAAGGAACCCTCTAACTTAACTTTGCCAAAAAAGAACTCAACGGGCGTCAAGTTGTCGTAGGTTGGATTTGGAGCGTCGTATGTTGACTTAGCCTATTTAAGCTATATAGAGGATCCAAAACCTGTAGGTAAACTTGGTCTATTAAAGTTTTTCTTATTGGATAGACCTCCATATTAGATCGTAAAAATCACAAAAGTGCCCCAACATTTATGGCTACCTTATTGGGGAGTAGAGGTAATTAGTTCAATAATGTTGCCAATAAGAGCAAGAAAGTCCCAAAGCGAGCCACTTGATAGAGCAAACGACCACTCGCCCAAGGCAAGTCATAACAACCCCACCATCTTAGAGATCACTATTATAGATGTGAGTGAAGCTATCAAGGGCTTATAGGAGAACCAAAACTGGATGGTCACAATGGTCAAGGAACTATAAGATAAAGTAGCTACTGCCTTTAAGTCACCTACTTCTGTCATTGGACAGAGGGCTTCCAATATGCAAGATGGTAATATTCCTTAGTTAAACAAGAGTTCTTTTATAATATATGCGAATGTAGTTACTTTGTTAGACAAATAATTACATAAGCCATCTTTGGAAAACTTAAAATACATCCCACCTCCACATTATATGGCAGATGTATTTTGCACGTTGTATCCAACAGGATACAAAAATCCACACTTTACTTTTTTCGACAAAAAAGAAAAAGAAGTCCTAAGGAGCATGTTAGTAGATTTATTAATGTTATGAACCTATATGCTACCGACGTGACCTCCATTCTCTCAAAGATTGAGCATACACTTTGTACATTTTATTATATCCATAATCTATTAGAAACTGGGAGGAGATGGTATCCAAGTTCTGTAGAAAGTACTTTCAAAATAAGGAGTGTGTGACCATCATATAGCTGAACATCATACACCAAAAGGCTTTAGAATTACTAGTGGATTTTGTTAGATGATTTAGAGATTTAGTGTTGAAATGCTATAAAGAACATGATGAAGACTTTATAATCAAAATTTGTATCAATAACATTGTATATGAATATCGGGTGTATATGGAAAATTTTTATATAATACAGTTTTCTCGGCTTATTGATGCAACTAGAAGGACTTCATTTTTTGTAACAGTCTCATTCAAGGTTTGGAGATAAAAAGGAAAGCCACAACATCAGCCATTGGAAATGTCTAACAAAGATTGGAGATTGCTTGGAAGATTCAAGCGAAAGAAAAGAGAAGAATATCCATTCGTACCTTGTTTAGAAGCCAAACTTCATCAAATATTAGATAAATGGATTAGAGATGGCCTTATTCATCCATCCAAACCAAGGAAGTTGTCCATAAAGCAAGAAACAACTTATCCTAAATACTATAGACATCAGTAGTACAAAGGTCATCCAACTATTTCCTATCAAGTTTTGAGAAAGTTGATCCAAGCCAATTTAATGATGGAACCCTCGAGATATCAGTTGCTAAATAAACCATTAAGATTGATCCTCTGCCTCGACATAAAGGGAAGGACAAGTTGCCATAGTAACCATGACAATGTTCACAAAGGATTGCAAACTTACGACACACACAGAGGACAATTGGTTAACATCGTACATAGTTATTGATTCTCCCTCCATATAGGAGCAGAAAGAAGAAAATTATCTGAAAGGATCTGTAACACCCCTTTATCCAAGCCCGAAGACCCGGCCAAAGGAATGTCACTCTTTGAAAAACGGTACAATGGGTTAAATAAAAGAGAACTCCTTTTGAAATTTAAAGATAAAAGCCGGATACAAAATTTCCTTTACTCTTTAGGATACAATTTAAACCGTTAGTAATAATAATAACCCAAATATATCTTTAACTATAAACAAAACGGTTATTTACACAAGACCCACAGAGTAAAGAAAATCAGTTGTATCCCAATTAGAGTTTTAGTTTAAATCAAAAGGACAAAATAATGCGGAATAAATTTGTACTATCGCCACCCTCCGCTGGTCCGCCACAATAATACTAAACTGCTCAAGCTAGGTTTTTGGGATTACCTATGCACAAAGAAAACAAACAGGAGGGAGTGGAAATCACTTAGTAGAGTCCCAACATGCATGTAGTAGTGCAATGCAGTATGGTGATGTAAATGTCTATAGCCATGGGACTCAAATTTCTAGACTCTCTTAAAAAGAAAACGTTCTTGTGTCATCTATATGCATGTTTAAAACTCAGTCTTTTCCAAACCTCTTATGTAATAACTTTTAAAACTCATATCGTAGGACTTTCACTTAGCGTAAGTTTTAGTTACGCTGGAGCTAGTTAACCGTCGGCAACTCTAATTTCCTAAAACAGCACACACGCATACTTTCAAGGAAATCCTTATACACTTAATCGTTTAGAGGAATCAGTGTGAGTAGGGAAGAAACCCGCTTGCATCCGCATCATACAAGTGCTGGAGTTACTCCCTCTACATACACCACTACGCTCACATGTGATCGCATATGAGAATCCTTTCTCTCCACTCACTAGTTAGTGGGACCTCAACTAAACGATTTACATTCACAAACATATATGCTCCGTTCGCTATACATGGATGCCTACATATGCATGGTAGTGACTTCTCAATGCTTTAACCTTTAAAACATGATTTGACCGAGAAAACCGATTCATTGCATGCAACAAAACTTTCATGACATGTTAACGTGCATATGCATGTCCATGCTATATGTGGCAATTCCACTTTCGTTTCTAGAGTACGGTACTTACAATAGTTAAACCACATCCTATCCAACAAATGAATGTAATCACAATTATTATACAGTCACATGCCACAATAATCTAAGTTAACACTAACCATATATATATATATATTTATAAATATACATATATAAACATATATTCATATGCATCAATAATTGTTATTTGTATATTTACATAGCATGCTTACTTTAATGCACTTATTTAGACAAGCCCAAAAACCAGCATGTCCATCAGGTTTATAAAGGCCATAATTAATTCATTAAAACTTAGATTTCTACAAGTCTAGAACCAATGGAACCATAATTCATCACAGTACAAGGGAAAAATATGCCATGGAAATCGTAAAAATTATAACCATAAGAATATAGTGCAATCCCGTAGGTGAAAATGTTGTTCTACTCCCGAATTTTCCCAGAAAACGGTTAAACTTGTAAGACTCATAACTCTTTCATCTTAATTCCGATTTGAGAAATGCCAAAGCCAAAATGACCACCATTCATTGAATTAAAAGGGAAAATATCATACAAAAATAAAGAAAATTATAAACCCTTCGAAACCATCAAAACCCGTCGGTTAGGAGCAGACACGTTCTAGAATTTCCAAATTGAACAGTAATTTTGTAAAAAAAATTTCTCCCTCATTACACATTCGAATCCAGTGATTCAAAAACCAAATTACTCATGAGACACTCAAGTTTATTCAGTAGAAATTTCAAAAATTTTGGACACATACACAAAGAGCAGTAATTAACCAAATCCATCCAAAATCTCAGCATTTTAAAACCATTTTGCACAATTAATTTCTCATATAACTATAAGGATTTTAGCTCATTCAATTCTCATACATTAACAACTAATTACTACCCCAAAGTTTCAGCTTTTAATTACATCTAAACCACTGCACAATGAGGAATAAATCACCAGCTCACATAATCAGGAAATTTCCAGCACCAACACATCTCATGTATCAACAAGAATTAATAAGAGATAGATGGTAAAACATGAGAATATAACTAGTTTCCATCCATCCCACTTAGTCGAAATTTATGAGCTCAAAAAGACAATAATTTCCAGCAAGAAAAACACTAAATCAAGGGTCCAAAAATACCATGACAAGATACAGCAAGCTGGAAATGAACATAATCACAATGAAGACCAAAATTTTGCAAAAATTGGAAACCCTAACCTACCACACATTGGGGCTTTGGCCAAAATCCTATAGATCCACTTAAACCAAGTTAAAGACAGCACATTTAAACTTATTTCAAGTTAAACAAAGTAGATCCAAAATAAAAACATTTAAAAAGAGTGGATCTAAGTCAAAAACAATAAGAACACAACACAAAAACACTAACCAACACATCTAAGGTTAGGAACCTACCTTGAGTTAGCTTAAACCTTACAAAAAGCTTTGAAAAGCAAGATGAAAATCCACCTCCAAGCTGCTGGAAATGCTGGCCAGCCCTTCCTCCTTCCTCTCCTTGAAGTTTTGAAGGAAAACTCTTGAATCAAGCTTGGAACTATACCCTTCTTCTTCTCTCTTTCTCCTCCTTCTCTCCAAACAATCTTTTCTCTCTTTTTCTCTCCAAAGTGGGCGGCAACACTAGGGTATATTAGGGTTTGATTTCAGCCAACATGTGGCTTATAAAGTGGAGCTTAGGGTTTTCAAAAAGGTAGCTAATGTTTTGATGAAAAGCTAAACCACTTCATGCTTCAAATTTGAATTTGGTCTTGCACGTGGTCCCCCACCTCATTAAATAAGAATACTTCAAAAACAATCTTGTCACAAAGACAGTCAAAACTTAAGTCCTAGTCATCATACTGCCAGTCAAAGTAATGATGTGGTAGGGTGGACTACTGATTGTTGACTTTAACTTTGATTTTGCCAACAAAGGAAACAAACACAGAGAACACTTAGCATATCACAGACCTCCCAGTCTTAGTCACCCATACCAGACCATGACCTGACAGTCACCGGTCTATGTGTTGACTTTGACCAGAGTTGACTTTGACTAAACGTCAACTGCACACAAAAGTAAACAAATATTACAAGATCAACATGGGGCGGCCAGACAAGCAAACTTAATATACCCATTAGAATATGAGAATAAGAGAAAGTTTAGAATATCGCGGGGGATGAAAAACTAGAAGCATTCTTAGGTAGCCACAGTAGATGTAAGGATATGTAATTAATGTAGTACTCTAACCATAGTAGGGATATAATGAGTTACGAGCTGAAATGCTCAATCTCCAATAGATGTTACCACATTGGTAGCCAAACGAGAAGTCTTGCTTGTCAAAATTGACAAAGTTTGGTGTTCCTATGTAACGACCTATTTTGAACCATCTAATATGTTTGTTTCTTCTGAACAAGGACATAAAATGTCATCTTCAAAAAGAGTTGGCGATGCTCCTTTGCCTTATTATCATAAAGGTTTTATTCATGAAACGAATATGACCAAATTTCACATATCTCACCCCACACAAGTCAACAATGATCAAGAACGAATGCTTGCTAAGAGAAAGTCTCATGTTGCTCTATCACATTCAGCCATGATCAAGGATCGTTTAACATAACCAAAAAGTGCAAGACTTATCCAGTAGTGTCATGTTCAAAAAAAGAACTTCATTAAATCTTTTAAGTCATTGGTTTAACAATGGTGTAATCAAGTCACTAATCCTAAGGAAATCACCAATTAAAGATGAAAAATTTCATCCCCGATTTGGTAAGCTATACTAATTTGTAGGACACTTAACCATAGAGTTCCAAGCTTTGAGAGCAATAATTTATGCCAAAATTAAGGATGGAACTCTTAAAATTTCATCAAAACCAAGCATTGAAGCAAGTTTATTGTCATAAGATAAAGGAAAGAAACATGTCATCATGATAGTATGTATAGTAGAAGAATAGTCAATGACACCGACATCTAGTTCTTCCCGGTTCCAAAAAAGGAGGATTGTTTAGCAATATGACCATGAAATAATGACCCAAAACCACTGGACGCCATATGGGAAATAAATAACAATTGCGAAGAGGCTTTTTGGAGGAGGTAGACAACCAACCAAAAAGCTTCAACATATATTTTCTTGAAGCACAAGGATGGGGAGACGAGTTCAAAGATACAGATAAACAAATTCGGCATTTGTAAAGAACTTGACTTCTCTTAAAGGTGACTTGGTAAATTTTATTTCTGTAATCTTTTATGACATAGGATGGTACCTAAGCAAGCACTGCTAATGCTCACAATATAGCCTTAAGTTCAAATTCTTGTTTGACCATTTAAGGTATGGATCTCAGGCACATTGGTGGTGATAGAAGCAATCATGAGGATTATAACGCACTATGGACTATAGTGTTATGCTAATGAAGCATAGGGCATGGGGGCATTCCTCAAAATAATACATGCTATAACTTTCACAGGTGAAGATATGGAAATACCATACCCTAACCATCGAAAAGCCTTATACTTAAAAGCTCAAATCAATGAAGCATTCACATGATGAACCCTCATCAACACTAAGTCATCAGTCAATTTTATTCTGCTCAAGGTACTAAATATTACTAACATAATAAGGAGCAAGATGGTTAAATTATAGAAGCATATTTTCAATTTTAGAAATACATTAGAAACTACCATGGGTTACATTCAGCTTGATCTCAAGGTCAGACCACTCAATTATGTCAAGACTGTCATAGTACCTAAAGCATTATACAACATTGTAAGCTTAAATGGTAGATCAACTAGATACTGTTGATTTAAGCAACAATTTGGCTATTGAAAAGGAAGTTTCAATAAGTGCACAACTTTCACCTAAAGAGAATGAAGGTCTTATCTTGCTACCAAATGAGCATGTTGACATCTTCACTTGGAGTTGTGAAGGTATTTCAGAACTTGACCCATAGATGGTTTACCATGCCTTGAATATCTTGCGGGAAGTAAGCCAACAAAACAATTATGGAGAAACTTTCATCAAGAAGTAGAAGCTCAAATTAAAATTAAAGTGAAAAAATTACTGGTTGTCGAATTCATCAAGCTAATACAACACCTAACTTGGCTATCAAACATTGTACCAGTCAAGAAAATGAACTTACCAAAGCTTGTGTTGTATAGATGTTAATAAGGCTTGTCCTAAAGATGTTTTCCTTTGCTAAATATGAATGTACTCATAGACTTAATGTAATACCTCCTTACCTAAGTCTAGGTTCCCGAGTAAGGTGTAATTACCGTTAAATTTTTTTTTCTATTTCAAATATAAAAACTCGCTTTATAATTAAATAATTTTAGGCAACGCCAAATTAACACTAAAACTTTTTCCTAGTCTTTGAGATCATTTTTATCCAAATCACACCAGCAAAACATATCATTTTAAATATATTTGAAGTACTCACGTCCATACCGTAGTAGAAAAGTATTCAGTACATAGAGTAACCTAGCCTAAAAATTATAAAATGTAAAAGAACATAATATTGTGTCATGCTCTCCAGTTCCACACCTCGGCCAAGCCTTATTGCTGGATTTTAGATTTATCTATCACACACAAACAAAATAAAGGTGAGCGATAAATACTCAATAGGCAACCCAAATGCATATGAGTATTTAAGGGATATATATATGGATTATCCCATTTACGCATATATGCCTTTTTGTGGTTTGAAATCTCTTGGGATATACTACTCAGCTATTTAAGGGATATTTGTATAGATTACTAGTGGGTAATAGCTCCCATGTATAGGTGTATGAAAGTCTTACAATGGTGGTTTTGTTTTCAAATTAAATAAAGAAGTTTTGGTTTAAACTATGCATGCAAGAACTATTTGAAAGCAAGCCAGTATGCATCGATTCATGAATAAGTATAAGCATTCCACGTTATGTGTGTGTGCATTGTGGAACTTGCTGAGTGATTTTGTCACTCACTCTTGTTTGTTAATGTGTGTAGGTAATGGCATTGAAAACTAATTAAATGGAATGTGAACTTAAGGAATCTGCAAGGTAGTGTTCGGTTGTGTTGATTTGCATGATCCAAGTTAATAAAATGATTTCGCTATGCTATGTTATAATCTTTAATACTCTATTTAATAAGTTTATAAGACCAAGCTATTTATTAAGTTTCTCTTTACATGTGGGTTATTATTATTGGTATTTCATTAATTTTAAAGTTAGTATTATTTTATAGATTCAAAGTAAAGAGGAAAAGGAAAAAAAAATGATTTTATTTTACTACACGTGCTATGACAGCAGTATCCCCTAGATAGGGTCCGTGAGGTTCAGTCAGGGGGTGTTATAAGCGCAAGGCCCAACGCTTTGAAAAAGGGTTGTGACCAGAGCTCTACAACACCATTGCTATATTTCAACTCCCCACATAATCTGACAACTTAAAGCGAGTCAAGTTGATCGCTATGAATCCTGCCCCGGAGGTAGCTAAGCCTGCAAGCCAAAGTTCTACTCCTGCTAAAAAACAATTGAAGGGAGGTTTTCAGCAAAAATGAAAGTTTGAAGGGAAGCCATTGACAGGAAATTCCCACAACGACAACTATAACAAGAAGTTCAAGTGAGTCGACAACCGGCTTGATATTTCACACTATGAGAGGTGCGGTAGAAACTATTCTGGTGAATGCTGGGAAAACTTGGAGTGTGTTTTGGGTATGTCAAGCCAGACCACATGAGGAAAGACCGCTCAGAAGTAGGAAGGGTGCAATAACCCACCTAAGATTGTGTGTTCACGCTAACCAATGAGGATATAAAAAAGGATAACGCTGCAGTAGTGGTAGGTACTATTACTTTGAATGGTTTGAATGCTTGAGGGTGCTACACACTCACTTGTGTCTAGTCAGTTTGGTTCTAAATTGGCTAGAAAACCTGTTAGACTTTATTGTAATCTGTGTGTTACTACACCTTCTGGTGTTAGCATGTGTGCTTCTTTTATGATTAATGATTGTGAAATATGCCTAGGTAACAATGCTGTGTGCCGATTTGATCATATTGGAAATTTTGAATTTTGATGTGATCTTCAATATCGATTGGTTGTCTAAGTGTTGGGCTTGCATTGATAGCAAAGAGAAGAAAATCTGGTTTAGCCTCATAGACAGCCAGAGTTTTGAGTTTGCAGGATCGAAGTTTAGGACAAAGCCAAAATTGTGTCAAGGGTACTAGGATTCCTTGTTAGTGTTTACGACAAGAAACCGGAAGCTCCAGAACCTTAAGACGTCAAGGTAGTTCATGACTTCTTGGATATATTTCTGGCAGAACTGTCAAGTTTACCATTGGACTAAGAAGTGAAGTTTACCCTCGACTTGGTACAGAGGACTGCACCTATTTCGAAGGCACTTTATAGAATGACACCAGTAGAATTAAAGGAGTTAAAAGAACAATTACAAGATTTGTTTAACAAGAGTTTTATTAAACCCAATGTTTCACTTAAGGGAGCGCCAATTCTATTTGTGAAAAAGAAGGTCGATTTAATGTAGCTGTGCATTGATTACCAGAAGCTCAACAAAGTAACAATAAAAAATAAGTACCCGTTATCGATGATTGATAACTCATTTGTCAGTTGCAAGGAGCGAGTATCTTTTCAAAGATTGACCTTCATTTTGATTATCATCAGCTAAAGATTAAGGAGGATGACATGCCAAAGAGTGCATCTCAAACAAGATATGGCAATTATGAATTTGTGGTAATGCTATTCAGACTGACAAATGCACCTGCAACATTCATGGATCTTATAAGTCGTATTTTTCACCATTACTTGGATAAGTTTGTGGTTATATTTATTGACGACATCCTCATTTACTCTAAGTCAGTAGCCGAGCATGAAGAGCATTTGAAGTTAGTGCTGCAGCGGTTACATGAGAAGTAATTATACGCCAAGTTCAAGAAGTGAGAGTTTTCGCTAAGAAGCATCGCTTTTTTAGGACATGTGATATATGTTGAACGTATTGAGGTGGATTCTAGTAAAGTTGCAGTAGTCCAAGACTGGAAAATGCTAACAAATGTAAGTGAGATTAGAAGTTTTCTTGGTTTGGGGGGTATTATTGCCGGTTTGTGCAAGGGTTTTCCAAGACTGTGTTGCCATTGACATAATTACTAAGGAAGAAAAACAAGTTCATCTGGTTGAAGGAGTGTGAGGATAGTTCCCAGGAACTAAAAAAGAAGCTCGTCTCTGCACCTATTCTTATTTTGCTGAACATTGAAGACAACTTCGTGATCTACAGTGACTCTTCAGGAAAAGGTCTGGGTTGCGTTCTCATGTAGAACGACAAGGTGATTGTTTATGCGTCAAGCCAGTTGAAACTGTATGAGTTGAACTATCCTACGTATGATTTATAGTTAGCAGTAATGGTGTTCGTGCTAAAAATATGGCGTCATTACCTGTATGGAATAAAGTGTGATATTTACACAAACCATGAAAGTCTCAAGTACTTTTTCACACAGAAGGAGCTGAACATAAGGTAGAGGAGATGGTTAGAGTTAGTCAAGGATTACGATTGTACTATCAGCTATTATCAAGGCAAGGTGAATGTAATGGTTGATGCTTTGAATAGAAAATATGCAAGTTTCAGCGGTTGTCTGATCACTTCTCAACCCTCTATTTTGGAGGATTTACGAAGCATAGAATTGAGTTAGTTATTAACCAGTGTTCATCCATGTTGGTGTCGCTCATGATTCAACATTTGATCGTGGACAAGATAAAGGACAATCAAGCTAACGATGAGGCTCTTCAGAAGATCATAGCTAAGAGGGAAGAGACCTGGGTTTGGTACTCATCTGTGTGCACCAAATGTAAAGGAAATCAAAAAAGAAATTTTGGTAAAGGCTCACTATACACCTTACTCAGTTCAACCTGGGTCTACCAAGATGTATAGGGACGTCTCCAAAACTTTCTAGTGGATTGGCCTGAATGAGACATTACAAAGTTTGTAAAGCAGTGTTTGACTTGCTAGCAGGTGAAGATTGAACATTAGAGACCATCTAGTTTGCTAAAGCCGCTGATGATTTCAAAATGGAAGTGGGAGTGCATAGAGATGGATTTTGTAGTAGGATTACCGTAATCCTAATGAGGCAACGATGCAATTTGGGCAATAGTGGATTAACTTACAAAATTGGCTTGTTTTCTATCCATACGAAGGACTCACACGTTGGAGCGGCTAGCTCAACTGTATGTGGACAAGATTATACGACTCCACGACGTGCCAATGTCGATTATTTTAGATCGAGACCCAAGGTTCACTTTGTCATTTTAAAAGAGTCTACACAAAGTAATGAGGACAAAATTGACTTTCAGTACAGTTTTTCATCCTTAGACAGATGGCTAGTCGGAGCAGAAAATTTAGACATTAGAGGACATGCTGAGGGCATGTGTACTAGATTTCAAAGGAAACTAAGAAAAACACATTCCACTTGTGAAGCTTGCTTACAGTAACAACTTCCACTCATTCATTGGGATGGCTCCGTATGAGGTTTTCTGTGGAAAGAAGTACAGATTTCCATCACATTGGGATGAATTCAGTGAATGAAAGTTGCTTGGGCTAGAAATTTTACAATAGTCTAGCAATATCATCAACAAAAATTGATAAAGGATAAAAGTTTATCAGGACCGACAAAAGAGCTATGTGGACACTCAACAAAAGGATCTAGAGTTCAAGGTTGGGGAGAAGGTATTTCTTAAAGTTGCTCCTCTGAAAGGTATACTAAGGTTTAGGAAAAGGGCAAGTTGAGTCCTCATTTCATTGGATCTTTTGAAATATTGAAGAGAGCTAGGGTTTTGGCATATTGGTTGGATTTACCTCTTAAGTTGTCCGGTGTGCACGACGCCTTTCATGTCTTGATGCTACAAAAGTACATGCATGAAACTTCTTATGTTATTGAGTATGAGCTATTGGAGGTCATAAAAACTTAACGTACAAGGAGAAACTAGTTAAAATTTTGGATTGTAAGATCCAAATTCTTCAGAATAAGATGATTCCACTGGTGAAAGTTCTTTGAAGGAATCATGTGGTGGAGAAAGCAACTTAGGAGTAGGAAGACGAGGTAAGAGCAAAGTATCCGACAAACCCTATGTTTCTTGTTGGATTTTTTGAGGAATTGATTGATTTTGGAAGCATAGAGGGGCCGACCATATTGGGGATATATTTGAAATTTTTAGGTTTGTGAAAGGCAATTTGGTTTTTTCACATTTGGGGACATATTTGGTATTTTGAGAATTATTAAGGGTACTTTGACTATTTTGCATGTAAGAGACACAAATAGTATTTTGAAAAGGGTCAAAGGTATTTTGGTCTTTTGTATATAACAAACACAAATGGTATTTTAAAAATTATCAAGGGTATTTTGATCTTTTTACATATAATATACTGTATTTTTGGAATTGTGAAGGACATATTGATCATTTCACATTATGTTAAATTATATATATATATATATATATATATTTATAAATGTATTTGTAAAATGTATATATGTGTGTGTGTGTGTCTATATATATATATATTTATATTTCTAAATGTATTTCCAAAATGCATGTATGTATATATATACGCATGAGGTGCATGCATAGTCATTTGTCTAAATATATTTATAAATATGTTTAAAGAATGTATATATTTATATATATGTGTGTGGGTAAGTATATATATATATGTGTGCGCTTATGTATTCATATATATATATGTGTGTGTGTATGCATATATATTTATATATGTCTGTGTTCATAAATTTATATGTATATATATATATATATATATATATATATATATATTATAATTTCGTGTTAATATGTATATACATAAAGGTTTGGAGAAGTTATATTTTATGTAGTATTTATTAACCAATAGTGAATTGGTAATTTGCCATTTGCTTTTAGGAATATTTTGGTAAATTTTTATATGGTTAAGGGTTATTTTAATAATCATCAAAAGATCAGGGGCATTTCAATAATTATATTAGTTTGACTGGTGTTTGTTAAACATAGGATTAAATAGGGGCATTTCAGTAAATATTATTGTTAGGAGGGAAAATTCAATAATTATGCATATTTATGTTTTGCTTGGTTGTATTTATGCATTACAACAATGTATATACATTTACATAGAGTAATTCATGGGTTTAAAGTGTTTTTATGTAAAATGGTGGATTTTTCTCTGAGGGTCTATGTTTTAAAATGGTTGCACTGGAGTGTGTTGATTTTTAAACCCTATTTTTAATTAGCCCTTAAATCACTGACCTGCAAGGGTAGCGGGTTTTCTTTTTCAAAATTATGATTCAACCACTGACTGCAAACAAGTATGTGGGTTCCGTGTTGGCATGGGATAGACCCTCTGACCATAAATAAGCATGTGGGCTCTACAAAATGCAAATTAGTCAAGCTAGTTAGTTTATTAAATGAAAAGAAAAAAATGGATATTTTATGCATATGACATTACACCGCGTTGCATTGAATTGTTATATGCATCTGGGTTGCCTATTGAGTATTTATCGCTCACTATAGTTTGTTTGTATGTGATAGGTAAATTCAAAACTTCATAGTTGGATTTAGCTGAGGTGCAGAATTGGAGGGCACAACACAATACATGTTCTTCCACATTTTATGATTTTGAGTAAGGGTACTCTATATTATTAAATACTTTTCTATTACAGTGTAGGTGTGAGTATATTTATTTTTGAAATATTTTAATTAATATATTGATATTTGGATTAGTTTTAAAGAAAACAGTCTCAAAGAGTAAAGAAAAGCTTTTAATATTATTTTTAGCATTATGCAAGATCATCTTTAATTATGAGTTGAATTTATAAGGAAAAAAAAATTCATGATAACCACTTCTTGCTCAGGAATCTAGGTTTGGGTAAGGGTTGTTACACAAACTGCCAAGGGCAGGTTGTAAGCCCTATAACTAACAAAAGACAGAGCATTTTATTTTTAAACGACACGTGTTATTTTTTCTATCTCTCGAGTATGATGTAATGAGTAGCGTCGCTCAGTACATCAATTCTATTAATTACATATCATCTAAATATCATAAAATATTAAATTTAAATGGAATTATTTTATTAATTGTTATACAATGGTAATCATACATTATAAAAACACTAAATAATATTTCTAAAATATTCTAACAGCTATATATTTTAAATAACACTCAAGTATCATATTTACAATCTAACACCTTGTAGACTTTCAGCCAATGTCCTTGGTACTTGCATATGTGTTCTAGGGCTTGATCTTATAGAGTTGATCCTATACACCCTTTTCCTCTACTTGCATATGCATTATAGGTCTTGATCTTGTAGGATTTAATCCCATCCACGCTCATCCTCTACCTGTGCTTGTAAAATTACTTGACTTAGAATAATATTATCTACCATTTGATATATTACTAAGTTAATATATTAAACCAAATCGAAAACTATCTAAAAGAATTAATATGACCACAACAAAAGCACATAAACAAATAACAAGTACTCCATTACCCTGATTTCCAATTATCAACATGCCTGCAACAATCATGGCACTCCAGAAAACAAAGCAGAGTAATTATGGCTGTTTTGTAGGGATTGTGACAGGGCTTGTAATTATTCTTTAGAGGCTGAGGCTCTAAGTATTACACAGATGGGCAATTAATAATTGATATGAAAGAAAATATCGTGTTTTATTTATTTATCATATATATATATATATGTTTCAAGACAAAATGTAAAATTGGTGAAATTATGTTGAACTTGCTTTTTAGTAATGCTTGAGTGAGCAACTGAAATTTATATGCTTTTTAAAAATCATAATTTTATTCGATATCAACTACAGGATACAAATTCTTATTCGATGTCAAATTGGAGAAAGATTATAGCAGGTTACCTTGCGAAAATCTCTAGGTATGTACTATGCAACATCTTCTTCTAAAGATCTCTTGAAACGAGCATGATACAATTCCCTCACCTAAAATAGCTCACGTGAACTTCTAGTGCAAGCTATTTCCAATTAGAACATAAAGTTCAACAACATGTTTCCTTATAGCTTCATGAGATAGAATTGCATCACGCTCAATAGTATGCAGAGTCCATAGAAGCACTATCCTCTGTATACAAAGTTTCACAATGCTTACATTTTCCCTGCAAGCTTAAGCTTTATAGAAGTGGATTAACCATGTTGATCAAGTTAACACAACTATCAACAAAACCAGACTTCAAGACCATGTTAAGTTACAATCCGCCCCAAAGATTGAGCTTAAGATAACTCTAGATGAAATCGCCAATAATGTCATGTATCATCTAAAGGTTGACCCTTTAGTTTCAAATCAAATACTCAGCACATCCAATTAATTTTCTTCGAGGAAGGTAAAGGACTTGCAGGGTAGCAAGTAGGAGCCTTGAACTTCTTAAACATATTCTCCTAATCTTCCCAAGACTCCATAAAGCCAAATTGTGCCTGTCTTCAATCACATAAGGAAAATTACGCTTCAAATTTAAAGGGAATAGGTCCCTTGTGTATGAGCTCTCATCCTCATTGTCATAGCTCCCTCATATTTTTTTCCAGAGGAGGCCCAATAAATTCTTTCAAATGGCTCGAATTCTATTCCAATATGATCAAAATGATGGACTATGGAAACCAACATGAGAAGGGATTACAACAGAAACCTTATGACTACTTAAAAGTAGCACCAATATAGAAAAATTGAAGACAAACCCAACGTAAGCCATGGGGAATCGGTTTCGTGAGAAAGCTTGAGTGGTATTCCTTGGTTAAAACCAAATTGAATTCGAACTCTATGAAGCCAATAAAGTGTGGAAGTATACCCCAAATCATAAGACAAGCTTGGAATTTTTTTTGGTGTTGTCCAAATCATAAGCATGATTGTTAAAAGTTGTCTAATGCCACTATTAACTACCTAAAATGGAAGTTTTAGAGAGAGTCAATGAAGAATTCCAAAAGATAATGTTTTAGTGGAACAACATTAAACCATCGACTACAAAGTAGGAATAAATTATCTTTAAATGTGTCAATAAGATGTGACTCTTTCTATAATAACTTCCTCACATCAATGACAAATTTAGGCATGGGGTAGCATTCTCGAAAGTGTTCCCATAAAAAGACTTGGAAATAGCTTGTGGATAAGCATGAGTCAATAAAAAAAATTTAGGGTCTTAACATTACCATTTTCCAATTGAATTTGTACACTTTTTATCCCAACAACATAAAAGTTCATGTTGTTACCTAAAAAATCTTAACCACCATTAGTCTTGTCGTAAAAATGGTACGAGTCTTTATTTGCACACATATGAAATGTACAACCAAAATCCATTCCAAACTAGGTTGTCTAGTTAAAGTAATAAGAACTTCACAATTGTTAGAATCATTGGAGACAGATGGAACTCAATTTAATCATTTTTATTTAATTAGCTATTAAACTTTTGTTTTTTATTTCATTAAAATGAGCATAATGTGATTTTATTGTGCATGTAAGGTTAATTAAGCTAAGGAGAAGAAATGACATAAAAACATTGAAGACGAGGACTTACTGTACAAAACAATTAAAAGTCAAGGACTTCACATTATGCCTGAGTTACTGTAAAAGAGAAGCTGCAAGGCAAAGGAGATAGAACATGTCCGACACAGTGTTAGACACATGACATATCCAAGAATGTACATAGACAGAAAGCATAGTATGTGGAATCCAAAAATAGTCAAGCACCTGATTTTATGTGAAGCAATGCAGTTTAAATTTAGGAAACTTTAAGTTTTAAGTGTTGGTTAAATAGGGTTAGGAGATTATTATAAATAGACTCATTTTTCTATATTAGAGGACAACAAACCAGAGAATAAACTTTTTAAACTATAAATTCTTAGGATGAACAACTAGATCTTCTTCTCTTTCAGATAGGAGTTTTTTTTAATTATCAGTTGTTTGTGCGAGACTTGAACACGCAATTATTATTAATTCCATTAATTATTTAGTCTATGTTCTTTTGTGTTTATAAGTTAATTCTAATTACATATAATTATACTGCAGATTCTTATATGTGGGTTTAATGCATTCTAATTAGATATGAGTTGCTCTTTGATTATAAAAAATAGCAGTAATTGGAGATTATAGTATAGGTTAAAATTCTACAATATTTATAGAGTTTGACTAATTTTGGCGTTTTTCTATATTGCTAAAGTAGTTTTGAACAAATTTGGATCATGTTGATTCTAAATCTTTCAGAAGTTAAGAATTACTCACAAACGTTTTTGGATTATTCAATATTAAGGAAGGAATACAATAAATTGGTCATACTAGTTGTTAGACTTGCCTATACTACAAGATTTGTGATTTTAGTAATTAGTTTTAGGTGTAAGGTAATTTAGTCCATCAAAATTTTGGCATTGTTGTTGGGGATTGTGCGCTAATTTTCTTTCTAGTTTTGAGTTTGTGTGGTTGCATTATATAACCAAGTCATCACATCAAGGAGACTTACATTACGATCAGTTATAGAAAAGACTGCGTGAAGGTTGAGAAAAGGTGCAAAATAGAAAAATATAGTTGTTTCTTCTTCACCTATTCCTCAAGCTCTGCCTGGCCTAAACTTAGCTATTAATTGGATCCCTGGCAATGACTCCAAGACAAAGGACGTGGCAACACCACTTTAAAGGAGTTGGTTACTCTTAATTTAAATTTACAGCCATTGTGCATTGATTTCCTAATTTAAAAGCTACGTTTGAATTAAAATCAGGACTAATAAATTTATTACCCACTTTTTGAGATTTTGCAGGTGAGGATCCCTATAAGCATTTAAAGGAATATCATATGGTATGTTCTAGTATAAGGCAACAAGGAACAATTGAGGAGCAAATTAAGTTAAGAGCTTTTCCCTTCTCGGTTGGTGACCTAACAAAGGATTGGTTATACTATCCAACCTCAGAGACCATCAACTCTCGGAATGAAATAGACAGATTGTTTTTGAAAAAAATAATTTTCTATTTCGTACTACCAATATAAGGAAGAAGGCATTAGGCAATATGATCGTAAATCATTATATAAGTATTGGGAATGATTCAAGAAGTTATGTGCCAGTTGTCCACATCACCAGATAAATGAAAAACTCCTAATTCTATATTTTATCAATAATTATCACCAATTAATAGGAGTATAGTGGATGCTACTAGTGGTGATGCCTTAGTAGATAAAACTCTAGATGCAGCTAGACACCTCATCTCAATAATGGCTACCAATTCCCAATAGTTCAAAAAAAGGACATATGTGCAAGTGAAGAAAGTTCACAAGGAAAGTATTATTAATCTTAAATGTCAAATATCTTATTTAACTTCATTAATACGACAATTGGTTGTAGGAAATGCTTAAGTTGTCATGGTATATAGAATTTATTCTGTCTAGGGACACGTCACTGATATGTGCCCAACATTACAAGAAGAGGATTTGATCCATTAAGCTAATACAATAGGTAGTTTTCCATAACAATATCACTGCAAATATGATCCATACTCAAAATACATTCCAAGATAGAAACATCATCCAAACATTTGCTGTAAGAATAATATGGGACATAAATACTACTAGCAACCACATTTGCCAAGACAACAACCATTAGAAGTTTCCTAGTCAGGTATGTTACTTGAAAATTGTATTAAAACTCTTCCCACTAACACATACATTGAGGAGTAAAAGAGAAATTGAAATCGTCATAAAAGGCACCTTAGTTGAGACCAAGAAGCAACATTTGGAAAAGGAAACTGAAGTCTAACCTTCTTCTCCAATAAAGGTAACCTCTAAATCAACATTAATTAATTAAGTCTGATAAATTTCCTTCTCTGCCTTTTCCTAGTATGCTGAATAGAAGTAAGATAGAAGAGTAAGAAAAAGAAATCTTTGAAACCTTTAGGAAAGTGGAGGTGAACATTCTGTTGATAGATACTATCAAGCGAGTTCCTTAATAGGAATTATATACTAAAAAAAAAAGCTAAGAGGGGATGAAAAGATCAGTGTTAGTGATAATGTCCCTGCAATTTTACAAAGAAAGCTACCTCCAAAATGTAAAGATCCAGGTACATTCATTATATGTTGTGTCATTTGAAATACTCGATTTGAGTATGCCATGATAGATTAGGAGCTTTTATAAATGTTATGCCTTAATCTCTTTATGCAACTTTACAATTGGGCTTTTTAAAAGAAACTAGAATAATAATTCAATTAGCAGATCAATCGAATGCATGCCTACCTGATAAATCTCAATTACCTTAAATAATAATTAATTATTAAAATTACCAACCTTATAGTATAAGCAAGTCAAGGTCGAATCCATAAGGACCGTTGATATTTTAATTCTAATTTCCTTTCTAATTTCAAGTTCAATAATGCTAATGAAACATTGGGGGATTTTCAATGTAATTAACTAATAACAACTAAAAGACAGAATTAAATAAATTGTAGAAAATCAAGTAGCGCAACTTTGATTCAAAGTAATTCCATATTATCAGTTCATTTGGATCACAGACAATAAGAATTTGATTCCTTATCTAGCTTGACAACAATAAATGGTATGACCAATCTATTGTAATATTTTTTTTAAATTTTGAATAACCCAAAAATGTTCATGAGAACTTCCTAACTCTGAAAGGTTAGAAATTAACATGACTTTAATCAAATCAAAGTCACTTTAATGATTGAGAAAATGGTTAAAACTAGATAAACTATGCAAACGTTTCATAATTTTAACCTAACATATAATCTTCAATTTATTCGAATCAAAGTACGTCTTGATCTAATTAGCATGTATTCAATTCATATATAAAATTTGTAGTATGATTATATATGATTTAATTTTGACTTAAAAGCTTATATAAAGATAGAATGAATAACAAATTAAATTGATATGAATTTATGTGTTCAAGTCTCACACATACAAAACTGACAATTGAAAATAACTCATACTCAAAGAGAAAGATTTTTGCTACTCATTCTTGGAATTTTGTAATCTTCAATGTTGTTTGTTGTTTTTCTATGTTCTTTTTTATGTATCTAAACCTAAAGATTCGAGCCCTATTTATATTAATCCTAACCTTACTTGTCTCACACTTTCCGTATTAAGTCAGGCGTCTGTCATGAGACTTGATCTCGGGCCTGACTTCTACTGTGGTTCTCACTTCAAGCTGCTTCCACAAGTATGTCTTCTTGATACATGCTAATGCCTATCATTGGATCTTACATTGTGCCTGACATGTCATGGGTGGGTTGTTTGCTTCACTACTTCTCTTTGTAGAATCTCAAGCCTAATGCCAAGTGCCTGACATTGAACCTAACTTGGCTTAGGCTCTTCTCCAAATTAAGTCATATCTTTGATATTTTCAAGTCATTTCTCTTTCCAACTCAATTAACCTCGCATGTATAGTAAATTAACATTAAGCTCAATTCCATGAAATAAAACACAATAATTAATTATTAGATTAAACAGAAAGAAAAATAACTTAAAGGAAATCCATCATTACCCCAAAAAGGTAGTGGAAGATATTTTGGTGTAGGTGAATGAGACAGTGTTTCCTACTTATTTTTACATACTAAATATGAAAAGTGACAAGTCTCTAAATTTCATGCCATTTATTTTATGTAGACCTCTCCTGAAGACTACTAAGACAAAAATAGATGTTTATGATGGGACCTTCATAATTGAATTTGATGGGAAATTATAAAATTCAATATTATTAACTCTATGAGGTATCTTGTTGACATTCAATTTTTATTTGACATTAATATAATTGATGAAGTAGTGCAGGAAGCATTTAAATTTTATAGTGAAGCTAAGTTGTAGATTGTGCTTTGTCATGGTTTGACTTAATCTCAATTGCATAATGGAAATTAGTGGGTTGAGGAGGTTGAGGAAACCATGATGGCTTTCTAATCTTTACCAACTATTTTATAAAGGTATGTACTTTCCCAAATTGAACTACCAATATTTAATGCTAAGTTGTTATTTTATGTAGTGCAGCAACCTATTCTAGAGCTAAAACCCTTCCCAGATCATTTGAAGTATGTGTATCTAAAAGATAAGGAGACATTATCTATTATAATAGCTACGGTCTATCTTTAGTTCAAGAAGAGAAATTGGTTCAAGTACTATGAGATCATACAATAGCTTTGGGATGGACTATAGTGGACATAAAAGGAATTAGCCCATTACTTTGTATGCATAGAATTTTGTTAGAAGATAATGCCAAACCAAGTTGAGAAGCTCAAAGTGTCTTAATCTAACGATGATGGAAGTAGTGAAAAATGATATCTTAAATTTGTTGTCATTAGAAATTATCTATCCTATTTCAGATAGCAAGTGGGTAAGTCCAGTACAAGTGGTTCCTAAGAAAGCTAATATTATAATTATCATGAACCAAGATAATAAGCTTATCCCAACAAGGGTGCAAAATGGCTAGTGTGTGTAGATTGACTATTGCAAATTGAATATGGCCACAAGAAAGGATCACTTTCCTTTACCATTTATTAATCAAATGTTAATACGTTTGGCAACCATATATCATTATTGTTTTCTTGATGTTTACTCATGTAATAACTAGATTGTAATTGCTTCATAGTACTAAGAGAAAACTATGTTCGCATGTCTCTTTGGCATGTTTGCTTATCGAAGGATGCCTTTTGGACTTTACAATGCTCCAACAACCTTTTAATGATGTATGATAAGTATTTTCTCTAATTATATCGAGCAATGCATTGAGGTATTTATCGATGACTTTATAGTTTATGGTGATTTCTTTGATGCATTTTTAGATAACTTAACTTGTGTCTTGAAATGGTGCATTGAAACTAATTTGGTACTAAATTTTTAGAAATGTCATTTCATGGTAGATAAAGGCACTGTTTTAGGGCATGTTGTTTCCAATAAAGGTATAGAGGTTAATAAAGCTAAAATAGTTTTGATTATAAGCTTTCCCTATCCTATAAGTGTGCTGGAAGTCTGTTCTTTTCTTGGTCATGTAAGTTTCTATTGTAGATTTATTAAAGATTTCTCAAAAATAGTCTTGCCACTTTCAAACCTTTTACACAATGATGCCATGTTTGATTTCAATTAGCAGTGTAAGAAGGCATTTGATAAATTAAAAGTCGCACTTACTTCCCCACCTATCATTCAATTGCCAAATTAGGAGCTTCCATTTGAGATTATGTGTGATGCTAGCAACTATACAGTAGGAGCTATGCATGGACAGAGAAAAGAAAATCGTGCCTATGATTCATTATGGATAAAGAACACTTAATGAGGTTTAGTGTAATTAAACTACTACTAAAAATGAGCTTTTAGCTATAATTTTTACATTAAAAAAATTTGGTTCTTATTTACTTGGTGCTAAAGTTATTGTATTCTCGGATTATGAAGCTTTAAAGTATTTTCTAACAAAGAAAGAAGTTAAGCTGAGACTTATTCACTAGAGTTTTGGTGTTGCAAGAATTTGATTTGACTATCAAAGATAAGAAAGTAGTTGAAAATTTGGTAGCCAATCATTTAAGTCAAATGGTACGAGAAGAAGAGCCTCTTCCTTTATAAGAGTAGTTTCCTGATGAACATCTCTACCCTCTACAAGGTAAAGTTTTGTAGTATGCAAACTTAGTGAATTATTTAGTAAATGAAATGATGTCTTATAATTTTAATAAAGCCAAACATGATAAACTTTAAAGTGAGACTAGGTATTATTTTTGGAAGGATCCATACTTGCGGAAATTTTGTTTAGATCAAATTATCCGATGATGCATACCGGATTCTAAGGTTCATTCTTTTTAAACTTTTTATCATAATTATGCATGTGGAAGCAATTTTAGACAAAACGTATAGCTAGGAAAGTTTTGGATAATGGATTTTATTGGCCGAAGTTATTTCATGATTCTTATCTCTTTTGTATTGGCCTAAGTTATTTCAAGATTCTTATCTCTTTTGTAAAAATTATGATAAGTGTTAGAAAACAGGAAGTCTTATCCGTAGGCATGAAATGCCTCAATCCATATATTGGTCTATGAAATTTTTAATGTGTAGGGTATTGATTTTATAGGTCAATTTCCTTCCTCACAGTTGTATGCACATTTTCTTAGCTATTGATTATGTATTAAAGTAGGTGGAAGCCAAACCCACTACGACTAATGATTCCCAAGTGGTTGTAGGTTTTCTTCGTTCTCACTTCTTTATAGGTTTGGCATTCCTACAGCATTGACTAGTTTTCAGGGCACTCATTTCTATAATCGTGTTATGGAGTCTTTACTGCACAAATATGGTGTGTTTCAAAAGACCGCCACTACCTACCACCCACAAACTAATGGCCAAACTAAGGTATCTAATTGGAAAATGAAGTTTATTTTTTTAAAAAATGGTGAATCCAAATTGCAAGGATTGGAGTCTTCGCTTAGAAAATCCATTATGGTTATATAGAATAGCTTATAAGATCTTTATTGGGATATCTCCATATAGAATGGTATTTGGTAAATCATATAATCGTTTAGTAGAACTAGAACATAAAGCATACTATGATGTATGTCAATGCAATATGGATTTAGATACCACTGGTGTACACCAGAAGCATCAATTACAAGATCCAAAAGAAATTCGTCATGCACCCATATTCGTTCATTCGTACATGTTCCTCTGTGTTGATTCACAGCAAAAGAAACTACATGTGATCATCGCCATCCATTGCCTTATAAGTGTTTTCAATGTTGTTTCTCCTTGAAAACCCATTACAAAATCCTTCATTTTTCCTAGTTATCTTCATACCCATTGAGTTCAACCCACAACACCCTTCTAGATAGAGTGTTAACATATCGTTTTTGGTGCTTCTTCAATTCAAGGTTAGATTTTCGGACTTTAATTTGTGGTATCTACATTGGTTATGGAAATTATAATTTTGATTGTAAATTTGGGAGTTTTAGAATTGGGATTTTGGATTTAATCGTTAGTGCATTGATTATGGAGTTGTGGAATTGTGAAGTTGTAGTTTATTTATTAGGTTTATTGATTTGGGCAGAATGACTCAATTATAAAGAACCCGTATACCAAATAATCTTACCCTACACAAGTGCACACTTTCGCCAGTGGTAATCCACGGTCTATTTAGGATTGAACTCGATTCACATCCTGAGAGAATACATAGTGGTTTAAGGAGAAAAATAATAATACAATTATGGCTGAGAAGACTATTTCAGATGAGATTGATGGTCTATTCGGCATTCGAAATGCCTTTTCTATTTTGGGATGGGCATCTATGCTTGGCTTTATGGTTCGATATTACCCGTTATTGGTTCATGAGTTTTATACAAATATTGAGCCAAAAAAGGATCTATTGGTCCATATTGTCAATACTTCTGTCAAAGGATTTCACATTCATTTGGACCATGCTACTTTAGCTTGGGTTTTGGGTGTTGTTGATGAAAGACAAGAAATTATATTCTTAAGGAAGATGTTCTTTCTTATCAGTAATATAAGTTGTTGGAGGCCCTATTTCGGTTGGATTATATTCAATCTAGACACCTTATCATAGATGCTATGGTACTTCGTACTAAGAACTTAACTATTCAAAGCGGTTGCTAGTTTACTTATTTAGCTCCACTATTTTTTCTTAGGCGAGTAATTTGAATAAGGTTCATAATTTTGATGTTTATTTCCTTGGTAAGATGATTAATGGTTTGTAAGGGGTTGAGGATGTCTCATTAGCTTCAAAGATTGTTCTGTATATTCTCAATATAGTTAAATGTAGGAGTAGAGTAAAATCTTTATATTTCCTGTGATTCTTACCAAAGTATAAGTTTTTTAATGTTGATATAAAACGTGAGGACATTTAGGAAACGCAATCTATAGATGTGATTACTGAGGCTACATTATATAGTTTAGGATATGTATGGGTATGCAGGTTGTGACGTAATTTGGAGTATGATCCTTTAGTAGAGGGTGAGACTATTAATAGTCATGATGCTCTTGTGGCTAATCCATTGGACCTAAAAGATTATCAAGAGGAGCATTCAAATGTGCCTGACTTTATTGCCATGCCTTCCAATTCTTGCAGTTTCTCTATCTACCAAGCACTACAACAGATTGAAACTATTTGTGTAGAGTACCATGGCAGCATGGTAGGTAGCCATGAAGGTTCAGTTGCAGCAACAAGATGAGCAAATTCATTAAATTTAGGCTATTTTTGATCGTTTCTAGCCCCTACCTTCATGATAATGAACTATATTATTCTAGGGAGTCTCATTTCTTCATTTTCTTTTAGTGTTTTCTTTTAATTTATGCACATTGGGGACATTGTGATTTAAATGTGGGGGAGCTAGTAATGTGTTTTGCATTTTGAATTTTGTTTTTTTTATTATTTTATTTTGCAATATTTTGGATTTCTTCTTTACTGAATTTGGGCATGTTTTGAATATTTGTTTTTTTTTCTTTTTTAATATCTTGATCAGGTGAGTGTTTGCATTTTGAGTGGAGATTAAGAATAAAAATCCAATGAATGACATGCTGAGTTGAGGCAGCTTAAGAGATTGATATTTCATATGGTAGTTAATTGAGTTTGATAAAAGTAGCTAGTTTGGTAAACTAATGCCTAAGTGAGTTTTTTAGCCTTATAATTTTCTAATTATTTTTGTAAGTAATATTCATGTTAAATTTTATAACTCCAGAAATTTTTTTGTCATGCTAATTGAGATTACATTAATGCATTCTTACAGTAAGTTGATGAAGGCATTTGATTTTCTTTAGCCACTTAGCCTAAATAGCCAACCTGTACCTTAATCCTTAGTAAGCCATTTTGAACCTTTCTTATGCTAGTGTTTCTTTATGTAAATAGTCTATGTGAAACAAGTGTGGGAGTGTGGGTGCTTTTGTTCATTTTGGTTGGAAAGTGTGAAATTTTACACAATAGTTGGAATGCTAAGATATTTAAACTTTCAAACAGGTGAGAAGAATGGAAGAAATAATTGCATGTAATTTTATGCATGAATGGAAGAAAGGAACTTTTAAAAGTTGGAAAAGCAAAAAAAAAAAACAAAAAATACAAAACAAAACAAGAAAGAATAGCTGAAGGCTTACATGTTTTGTTTATGATGATGGGAAGTAAGGAGATGAAAGTGTGTTAAAGAAGTTTGATGAATTATTTTCTTCGTATTTCATTACAAATATCTTGTTAATTCTTTTGATAGCTTTTTATTACTTATCTTTTTCCTATCTTTGACTTTTGCTCTATTACAGCCCTATAAAAGATCTTCGGATGTATGTTAGAATGCATATTGGATTGATTGACAAGCACATAGTAGTGCAATTTCTTTCATTGAATTTGAGTGTATGCATAACCTATTTAAACACTTAAGTGATTGGAGAGAAGTTAGTGAGAGTTATCCTAGTTAGTGATTTTTATTTTAATAAATGTTAACTACTGTTATGATAGAAGGATGTTAAGTGATTTTGATTTTGTTTTGTTATTTCATTAGATTGGACAATTATATCTCTATTTATAATGTATAATAATTGAATGGTTTTGATATTTGAGAAGGAGAAGGAAAATTAATTTTTTACCTATGACGTGTGAAATTTAAGTGTAAGGGTATTTGATAGGAGTCAATTTAGTCATTTTTATTTAATTTGATAATTAACTTTTGTGTGTTTTATTTCATTAAAATGAGCATAATGTGAATTTATTGTGCATGCAAGGTTTATTGAATTGAGGAGAAGAAATGACATAAAAACAATGAATATGAGGACTTCTTGTACAAAAAAATTAAAAGTTAAGTTTGAACTCAGGCACCTGTGATTGAGCCTTGGTTGTTGTAAAAGTGGAGTTGCAAGGTAAAGAAGACAGAATATGTCAGGCTCAATGTAAGGCTTAATGTCAAGCAGCTGACATGTCCTAGAAGGTACATAAAATCTAAAGGAAGTGAAGTGCCTGACTTGATGTGGAGCAGTGACGTTTAAATTTAGAAAACTTTAAGTTTAAGTGTTGGGCAAGTAGGGTTAGAAATTTATTATAAATAGGCTCATTTTTATAGGTTAGAGGATAGAAGAAAAAGATGGCAAACCAGAGAATAAACTTTTTGAACTATGAATTCTCAAGGATGAGCAGCTAGATCTTCTTTTTCGAATAGGAGTTTTTTTCAATTATCAGTTGTGTATATGTGAGACTTGAACACATAATTATTATTAATCCAATTAATTATCCAACCTATCTGCTTCTATGTTTATGGGTTAATTCTAATTACATATAAATATACTGCAGATTCTTATATGTGGATTGATGAATGTTAATTGGATTTGAGTTGTACTTTGATTCCTATGAATGATAGCAATTGGAGATTATATGATTGGTTAAAATTCTACAGTATTTGTAGAGTTTGCCTAATTTTAGCTTCTTTCTAGATCATTAAAGCAGTTCCGAATTGATTTGGGTCACATTGATTCTAAACATTTCAGCGTTAGGAATTGCTCATGAATATTTCTTGGTTATTCAATATTAAAGGACGACTATAATACTTGTTAATGTAAATATGAATAAAATGTTGAGTTCTCTATGTCTGTGATCACATGCAAATTGATAAAACAAAATTACTTAAAGCCAAAGCTTCGTCATCTTGAATATTTAAAAGAGTTATTTTAATTCATTCTTAATTTAATATTAATTGAGCTTGTTAAATACCTTTCTTCTATTAGTTTATATACAATTATTTATCTAGGAAGAAATAATTATTAAAATAGTTCTTGTGGATTCTACCTGGACTTGCCTATTCTACAAGATTGGTGATTTTAGTAATTAGTTTTGGGTGTAAGGAAATTTAGTCCATCAAAGACTATGACCAAGTCACCATCTTATTGTGATTTCTTTTTATGATCTCTCTTCTTTTTTCTTTTTCTTTTTTATTTTAAATAAACAATCTTTAATAAAAGTGACCATTTCTTTGACAATGGGAGAATTTCTTGTCACTTATCCTAGATTTTGACCTAGACTTCCCTCTAAACTTGTACTTATTTTGATTGTTTTGGTTTCAATTCTTACTAGGGTTTCTACCTCAATCAAACCTTCACTCTTATCCTTAGTTTCAATCTTAAGCTCTATATCCCTTGATTTAAGGGCATTGGTTAGACTTTCTCTTCCATATTTAATTGCAATCTAAAAAACACAATATGAACTAGGCAATGAATTCAACAAAATAACAATAAAATGTTCATCAAATATTTTATTTATTTATTTTTGACAATTAACAAAATTTAGGTAGAGTTTATTAAAGTCACCAAGATTACCATCTAAGTCCCTTGGAGTATCCATTTTGAAACCAAAGAAATGGTCAAGCAAGAAATTTTGTTTGGAAGAGTTTAACCAAATACAAGCTTTCCAATCTTTTCTATAGCTCTGAAGTAGTCTTAATGTCATCAAACTTCCCCAGAATATTGTCTAAAAAATGCAATATGATAGTGTTGAGTGCTATCTCATTAACTTCCTTCTTATTGTCCTTAGTCCAAGCTGTGGGGGTATGATTCATCAAGAGCCCTTCCAATCCTCAGTAGGTTTAGAATAACTTTCATCGTCTTCCTCCATAGAAGAAAATCACCTTTGCCATTGAATACCTCCAACTCAATCTTGGTTACCATTGCTCCAAGAATTCGTTGCAATCAAAATTTAAGAATTCACAAAAATATTGATTTCCAAGTTAGAGAATCAAAGCTCCAATAAAATCTAAAATAGCGGAACAAATTCAAACAATCATACAAATAAGGTAGCAAGTTTCGGCCAATTATACCCATAACCCTATTACTCTAGTGATGAAGACTCTTTGTATTATTGATCGAATGCATACAATGACCAATTCCTAATCTCTTAATTTACAGTTGACTCAAGGATAAATACACCTAGGAATCCCTGAACTCATGTACACTCTTTTGCCTCGAGAATTTTCCCCAAAAAATTCTCTCTCACCAAACAAGCAAAGGAAAAAACAAGTAAAAAAAATTAGAGAGAGAACAAGAAGCAATAAATGTTTGCAGGTCTATGTATTGAATGCCAAAAGAAGAAGAAGAAGGGGGTTATATCTAGTGAGAAGCCATTACAAAATAGTTTATGTGAACTAAACAATTTAAACCAGTAAAACATATAGTATCACTTAAGCTACTTCAGAGTCTATTTTGGTTCAATTCACCAAAACGACATCATTTCATTAACACAGAAACAAATGTTGTGCTCTCCTCCATATGACATCAGCTCCTCTAGTTGCTTGGAATGCAATTGCCAAGTTTGTTTTCTTCTTCTTCCTTGTAACCAACAATCTCCAACAACTTTTGGATTAATATTCTAACACACACACACACATATATATAATATTGTTCTCTTCATCAGTTCTTTATAAATAAACCCTAAGAAAAGACCTAACTATGTCTCCTCATAGTTCTAATTCTCTACTACATGTATATATTTAAAATTATGTAGCAATATACTACTATGCATTTACATTGTAGTAAATCTAGAAGGAAAGATAATTATAACAATGAGAAGTTGGTGACCTTGGTATGAGATTATATACATACCTTTTCAATATGTGAATTCTTATTCAAGGTCATGGTTTTATTTTGGCAATTATCTTCCCTATCCAACAATAATCTTATAGCTAGTAATTTCCGCAATGAACCAACTAATTTTTCTCCACAATAATATTACTACAGCATGAAAAGATTTCCAACAAATTAAACAACAACAACAACAACAATAAGGTTTAAGATCCAACTAAGTATTATTCTATGGGTTATTTGGACTTATGGCTAGTTAAGGCAGGTCATAAGGATTTTTATCATAATTGTTTATAATAAAAATTTTAACTGATTTTCTGTATGAGGCTATAAAATTGCCCTTGGCTATTAGAATTTGAGTAAAAGGTATAGATGTTGAGCTATGAGACAAAACGGACACACACAACCAATTTTAACTAATATTAATTGAGTTTTGGGTCGAAGGGAACACACTATAATTGGAGCTTTAGAATGAAAGGTTGAGTTGAGGTCGTAGGTTGATGGATTTGCAAGGTGTAACAAAGTTTGTAAACTAAGTTTTTTGTTTTATATTTATGTTGTGATTTTATTATTATTATTATTATTTTATTTTTTGTTTTGGATTACTGAAATTTGTGTTTAGATTAGAATATGAGATAGTTTTTGGCAGATCTAGGTTTTTACGCATATATACATTTGAACTAGTTCGGAGTTCTTCATCTATTATAGTTACAGCATTATTTTCGATTTGCTGTTTGAGAAGATGATCATTTCTAATTTCAGCTTAACAAGACATGTTTTGTACATAGAATTAAAATTGAATCGATATTTCGATTCAACATACAAATTGGAATTAATATATTAGTTACAAATTTGAGAGGGAATTAGATGTATCAATTCTAGTTATAAACTACAATTGATATTCTGATTCTAGTTCAAATAGGAATCAATAATTACCAAAAAAAAAAAAAAGGAATCGATACTCCAATTCAAAACTAAAATTGATATTGTAGTTTCTATTCTAGTTTTTGTAATTGATTTAAAATGTATACTTATAAACAATTGTATAATTTTTTTTTGTATTTCTATATATATATAATGTATTTATTTTTTTATATTTATAATTGTTGTTTGTTGATTTTACAGTTGTTATTCGATATATGACACATGAATTGTGATAAATACAAAAGGAATGGAGCCTTCAATGGTATAAAGTAATGTTGAGATTCTTGTGTAATCATGATTCAGAACAGAATGATTTGTTATCATAAGTCATGATTATGCAGGGTTTCTCAACATCAATCATTTACATTAAATTTGCCCTAAATCATGAATCTTGTGCAAATTTATAAATTTGTGTTATTTGTAGTAATAAATAGGATGAAAGAAATAGATGATACTATATAGTAATAAATCCTAATAACTATAAAACTCTAAATCAAATAAATACATTTATTTGCTAAACTAAAAACTAATTTGACATGAATTTCTTATGTTGTTTTTAAATATTTTTTCCTGGCTTTTGATCATTTTTACTATATCATTATTTATTTTTCTCAACCTAAACTTTCCAACTTACATTCATTGTGTTGGCTCCATATCTTTCGGATTCATAATTTTCTCATTAATATTTTCTCCAGTAGAAACAAATAGTGAGATAATTATGAGTTCGGTGTGTGACACCTAAGGTTTAAAGATAGATGTGATGCAAATTTTATTGAGAATTACGTTTACAAAAGAAAATATTTTGCAAAAGGGCAATGGACAAGATTGATAAATTCCATACGTAAAGTAGCTAGCAAAAATGTAAAGTGTCATTCATACAATGGTACAGTACTACAAAATTTACCTTGGTTGATGAACTTAGTGATGGTCTTAAAACTTGATCAATTATAGAAGTAGGTCATTTAAGGGACTGCATCATTATTTACAAAAGATTGGATCATCCATATGACATACTTCTATAACTAACGTAGCTTTAATACAACAACTAAAATTTACCAACTTGCTAGCACTTTTCGCAGGGTACTTTTCAATTTGGTCCATTGTTCTTTTGCATATTATTTTTTTATATGAATAAAATTCTCATTCAAATTTGTTTTGTATTTATCTTTACATCATAGATGTCACATACAAGAGTTATAATTATCTCACTATTTTTCTTTACTAGAAAAAAATAATTAGTAAGATAACTATGATAACGAAACATATGAAGCTAGAGCAGAAGATGGAAGTTAGAAAGTTTAGATTAAGGAAAATGATAATGATATAGGAAAACTAATCCTAAGTTGGGAAAAAAATATTTAAGTGAATGAGAAATGAGAAATGTTATTACTTCTTTTGTGGTGGAGGTTGCTTCTTCATGATTATACAACATTTTTTAATCTTAGAAGCATCCTTTAAAAGCTATCACAACAAATATAAGTGTGTTGGAAATAAGAGAATGTAACACCTTTTATAGGAGGTTTCTCTTAATTTTAAATTAATTGTATGACTTTGGGAATTATTTATGTGCCCCCTAGTTTTAACAAATACCTTTAGTTAACTACTGATATCATGGTTAGCATGCTGAATTGAAAATTTTATCCATCTGATCAAATTTTTTTATAATATCTATTATGATCATTGGGCATAATGGCTAGTGCACTTTAATAAACAATAAATTATCATCCCACCCCCTTTTTTTTTCTTTTTTTTCTTTTTTTTTTAATATAAAAGCATGCTTCTTTCTTTTTCCAATTCCACATCCCTACTCATTTTCAAAAGAAATGGGAAAAAAATTGAGAAATGGCATCATCCAGTGCTAGTAGTGAGGTAAATGGAGGTATAATCAAGTTTCAAAATAGAAGATGGTACTGTGAAAGAAAAACAATTATAAGTATTTCAGAGTCTGCAACAAATCCTTCTCAATTATACTTTACGTGTTATCAAAGAAACTATAATTACTATACTTTTTGGGCGCTTAATTGTGAAGAGTATGGCATGCATGAAGATCCAGTGAGTACACAGAGGCATACATGGTGCTAAAAATAGAGAAATTACCATAAAAGTTTAAAATGTAGTAGGGGTACAATGCCAAATGAAGATGATGATGGTTCTGAATATTATTTTTTTGTTCATAGTAATTATTGTACTTATTTTGGGTATAATGAATATGAAATAAAATTATATTATGATTAAACATACACAGCATAACCATAAACCTTGTATGAAAACAAAGCATAGCCATACATAATTATACATAAACAATGTCTTCATTTTATAGTCTCATCAGGTATAAATAATCTATCTTATATGTTAAAGATGATGCAACCCCATAATATTCACTAACATTGTTAAACTTAATCATGTGCAATGTATCTCAAAAAAAGGGTAACACATCACTACGAATTAAATCCAACTCCAACTACCCCATAATATTCACTAGCATTTGTAAACCTAATCATGTGTGATGTACCTCAAAAAAAGGGTGACATATCATTATGAATGAAATTCAAATGTACCATTTGCATCCATGTACACCCAATATATACAAATTTCAATAGATCTTGTCTTAGCCTCTACATAGAAGATAGTATTCAAGTAACAATTTATGTCATATAGAAATAAATTGCATATTGAATACTATCGAGACTAGATTCATACTAATTGTCATAAGTTTTGTGAGTAAAAATTTGACAAAAACATAATGAGTTCTTCTCTCCACTAACTTTTAAACTTTTAGTGCTGATGTTGTTGTTACTGCTTATGTTGTTGTTATTGCTGAATTAAACACAAGTAATAAATACACTATACCTGTCCACTTCTTTTCCTCTTCAAGTTTGCTGGAGCATTTGGACAAGATCTCCTATTATAGCCTATAGACTTGCAAATTCTACATTTTACTACGTTTGATCTTTTTTCCCTTTTATGTTCATTGACTTATCTCCTTCTAATTACTCTTGACCTACCAGGCTTCCTTTTGACTATTAGAGGCATGACATGATCAATAAAAACTTTATGCCATAATTCTTCATATGGTATTGGATGAATCATGCAAGAATAAGTCTAAATATAGGCCTCCTTAGTTAAACTTGGATCCACATATATAGTTGGGTCATATCTTTGACTATTTATGCATCTTATGGCATGTTTACATGGTATGCCATTTATTTGTCAGCTTTCTCATTGACATCAAAATTCTTTTAGCTTAACTATAATTGCGTTGGTCTTATTTTCATCTAATGTCTCATATTGTTCATCACTGAATGTTACATTCAAATTTCTTCAATCTCTTTTTACTTTTTCAAATGCTGCTTTAACCCTCGATGGAACAATTCCTTCCCATGTCAATGCCAATTCGTTTCTCTTCTGAATATTCTTCATTATTTTCCTTCGCACACACTCAAACAAAGTCAAAATAGGCTTAGATCTATGCTTATCAATTTGACTGTTAGACAATTCAATCATATTGTTTGTGACATGATCAACCTTTACATTCATATAAAAACCGTGTCTACTCTAATGACATGTAGGAATATCCATCAACCATTTATAAGCTTCCTCATTCACACTTTTAATTTCCTTCATTTTTTATTTAAATACAAAACTACTTATTACTCTTGCTGCTACCCAAAATAGATTTCTTATCTTCACACTTGGATGCCTAACTTTGAAATTGAAAAAAATATGTATTGCGCAGTATTTGATCTTGTGACCTGGAAATATATTAATTATGGCTTTCAACACTCTTTTTTGTCTATCACTCCTAAAGTTGATGGTCCTATTATCATCTACAATAATTTAGTCATGCAATAATTGTAAAAACCAACTTCAACTCTCTATATTTTCACTTTCATAAATATGTACAGCAATAGGAAAGATACTATTGTTTGCATTTCGAGAAACAGTGGATAAGAGCACTCCAGCATAAGGTCCTCTTAAATGGTACTCATCTAACCCAATAAATGGCCTACACCATTTCAAAAAGACATGTTTCTATGCTGAAAAACTTAGAAAAATCCTTTGGAAAGTAAGATTATCACTCAATCGATCCCTATTGCATTTAATTTGAACCATTATCCCAAAATTGAAGTTTACAAGCACATTACCATACTTATGTATCTTATGGTAGGCTTGAATATGATCAATACTTGGTGTCTCCAATGCGATCACTTTAGCCCTGTACATTTTCTGCTTGTCAACTCTCAATCCAAACCTCTTATATAACTTAGAATCTAGAACTTGTATTTTAACATCTGGATTAATCCGAAACAAATCATGAAACTTGGTTGCAATCCTATCAGCTGTGACTAAGTGATTATGTTCACTTCTACGGTAAAAGTGTTTTTCTCTCAATGACTTAATCTTAAAAGAGATTGTAACACCCTTTAACTGAAACTCACGGATTTGATCTAAGGGATGCTACTTTGCATTGCGTATGATGTAAAATAAGACCAATTTTTTTTTCTTTTCCTCTTTACTTCGAATCCATAAAATAATAGTACTACTTTAAAATTTATCAAAATACTAGTAACAATATTATCATTATTAGTATCTCAAATCACAATTCATATGTAAAGAGAAACTTAACAAATATCTTGGTCTTGTAAATCTTTTAAATAGAGAAAATGAAATTAATTTATAGCATAGCAGAAACATCTTATTAGCTTGGATCATGTAGAAAAATATAACTGAACACCACTTTACAGATACCTCAAGTCCACATTCCACTTAATCAGTTTTCAGTATCATTACTTATACATATAAGTAAACAAGAGTAAGTGACAAATCACTCAGTAAGTTCCACAATGCACACACCCACAATATGAAATGCTTATGCTTATGCGTAATTTAGGACATATTTATTTACTTTCAAATAGTTCTTGCATAGTTCAAACCAAAACATTCTTTATTTGATTTGAAAACAAACCACCATTATAGTTTTTCATATACATATCCATGGGAGCTATTATCCGTCGGTAATCCATACAAATATCCCTTAAATAGTTGAGCAGTATATACCAAGAGACTTAAAACCATAAAGAGATATACGTGCGTAAATGGGGTAAAAGGACAACATGCATCCTAGCCATGCAAGTATAAACTAATGCCAAGAACTCCAGCCAAGAAGTATTAGTCATACTCTCATTGTGATCTTCAACGAGTCCTCCCATATACACAAGTCCATCTACATGTGCCTATATAAACCCATAAACTTGGTAGGATTCATAAAACCAAGTCTTCTCTTATGCGGTTCCATACATACATACAAAAGTTCCATTTCAAACTTGTCTATATTTGCCTACAAGGTATTTCCTTTGAAAACATACTTTACTTTTCAATAAATCTTGATGTTGTGCATTTCTTGTAAAACAAAATTCTTTTATTCATGTTTGAATGCACATGTTCATGTTTATATATTTGTGATCATGCATATCTTGTTTAACAAACTAAAAACCAAGTGTACATGTATTCATCAACCCATAATTTCCAAAACATATATTTCATGGCAAATTATCCAATAAATGCTTATATAGGGTTTGACTATCTTCAATCATAAGTAATACAATCTATACCATGCATACACTTATATTTCTATTTAGTTTTCATAAATTCCAGCAAGCTATTTTCTGCAAAGAAATTCATAAGTACCAGCTAACTAGAAATTTAAGCCACAATTAATCAAACTTGTCATATCGATCTCATGTAATATAGTACCAAAATTTTCAGCAAGTTTGACTTAATCCAAAATATAATTGTGACATGATTTTGACATAATAGTATGTATATAAATGTCCAGAAAATTTCAGCAACAAAATAAGATTCAAAATTTATTGAAATATGAATATTCAATCCAGAATTTTCCAACAAACAATATCCCTTCATAACTTAATTTAAATCACATGTATCTTAAGGGAATTATTATTCATTGCTAACCAAATTAAAAACTATCAAAACCTATTCATTACTAAATATGATCAGCCTTGATTTAATGATTAAACTTGATTAAAAATTCAATCTTAATACAAACATGGGGATCGGCCATATAAAGAATTAGGGTTCAATGTATAATTTTGTAAAAATCAACATTTTTCATGTAAATCTATGTGATTTATGGTAAAACGATAAAACTCTTATATAGATCAAAATTTTCAACACACACCAATCCATATTATCATGCATAAATCATCAATTCAATCCATAGAAATTGTTGGAGAAGAAGAGAGTTTTAAACAAATTAAAATAAATAATAAATAGTTGTGAAACTTGCCTTAACTCTTCAAAAACCTTGAAAAAAAATCCTTACTTGATCACACAAAATTTCTCTCAATATTTGTCTAAGAAATTGCAGCACTAAGAGGAGAGGAGAATGTAAAAAATTTCCTTCTCTACAGCAATTTAAAAATGAATCTCAAATAAAAAAAGTATCAATCACATAATTGTCAAATAATGTCAATTAAAATCAAAATTCAAATATCAAAAGCACATATAAATGGGTGTCAACCAGATAATCACACATGTACATATATGTGTTGGCACAAAATAAATTGTACACATATTCATGTACACACACAGACATAAACTCACTGCACAGTTCGGCAACATGTCAGGCGCCTGTCACTGTCCATGACTTCACACCTGATACACACAAGTTTGAGGGGAGAAGATGGCAAACTATGAACCATGTCAGGTGCCTGTTATTGTGCCTGACATTGCCCCTAGCACGCTTGGGTTTGGGGCTCGTTGAAACTTGAATTATGTAAGGCGTTTGACATAGAACTTGTCATTGCACCTGACATCCTTTGACTTCATGTCCTCACAGTACTTGACAAAACTTAAACGTATACCCTCGTGCACAAGCACACAAGTAAAATTCACAAATAAGCACATCAACATGCACTTTTGTAGGCGGTTATTACGGAGACTCCATCAGCTAATTAAGATGCATGAATCCTCCATGTGCATGCACTATTCTCACAAGTACATGTTACTCTTGTCTTGTCATTCACTTTATAATTAAATACAAATCACTCTTGAATAGCATAGTCAATCAAAATATTCCTATAATGAATATTCCTCTCTTCATCAACCAAGGATGGCTCTAGATCTCTTCCATATATATGTATATATATCTCAAATATCATGGTTCCTAAACCCTAAACACATAAATTGAAGCAAATGATAAAGAGGCATAATGTTCACATAAATTCAAACAATTCAAAACCAAACACTACATGATCATCAATTAATATTCTACATTGTTACATCAAAGGTTAGCCAAATACTATTAATATTATTTATGAGTTGAGTATTGGTTTCCAGCCTATATACCAAAAGGATGATCATGTAGTCATGCATATAATTCACATAATATTCATATAAGTTCATAACCAAACCAGTACAATAAATCACATAAGTGCATAACCAATATAGTACAATAAACCAGTACATTGGCAATGAACAATAAACTTCATGATCACAAAATCAAACCAGACTAGTACATGCATGATCATAAAATCCAAAAGTAACAAAATACCAATTAATTAACAAGTTGCCAAACCACTACAACAAATCACATGTACATTTATAATGAACAATAAACTTCATGATCACAAAATCATAAACAAGAATACTATAACAAGTTGAAGTAAACATAAATTGAACATAACCTAATGAACAAAACTGTAAATTGAATCGTAAAACCATTTCCTGAACAAAACTGTAAATTAAATTTGAACAAAACCCCAAATTGAAAAAACCCTAATTCAAATTTTTAAATCATTTTCATAAACCTTATAAACCCTAAATCAAAACCCATATTATATAACCATAAAAAACAATCAAACAAACAAATTCAAAGCCTAAAGCCATAACCTAAATATGAACCCTCTCTGAAAACCCCCCATAACCTATGACCAAAATAAAACTTGAATGACTTACAATTCAATTAACCTAAAAAAAAAAAAAACTAAATTCAACAAAACCCGAAGTTGAAAAAGCCCAAATTGAACAATTAAAGGCTAAACTTAAAATTATTCCCAAATACGAACGCCCTTTGAAAACCCCCATAACCTAAGGCCAAAATAAAACTCGAATGACTTACTTGGATATTAAGCCTGGGTTGTTTCAAACTCTTCCCTTTGTCGTTCTTTGTCACGACTATTTTAAGTCCTTGCCTCGCTCGTTCCAAGTCCTTCCCTTATTAAAAACTCCTCGCGATTGGAATTCTTTTTTCATTCGAAACTTATTTATAGAAGGTTTAATGCAAGCACAGAGAGTACAGAGAGATTAAAGGAAATAATTGATCATTCTGTTTATGGTGAATGAGAAAGAAGATAAAAAAAAATTAGAAGGAAATCGACTGAAAGTAGAGGGAAAAGGAGGGAAAAAGCTGAGATGATGACTAAAGTGAACAGTGCATTGCTCTAATTGAGTGCAGTTGATTATACTATTGAATTCAGTTTGTGTATACCATTAAATGACCATTTTGTCCTTCCTCAGTTAATTTAAATGTCATAAATCAAACAATAAAAGGGCCCCAGCAAGTTTTTTAAAATCATATTAGTTAACTGAAAATTAACCAAACTCAGGGGGTTATATGATAATATCCCTTCTACAAATTTATATACACATTAAAACAAAATAAAACAAAAAAAAAGACAAATTAATTTTCAATTGTAAAACATAAATTTTAAAAACTTAAATCTAACAACTTTGAAAATCGATATATTCCGACTACATTTAGCTAGAATTGAAATTTCAATTTCAATTTTTAACTATAATCAATATTTTCAATTCTTGTTGTAAAATGAAATTCAGTATATTAGATATAATTATAACTGTAATATCTGCTTACCTTTGTGCTAAGTTGACTTTTGGTCAAAGTCAACGCATTAATCAAAATCAACAGACAACAATCCACCCTGCCACATCATCACTTTGACTAACAGTGTGATGACTGTGACTCATGACTGGACTGTGCTTGGGGCATGTGTGGCTAAGAGTGGTCTTACTTTAGTGAGGGGGGAACCACTTGTAAGACCAAGTTTGAAATTGGTCAAACATTTGTCAAAAAGTGGTCTATCAAGTGCCACCTCATTAAAACCCTAGGACACCCTTTTGAAACCCTAATACCCTCTTTAAAAGCCACCTTATGAGTGCAACGCAAACCGTATTTTGAAACCTTGGCTGCTACCCATCACCTTAGAGAGAGAGATGAGAGTTTTTTTAGAGAGAAGAAGGAAAAGAAGGGAAATTGAGCTAGATCTCTAAGCTTTTCAAAAGGAAATCAAAGGGAACTTCAAGAGCTAGGAGTGTGCTGTTTGCCGGCCACTTCCAGCAGCTAGAGGAGGAGTTTTGGTCTTAACTTTCAAGGTTTAAGAGAGGGTTTTAGCTAATCCAAGGTAGGACCTAAACTCTACTTGTGTTTGCTAGTATTTTGATACTGTATTAGTATTGTTTGTGACTTAGATCTACACTCTTTATGTATTTTCTTTATGGATCTACTTGAGACCACTTAAAAATTTGTAAGATGGGTTGTTTAAAATGGGTTTTCTTTCTAAAGTTAATCAAAACCCTAATCTTGTATGGTGGTAGCATCCCTTTTGCATCTAGTGTTTTGATTTGAAAATATGTGCTGTGAATCAGGAAATTCCTAAAATTTTCATGGACTTTGGATTAAAACTGGTATTTGGGTATTTGTCCAAAAATTCTAAACTTTTTACTGCATACACTTGAGTATCTTATGAACATACTTGTTTTTGAATTTCTACAATCGGAGCTCAGATGAGGGAGAAATAATTGTTTCAAAATTACTGGACGGGTAGATGTTTTGGGAGAACTTTGCACCATAACCCACGGGTTTGGTGATATATCAGGGCCTTCTATTTTTACTAATTTTCGATTCATATTTTTCTCTTTTTATCGATTAAGTTGTGGTTATTTAGGTTTTAGAATTTACCTATTTGGAGTTAAATTGAGGGTTCTATAATTTTTACAAATTTATCTGTTTACTGAAAATTTTTGAAACTGTAACTGCTTGTGACCAGATTTTGTATATGGTTTTAAGCTAGATTAAATATTGTTTCTTGTTGGAAATTTTAGACTAAAGTGAGCTGTACATGACCAGCTATTTGTATGGTTTTAATAACTAAGTAAAGGCATTAATGTGACTAGTTTAGGACTTGAATTTTAATCAATTCCAGGACTACCTTGTCTAAAACCAACTTTGATATTTGTTTAGCTTTGTAAACTAATAAAATATGAAATTTTATACTTCTTATGTTTGTCAATTTAGTGAGGTCACAATTTTATTTATAAAATATGGTTGTTGGAATTTGATTTAAGTATGGCTATATTTACTTTTTTTTATAATTAAATTGTTATTTCGAAATGGTTTCTTTGGAAATAAATGAGTCTATTCTCATGGATATATTTGTATTAATCTATATATATATGTATATGTATAAATTTGCATATAGTAATTAATAAATTGAGTTATTAGGATGAATTTATACCTATAGTTATGCATGATAAAATCATATATATATATATATAAGTATTTAAATGCATGTGTTGTCTTGCATATGAGAGTTAGTGGTGTTTGAAGCTATGTATATTGATGACATAGGAATGGTGTGTGCTTACTATGACATAAGCATAAGCATGCATTGCATCCATCATGGAAATTTTGTTATACGCAAGAGAAATTATTTTCTTGTCAACTCACATTTTAAAAAGTTATGCATTGTATAGATATGGTCATGCACTCGTAAGCTTTTAAAGTTATAATGAATGGAACATATGTGTTCAAGTTTGTGAATCGTTTAGCAGAGGTCCCACTAACTAGTAAGTGGAAAGATTGGATTCTCGTATGCGCGCACATGCGAGCGTATTGGTGTGTGTGGAGATTATAACCCCGGCACTTGCATGACACGGATGCAAGTGGGTTTCATCCCCACTCATGCGGTTTTCTCTAATCGATTAATTATGTAAGGATTTCCTTGAAAGTATGCATGTGTGCTGCTTTAGAAAATTAGAGTTGCCGACGGGTAACTAGCTCCAGTATTATTAACACTTATGCAAAGTGAAAAGTCCTACGTACAAGGGATTTTAAAGACATTGTATAGATGGTTGCTTTTAAAAGAGAAATGAACAAGATATTTTCATGATTGCTAACTTTCTAATAGCATACTACACTGCATCATAACATGCATGTTGGGAGCCTACTGAGTGTCTTTCACTCACTCTTATTTGTTTCTTATGTTTAGGTAATCCTGAACCCCAGCCGAGCAATTTGGTAATGACGTGGCGGACCGGCAGAGGGTGGCAATAGTACAAATTAGTTCCACCATTTTATTTCCTTTTAAATAATACTAAAACTCTAATAGAGATACAGTTAATTTTCTTTATATTGTAGGTCTTGTGTAAAGAACTGTGTTTTTTGGAATTTAGAAATATTTTGATTTTGCTATTGATACCAACGGTTTAATTTTTTCCTAAAGAGTAAAGAAAATTTTTATTCAGTTTTTCCAGTCATGTTTAAAAAAGAAATTTTTTTATATTATTATTTCGTATCGCATCTTTGAAGTGGCATCTTTTTATTTGAGTCTTCAGGCTCGGGTAAAGAGATGTTATAGTTTTTGGTATCAGAGCCTAGGTTTATTGAAATTTGTACTGATTGCCTACTCTAATGTCCACTCGCACGCCAAAGGTAGATTACTTTATTTGTATTTGGTTTTGTTTTATTGTTAATTGTTTTATTTGGTATGCTACTATTTCAAAAATGCCTTGTGGAAGACCAAGGGCCAACGACGCTAATGAGAACAACACGGCGAACATGGCCAGTTAGTTGCTTGAGGCTTTGGTAGGCCTAGCGGGTTAAGGACCATAACAATCTAACGGGATTAGTGGAGTCGTCGAGCAGTTCAAGCGATTCCATCCTCTAGTATTTGAGGGCTACCAACCCATTGGTGGTTGAAGATTGGATCCATGATCTGAAGAAAATCTTCACTCTAATGGAGTGCACTGTGTCCCAGAAGATGGTATGCGCTTCATTCATGCTCAAGAAGGGTCCTAGCCATTAGTGGGATATGATCAAGTGGGCCTATAATCTCGAAGAAAGCCCTATGTTGTGGGCCTAGTTTAAGGAGTTGTTTCTAGAAAAATACTTTTCTATCGTGAAGCGAGATGAGAACGAGGCTAAATTCTTGCATTTGACTTAAGGCAACATTTCACTAGTGGAGTATGAGTGAAATTTTGACTAACTTTCTCGTTACACGCCACATCTGGTGGATATCGAAGAACGCAAAGCAAGACGTTTCAAGAAAGGATTGAGGCCAAAGCTATACAATGCCATAGCAGTGCTATGTCTACCCACCTATGCTGAGGTGCTGCAGCGAGTTCAATTGATCGCGAAGGATCCTACTCCAGAAATGAACAAAGTTGTAGGGCAAAACTCCTCTACTCAATGAAAGACTTGGGGTGGAAGTAACCAACATAAGAGAAAGGTTGATAGAAGGAAGTGGAACTACAAATGCAACGACAATGGCAACAAGAAGCCTAAAAGAAATGGCAGTCGACCTAGCATTCCTCAGTGTCAATCCTGTGGCAAGAATCATACCAGAAAGTGTTAGAAAAAGATTGGAGCATGTTTCAAGTGCGGCAAGGGTAGTCACATGATACGAGATTGTCCAGAGATGGGAGGAAAAAGGCAGCAACCCATTCAAAGTCGGGTGTTCGCAATGTCAAAGGAATATGTTGAGAACGATAATGTTACCGTAGTGGCAGGTATGATCTCTTTGAATGGTTCGAATGCTTATGCTCTGTTTGATTCGGGCGCTACGCATTCGTTTGTGTTTAGACGATTTACGTCCAAGCTAGCACTAGAGCCAACTCGTCTTAAGGACGATTTGTGTGTTGCTACACCATCTGGAGTCAACATATGTGCCTTGTTTGTGTTGAAATCCTATGAAGTGTATCTCGAAAACGAGAAGTTGCAAGCCGATTTGATCATATTGGATATGTTTGATTTCAATGTGTTTTTCGGTATGGATTGGTTGTCCAAGAGTAGAGTTTGCATCAACTGCAAGGAGAAGGTGATACGGTTCACCCTCGAAGGCGGCCAGTGTTTTGAGTTTGAAGGGTTGAAGTCAAGATCACAACCAAGGTTGTTAACTGCTTTGCAAACATTGAGGTGTTTGCATAAGGGTTGCCAAGGATTTCTTGTTAGTGCTTACGACAAGGAACCATCAATTCTGAATCCGCAAGACGTCAAGGTGGTTCGTGACTTTGTGGATGTGTTTTCGAAAGAGCTACCGGAGTTGCCACCAGATCGAGAAGTAGAGTTTACCATTAATTTGGTATCGGGATCAGCGCCCATTTCAAAAGCACCTTATAGAATGGCACCAGCTGAATTAAAGGAGCTGAAGAAGCAATTACAAGACCTTTTAGATAAAGATTTCATTAAACCCAGCGTTTTACCCTGGGGAGCACCAGTTCTGGTTCAATGCGACTGTGTATTGATTACTGTGAGCTCAACAAAGTAATGATCAAGAATAAGTACCCACTGCTGAGGATTGATGACCTATTGGATCAACTTCGAGGAGCGAACATTTTCTCAAAGATTGACCTACGTTCAGGTTATCATCAGCTAAAAATCAAGGAAGAAGACCGATCGAAGAGTGCTTTTCGAACGAGATATAGCCATTACGAGTTTGTAGTAATGCCATTTGGACTGACAAATGCGCCAGCAGTATTCATGGATTTGATGAACTGAGTGTTTCATGACTACCTGGATAAATTTGTTGTGGTGTTCATCAATGACATTCTTATTTACTCGAAGACGACGGAAGAGCATGAAGAGCATCTGAGGCTAGTACTGCAGAGGCTACGTGAAAAGCAGCTGTATGCAAAGTTCAAAAAGTGTGAGTTCTGGCTAGAGAGCATCACCTTCCTTGGCCATGTGATATCAAGCAACGGTATCCAAGTAGATCCTAGCAAAGTTGCAGCAGTTCAAAACTGAAAAAGACCAACCAATGTTGGAGAAGTCAGAAGTTTTATGGGTTTAGCTGGGTACTACCGCAGATTTGTGCAAGGATTCTCGAAGATCGCAATACCGATAACGCAACTGTTGAAGAAGGAGAGCAAGTTTGTTTGGTATAAGGAATGTGAAGAGAGTTTCTTGGAACTAAAAAGGAAGCTGATTTCAACGCCTATTCTTACTCTACCAAATGGCGAGGACGATTTTGTGATCTACAGCGACGCATTGGATACGGGTCTGGGTTGTGTGCTCATGCAGAATGGCAAGGTGGTTGCTTATGCTTCACCCCAGCTGAAGCCATTTGAACACAATTATCCTACGCACGACTTAGAACTTGCAGCAGTGGTGTTTACTCTGAAATTTTGGCGTCATTACCTGTACGGAGCAAAGTGTGAAATCTGCACTGACCATAAGAGTCTCAAGTATTTCTTCACCCAGAAGGAGCTGAACATGAGACAAAGAAGGTGGCTGGAGTTGGTAAAGGACTATGACTGTTCAATCAACTATCACCCAGGCAAGGCGAACAAAGTGGCGGATGCATTGAGTAGAAAGTATGCAGGCTTCAGTGGAAGCTTGACCACGACTCAACCACACATCTTGGAGGATCTGAGAATAATGGATATTGAATTGGTTTCTAATCAATATTCACCCATGTTGGTTACACTCTCTATTCAGCCTTCGATCATGGAAAAGATAAAAGAAGGCTAAGCTGAGGACGCAACTTTTATGAAGATCAAAGACGAAGTGATTCAAAAAAAAAGGCCGGAATTTAATCTCGTTGGAGATGGAATGTTGAGATTTGGTACTCGCCTGTGTGTACCAAATGTTGATGAGATCAAGAAGGAGATCTTAGTGGAAGCCCATTATACACCTTACATTGTTAATCCAGAAGCTACCAAGATGTACAGAGATATCTCTAAAACGTTCTGGTGGTTTGGTTTGAAGCAACATATAGCAAAGTTCGTGGAGCAGTGCTTGACTTGTCAGCAGGTTAAGATTAAGCACCAAAGACCATCTGGTTTACTAAGATCGTTGTTGATTTCATAGTGGAAGTGGGAGCATATAGCTATGGATTTCATGGTTGGTTTACCCTTATCTCAGCGGAGCGACAATGCGATTTGGATGATTGTCGATCGACTTACAAAATCGGCTCACTTTCTACCCATGCATATAACTTACTCGATGAAAAAGTTGGCTCAATTGTATGTGGATGAGACTGTGCAACTGCTTACCTTTGTGCATAGTTGACTTTTGATCAAAGTCAACTTCGGTCAAAGTCAATGCATTAATCACTGACTGTCGGGTCAAGAGTCTGGTGTTGGTTGACTGGGACTGAGTGGTATGTGATCTTCTGTGTTTTATGTGTGTTTACTTCCTTTTATAGTAAAGTTAAAGTTTTGATCAAGGTCAACAGTCAACAGTCCACCCTGTCACATCATCACTTTAACTGACAGTATGATGACTGTGACTCATGACTAGACTATGCTTGGGGCATATGTGGCTAGGAATGGTCTTACTTTAGTGAGGGGGACCACTTATAAGACTAAGTTTGAAATTGGTCAAAAAGTGGTCTATTAAGTGCCACCTCATTAAAACCCTAGGACACCCTTTTGAAACCCCTAATGCCCTCTTTAAAAGCCACCTTATGAATGCAACTCAAACCCTATTTTGAAGCTTTTGCTGCTACCCATCACCTTAGAGAGAGAAAGAGGAGAGTTTTTGGAGAGAAAAGAAGGAAAAGAAGGGAAAGGAAGCTAGATCTCCAAGCTTTTCAAGAGGAAATCAAAGGGAACTTCAAGAGCAAGGAGTGTGCTGGTGGCCGACCACTTCCAGCAGCTGAAGGAGGAGTTTTGGTCTTGACTTTCAAGGTTTAAGAGATGGTTTTAGATAATCCAAGGTAGGACCCAAACTCTACTTGTGTTTGCTAGTGTTTTGGTAGTGTATTAGTGTTGTTTGTGACCTAGATCTACCCTCTTTATGTATTTTCTTCGTGGATCTACTTGAAACCACTTAGAAATTTGTGAGATGGGCTATTTAAAATGGGTTTTCTTTTTAAAGTTAATCAAAACCCTAATCTTGTATGGTGGTAGGGTCCCTTTTGTATCTAGTGTTTTGATTTGAAAATGTGTGCTGTGAATTAGAAAATTCCTAAAATTTTTATGGACTTTGGATTAAAACTTGCATTTGGATATTTGTCCAAAAATTCTGAACTTTTTACTGTATATACTTGAGTCTCTTGTGAACATGCTTGTTTTTTAATTTTGCAATCAGAGCTCAGATGAGGGAGAAATAATTATTTCAAAATTACTAGACGAGTAGATATTTTGGGAGAACTCTGCACCATAACCCACGGGTTTGGTGATATTTTAGTGCTTTCTATTTTTACTAATTTTCGATTCACATTTTTCTCTTTTAATTGATTAAGTTGTAGTTATTTTGGTTTTAGAATTTCCCCATTTGGATTTAATTGAGAGTTTTATAATTTTTAAAAGTTTATCTGTTTTGCTGGAAATTTCTGAAACTGTAACTGCTTGTGATCAGATTTTGTATATGGTTTTAAACTAGGTTAAATGTTGTTTCTTGCTGAAAATTTTGTACTAAAGTGAGCTATACATAACCAGCTATTTATATGGTTTTAATAAACTAAGTAAAGGCATTAATGTGACTAGTTTAGGACTTTGATTTGAATCAATTTCATGACTGCCTTGTTTAAAACCAACTTTAATATTTGTTTAGGTTTGTAAACCAATAAAGTATGAAATTTTATACTTCTTATGTTGGTTAATTTAGTGAAGTTACAATTTTATTTATAAAATATAGTTATTAGAATTTGATTTAAGTATGACTATATTTACTTTTCTTTGTAATTAAATTGTTCTTTCAAAATGGTTTCTTTGGAAATAAATGAGTCTATTCTCATAGATATATTTGTATGAATCTATATATATATATATATATATATATATATATGTGTGTGTGTGTGTGTGTATATGTATAGATTTGCATATAGTAATTAATAAATTGAGTTATTAGGATGAATTTATACCTATGGTTATGCATGATAAAATCATATATATATATATATATAAGTATTTAAATGCATGTGTTGTCTTGCATATGAGAGTTAATTGTATTTGATGCTATATATATTGATGACATGGGAATGGTGTTTGATAACTATGGCATAAGCATAAGCATGAATTGTAATCCATCATGGAAATTTTATTATACGCAAGAGAAATTATTTTCTTGTCAACTAACATTTTAAAAAGTTAAGCATTGTATTGATATGGTCATGCACTCGTAGGCTTTTAAAGTTATAATGAATGGAACATATGTGTTCAAGTTTGTGAATCGTTTAGTAGAGATCCCACTAATTATCCAAATTCCGAAAAGGTCTTTAACTATGCAAACCTACCTAATGGTAGTTGGTAGCCTATCTATGGCTACCGTGGGGCAGTCGGTGGGCCACTGACACCCTGATTCCCCACTAAAAGATTCTAAAAAACTATTCAAATTAAATTTTGTTCTTTTAGTGTTCCAATCATATATCTCAATCCAACTCAAAAAAGTTATCAAATTTAGATTCGACCAAGACTATGCAAATCTGCTGAGACAACTGTGGGCCTTCAGTGGGCCAATGATAGGCCATCGATGGGGGCACCAATTCTACCAATAAATTATTAAAAAATATTCAAATTACAGTTTTTCCTCTTATTTTTCAAACATATATCATATGCCTTAATTTGAGTTTGGAAAGGTCTTCATATAAATTTTCTACTATAACTATGTAAATCAGCTTAATGGTTGACCGTCGGTGAGCCACTATTAGGCAGTGGGCCACCGATGCCTTAATTCCCCACCCAAAAATTATGAAAAAATATTCAAATTAAATTTTATCATCTTAACTTTCCAATAACATGTGTCTCAATCTAAGTTTGAAAAGGTCTTCAAATTTAATTTCTACCAATACTATGTAAATATGCAGAGACACCGTCAATGAAGGCTCCAATGCCATCCAAAAATTCTGAAAAAATATACAAATTGAATGTTATCGTCTTAATGTTCGAACCATATATCATATACCTTAGTCCAAATTTGAAAAATTCTTCAAATAAATTTTCTACTACACCAGTACAAATTTTCACAATGGTAGTCCATCGATGGACCACCATTAGGTTGTCCACGGGCCACTGATGCCCTAATTCCCTATCCAAAAATTCAAAAAAAATATTCAAATTAAATTGTATCTTCTTAACTTTCCAATCATATATTATATAACTCAATCTAAATTCAGAAATATCTTCAAATTTAGTTTCTACCAAAATTGTGCAAATATGTCAAGACAACGATGGTTCGTCGAAGGGCCACAAACAGGCTTTTGGTAGGGGTACCAACGCCATCTAAAAACTCTAAACAAGTATTCCAATTAAAGTTTATCCTTTTATCTTTTTAATCATATATCATATCTTTCAATTCATATTTAGGAAGGCATTTAAATGAATTTTCTACTATAATTTTGCAATCTGCCTGATGGTACGCCATCGGTGGGCCTCCATCAAGACGTCGGTGGGCCAACAACGCCCTAATTCCCCAGCTACCAATTTTGAAAAATATTTAAATTAATGCTTATCCCTTTACCTTTTTAGTCATATAACTTATGCCTCAATCCGGGTTCGAAAAAATCCTTAAATTTAGTTTCAACCAACACTATGTAATTTGCTAGGACAACGGTGGGCCATCGGTGGGGGCACCAACTCATCCAAAACAATTTAAAAATATATATTCAAATTAAATTTTATCCTCTGAGCATTCCACCAATATATTATATACCTCAATCCGAGTTCAGAAAGGTCGTCAAATAAATTTTCTACTACAACTGTAAAATTTTTCTAACGGTAGGTCGTCGGTAGGCCACCATCAGACAGTTAGTGGGCACTAATGCCCTAATTTCCCACCTAAAAATTCTAGAAAAAAATATTTAAATTAAGTCTAATCATCTTAACTTTCCAAATATATATCAAAATCTCAATCCATGTTTAGAAAGGTCTTTAAATTTAATTTCTACCAACACTGCAAAAATATGCCGAGACAACGGTGGATCACAGACGGGCCATTGGTAGGGCCACTAATTCCACCTTAAAATTTTAAAAAATAAATTAAACCTTATCCTCTTATCTTTCCAATATCAGATGCCTCAATCCGAGTTTGAGAAGATCTTCAAATAAATTTTCTATTACAATGTAAATCAATGGTAGTCGCGTTAGCCACCACAAGGCGCTGGCAGACCTTGATTCCCTATCATAATGTTCTAAAATGTTTTCAAATTGAAACTTATCCTCTTAGCTTTCCAAGCATATAATATATACCTCAATTCAAGTTCGAAAACGTTTTCAAATTTAATTTCTACCAAGACAGTGTAAATTTGCCGAGACAACAGTGGACCACGGTAGGATAATTGACACTATTTAAAAATTTTGAAAAAAATTTTAAATTAAATCTCATCCTCTTATCTTTTCAAACCATACATTATATATATTAATCCGAATTTGAAAAGGTCTCTAAATTAATTTTCTACTACAACAATAAAAATCTGTCCAACGGTAGGCAGTCGGTAGACCACCGATGCCTTGATTCCCCACCCAAAAATTCATAAAAAAATATTCAAATTAAAGCTTGTCATCTTAGCTTTCCAACTATATGATGAGGACTGCTTAAGTAACACTCAAAGATGGCGTCCAGAGCCTTTGAAGATGCCATTGGGGCTCATAACAAGAACAAGGTCAAAGAGATTCAAAGATGCATTGAATGGTTTAATCCGGGATATGCTTATTAATCTGGAGGGCAAGATCTTTACTAGGGAGGAATCTAGGTTTGTCACCACTTTACGCATGCATGGCACCGATTGGAAGAAGTTCACGTGAAGGGTAAATCTGTACATTCACTAGAGCTTGATGATGTGGCAGCCATATGGTGACATGTTAAGGCTTGATTATGTGGCCTTCATTTAATTATGTTTTATTTCTTTTGGTTGAATAAGTTAGCTATTTCTCTAATTTTATTTGTACATGTAATTAGTTAATTTTTAATTTATAGAAAAGTTGACTAAGTCCAAACAAATAAGAAAAGTAGGGTTGTTTAAGAGAGTAGGGCTTTTTATTTGGCAGCCCAATATACACATTAGGGTCGACCACTTTTAGGGTTTTTTTTAAGCATTGTATATTGCCTATAAATAGGTTGGTTTAACATTCAATAAGGGGACTTTTGACAATTATTCAATTTTCTCTTGTGAGAGTTAATCTGTTGGTTCTCTAAGAACTAATATTCTAAACTTTTCTAACTGAGAATTAAAATTCTAACCTAGACTTATCAATAAGATAATCCAAGACCTATTGTGGCGTCTCTCATTCCATTAGAACCTAAACTATAGCAATCGAAGATTCTATTTTGTTACAATCTTAGGCACAGGGCTATTTAGGTGCGTATCACTATATAACATATGCCTCAAACCGAGTTTGAAAAGACTCTATAACAATACTATGCAAATCTGTCGAGACAATAATGGGTCATCGGTGCTCCAATGAGGGGCCATTCGTGGTGGTATCGACGCCATCTAAAAATTCTGAAAAAATATTTAAATTAAATGATATTCTCTTAGCACTCTAACAATATATCTAATGCCTTAATCCAAGTTCGAAAGGTCCTCAAATAAATTTTCTACTACAACAATTTAAATATTCCTAATGGTGGGCCATCGATGGCCACCGACGCCCTGATTCCCCACCCAAAAATTTAAAAAAATATTCAAATTAAATTCTATCTTCTTAGCTTTTTAAGTATATATCATATGCATCAATTTGAGTTTAAAAAGGTTTTCAAATTTAGTTTCTACTAAGACTTTGCAAAATCTACCGATGCAACAGTCGCCCGTCGGTGGGGGCACCAAAACCATCCAAAAATTTTTAAAAAAAATGTTTCAATTAAAGATTATTCTCTTATCTTTCCAACCATATATTATATGTCTCAATCTAAATTGAGTTTCTACTATAATTTTGTAAATTTTCCAGATGGTAGGCCACCATCTAACCGTCGATAGGCCACCAATAAGCCATCGGTCGGCCACAAGTGTCCTAATTCCTTAGCCAAAAGTTTTGAAAATATATTCAAATTAAATTTTATCCTCATAGTTTTCCAACCATATAACATATGTCTCAAAACTTATCATCTCAGCTTTCTAACCATATATCATAAGCCTCTATCTGAGTTCAAGAAGATCTTCAAATAAATTTTCCCTACAACTATACAAATCTGCCTAATGTTAGGTCGTCGATAGGCCACCTTCCGGTAGTCGATGGGCTACCGACCTACTGATTCCCTACTTAAAAGTTCTAATAAAAATATTTAAATGAAAACTTATACTCTTAGCTTTTCAATCACAAGTCTCAATTCGAGTTTGAAAAGGTCTTCAAATTTAGTTTCTATCAATATTTTTTAAATCTGATAAGACAGCGGTGGACCAACAGTGGGGGCACTGATGCCACCCAAAAAATTCCGAAAAGATATTCAAATTAAATCTTATCCTTTTAGCTTTTCAATCATATATCATATGTCTCAATTCGAATTTGTAAAGGTCTTCAAATAAATTATCTACTATAACTATACAAATCTACCTGAGGGTAGGCTGTATGTGGGCCACCACTAGGTTGTCAATGGGCGACCACTAAGCGGTCAATAGGCCACCGATGTCCTAATTCCCCGCCTAAAAGTTCTAAAAAATATTCAAATTAAAACTTATCCTATTAGCTTTCAAACCTTATAAAATATGTCTTAATTCAAGTTCAAGAAGATTTTCAAATTTAGTTTCTACCAACATTATCCAAATCTGCACAGACATCGGTAGGCCATCGGTGGGCCAAAGATGAGCCATCTATGAGGACTCCAACACTACCCAAAAATTCTGACAAGATATTCAAGTTAAACCTTATCCTCTTAACTTCTCAACCATATATCATATGTCTTTATCCGTGTTTGAGAAGATGTTCAAATAATTTTTCTACTACAACTGTACAAATTTGCCAAATGATAGGCTATTGGTAGGCCACTGATGCCTTGATTCCCCACCTAAAAATTATGAAAAGATATTCAAATTAAAGTTTATCGTATCAGCTTTCCAATTATATATCATATAGCTCAATCCGATTTCATAAAGGTCTTCAAATTTAGTTTCTATCAACATTATACAAATCTGCCTAGACAAAGGTGGCCCAAAAAATCTACAAAAATATTCAAATTAAAGTTTGTCTTCTTATCTTTCCAATCATATACATATGCCTCAATTCAAATTCGGAAATGTCTTCAAATAGAACTTTTAAGAAAACTATGCATTTTTAATCGTAAGTTATTCACCTTTCATAATCACCATCACAAAATTTTTTATAATTTACTTTTTTCATTATAAAAAAATCATATTAAATCTAAAATCTTTAAGAAATCAAAAATTCAATAAAGATTAGATTAAAAAAATTTAAAGTTATTGGTATTGGTTATAAATGCATTTAATTTGGAAATAGGATATGAAGAGTGCATTTAATTTATAAAGAAATAAGGAGGGGATGTTTGGTAAAAGTATTTAAAAAATAGGCAAAAATTTTAATTCTTACAAAATATAGTTAAAAAAAATTAAAGGACCTCATCACTAGTTGTGGCATAAAAAAACCACACTTTTAGATCCTTTAAGCCTAGGAATAAACAAAGCCCAACAAGTAAACAAAGGAAACCAATATTATAATAATAATATGCAAATCCCATAAACTCGAAACAAAACAAAACAAAGAAACCTAATTTATAATAATCTCTCTTCCTACATCAAAAAAACTCATGAAACTAGTATAGGTGAAAGAGAAGGAGATTCGTTGAACATCTCAAATATTTTCTACGAAGCTGACATGACTTTTTAGAGAGAGATCATGACTTTTCAGAGAGAGATCGCATGATGGGGGATGAACTGTAAAATCACATGAGAGAGAAAGATGACCCTTCCAATTTTTGTAAATTGTGAGAAATGGAATTCTGATCAAATGATCATGTTTTATTTAGTTAGGAGTATTTTTGAAAATATAGGTAGAAAATTAATTGGATTTCAAAATGGACTATAATTCCTTAAACGGGTATGGGTCTGACCAATTTTTCAAAGAGCCCTTGTTCTACACGTTTTTCAGTTTTGATTGTGTATCTTGTCGTGCAGCTCAAGGCTATTACACAATTAATGAGAACCTAGACAACAATATATGTAGTGGTGAACTAGATGAGGTTATTAAGCATTCGAATTTATTAGGTTATTAATCTCTATCCAAGTTGGACTATTATAATAATACAACACGTCCCTAAAAAATTTTAAAAAAAAAAAGGGAATTGTCTACAATTGAAAATTATGCTTTAAAATTGTGAGGCAAAGATGATTAAGCATTGTTAAAAAGTTGACTTTGTTGGGATTTAATAAATATTTCCTTGATGCCTAATCACAAAATAGCGTACCCCAAAACAAATTAATTTGAATATTGATCTTTCAGCTTAACCAATACTACACGCTAGTCATACCGTCCAAGAAACATCTCTCACTATGTATAAAACGTTTTCAAAGTTCAATTGGAATCTCTGCAAACTCCATAAGCAAAAATTTCTTATTAACTCTAAAGGAATTACTTTTGATCCCTGAGTACGTAGTCGGATCTGCAACAAGAAGTGTTTCCATTTCTAATGAGTTGTTGATCCGGGATTTCCCTCTAATCCAACAACTATAGAGTCACTTTTTGGGAAACCAATTCAAGTAAAAGTACTATGTCGACAACAGGATCGACTACTCTATACAATTATATTATCTTCCATAGCAGTCACAGTCGTAGCAGGTCTCTGCAGGTTTTCTGTCGTTCGAGCTCTCACACAAAGACCAATGACAAGTGTCACTTTCCTGGAAATCAAAGCTCTCTAGCCCTCAAAACTAGCTCCAAAATGCATATCATGAGCAGCAAAAGAAAGAAGTAAATAATATTCATATCCCATCGTCATCCCATTAATTGAATGGTTTTATTAGTTCTCATGACTTGTGTATATGAATATTATTAATGATCGATACAGGGATGTGGGTGTCAGAAGCAGTGTGGAACCAGGACATCCCCTACCTTCTGATCCTTTTCCAGGTTCTTGGTAAGTCAGAATTAAATATATATAAAACCCATTTGACTTTGATTTACATGAATCTCTTAATCTATATGTATATATTCTCTTTATTAATTCTTTTTTGTATTTATTTTTCCATGCCACAATTCTTTGGTTTGGGGGGTGCTGACAAATGTAAAACAGGAAAATCTGGATGCTGGGAATGATTGTGGCAGTGATTTTACCATTTTGGAAAAACAAATGGGGGTCATTACAAAAATTCGAAAGTAAGTAAAATTAGTAGTTAGCATATTTTGGACTTTAATTTCTGATATTTGCTATTAATTAAGTTTTGCAGTATTATCAATCATCCTAATATTATACAAACACTGACTTATGTAATAAATTAAATAAAATTGGATATGTAAATATGCACAGAGGAGCTGGAAAGGGCGGAGGAAGTAGTAGAAATGGTAGAAAAGTTGGCGGAGGATGTAGAGAATGTAGCAGATGACATCGGTGATCATCTTCCGGAAGGTACGAAGCTTAGAAAAGCCGCTTTGTTTGTCGAAAATGTTGCCAAAGAAACCGTCAAGGACGCCAAGCTAGCTGAACAGTTCATCAACAAGGTCCTTTCTTTCTTTCACCTAATCCCTTTATTTTCATCCTCGTTGAAAACGCCACCATTAATTTTTTTATTTCTTCAAATTTTATAATTTCGTTATGATTAAGGTACAAAGAATCACGTGCAAGGTCTTTAATTGGTGGTACGCATGAGTTTCCATGTGATATATTATGAGCAAATTGCTTGTTTATTCAGCTTTTAATTTTATATATTTTTTTTCAGATAATTGCTGAGCTTGAAATCTTTATTATATAGTTTTTTTGAAAATATTATTTTTATTTTATGTTTTTATTTTTATATTTTTATTTAATTAAATAATTTAATTAATATTTAATAAATTTTAGTTAACGTACAAATTAATCAAATTACATATAATTTAAAAATAAAAAACAGTTGTATTATCGAATATAATCTAAATTTATCATTTAGAGATTTTTTTTTATTTAAAAAAATATATATATTATGTGGACTCTAAATTATTTACCCCTAAAATTTAGTTTAGACTTTTAGCCTGTTTGAAAGTATTTTTTTTAATAAAAAATATTTTTTTATAAAAAAATAATTTAAAACATATTTAATCAAAAAATTATAAAATATTTTTTTTATAAAAAAAATATTTTAAATATTTTTTTAAAGCACCTTATATTTCTTCAAACAAAATATTTAAATAAAAAATATTTTTTAAAAAATATTATTTATATAAATAATTTTAAACAGACCCTTTTTACAATGTTATTTCTGACTTATAATTTTTTAAATATTTTTTTTATAAAAAAATATTTTAAATATTTTTTTTAAAAACACCTGATATTTTTTTTAAAAAAATATTTAAATAAAAAATATTTTTAAAAATATTATTTATATAAATAATTTTAAACAGACCCTTTTTACAATGTTATTTCTGACTTATGATTTATTAATTAGAATCATTTAACTTTTAACATTAAAGAGATACATTAATCATCTATCCACTATTTTCACCATTATAAATAATTGTGGATATTTAAAATACACGTAGACAAATTAAAAAAAGACAAATGGCACTATGAAACATATAAATTTTATTATTAATTAATATAATTTTTGTCGTTTTCCATTTTTCTTTTTATTTTTCTTTCTTTTCTCATGGCAGCAGCCCTCCCACCATTATCATCATCGCCATCTTCTTCATTCTCCACAAATTCTTTGTTTTTCACGCTTCTTTCATCCCCTCAGACCCACCACAAAACTTTCTCACTCTTTCTTTCCTTTGTTTTCCTGGGAAAGTGATGGTTTTGATGTTGCTAATAGTGGTGAATCTGAATCATCAATGGAATTCATGTCAAAACCTTATGAAATTAGAGAAAGCCTGAGTAACCGTCTCCTGTAAATTCCCCCAAATAGCACAAACACTAGTGCTAACAGCAACAGCAACAACAACAATAATAATATGTTACCAAAAAAAAAACAACACTAATAATAGCGTCGTCCAAATTCCAACCCCTCCTCTCACCCCAAAACCCAACCCCAGATCTAATCCCAATTCATACCCAACTACGTTTGTTCAGATTGATACCCCTAACTTCAAATACATAGTCCAAATGCTTACTGGTTCTTCGGAAACTCTTAAGGTTCGATGAAATAGAGATTTTGAGAAGATTACGAAACCATTTAAATTGAATTTTATTGAACGGTATTTATTAAATCTGACATGAGAGAGAGGTGGGTGACCAGAGACTAGAGACGAGAGAGTAGAGAGAGACATAACAGAGTGAGAAATTTTTTAGGAGTGGGACCGTTTTCTCTTCTAAGATCCTGAAGGTATTGAGGTGAATCCTTATAGCAGAGGGAGAGGAATAAAGAGATAGAGGAAGAGAGAGAGCAGGTGAGGAACAAAGATAGAGGGAAACACCTGGTCCACCGGCAGGTGTTGGAGGAGATGGTATGTTGGAGGCACTGATGAAAAATTAAGAGTTTCTAAAGAGAGGGATAAAACGAAGAGAGAAAAAAAAAATAAAAAAAGAACGAACCAGAGAGAAAAAAGAAAAAATGTAAATGGAAAACAAGAAACAAAAATAAAAATTAGAAAATTTAATTAACTTGTATATTTTTATAGCGCCACAAGTTATTTTTTAATTTGTTTATATGCCCATTCATTTTTGAGTATTTGATGTGTTGCCTTAGAGCGTTCATTTTTTTATAATAAATATTTCTCTAGTTAATAAAGTTAAATTGTTAATTATAATATTATTAGAGATGGTATTTGTATAATTTCAATATTGATAGATATAAACTGTATTTTTTCTAACATCGGAGTAATTTAAAAAATTAAGGCTTCATATTTAGTTAATGTTCACAAAATAATAAAAAAAAAAATCTTTTTTTCTTGGTTTTTGCATCAATATCCCTAAACTTCCATCATAATTGTATTTTGCCTTATAAATTTTTATTTTGACATCATATCCCCCTAAATTTTAAAATCAATGTAGCAATAATACCTCTTTCAAATTTTCTTAATTTTTTTGTTGTTTGACTAAGGGTAATTAATATGAGATTTTACAAATTTTATATATTCTTTCATCTTATATGATTAATCTTTGCAAAAACTAATAAAATAAAATAAGAAATTAAACTTTAGAGTTGAAGAAATAAACTTACACCCACTAATTTGAAAAATAATCTAACAAATTCTCTAACAGAAAGTATTTAGAAATCTCTTTTAGTAATTTGATGGTGCTTGAGGAGCTCCAATTGAATATGAAATAGTTCTATGATGATGTTTTAAATAAACTCAAAAACTGTAAAAAGATGACCAAATCAACATTATCATTCCTTTTGATTCAAAAACCTTTCTTCAAATAGTAGAATTTGAAAATTAAGATTAAATTCTCTTTCATTTTTTATTTAGTTTTTTTGGTAGAAAATAACTCATAAAAATGGAGACAGAGTTTTAAAATTTCATAAATACTCTTATTCAAATGTTAAAATATTAATAGAGTTGGTAGAAGGTATTTTTGCTATACTGATTTTAAATTTTAAAGAGTTACAGTATAAAAAGAAAAAATTAAAAGGCAAAACACTGCTATGTTGAAAATTTCAAAAGTATTGATGTCAAAAACCATTTTTTTTAACCTCATTGTCATGAATTTAAAACTTCACATAGTCATAAGGACACAACCTTAAAAAAGAATCATTATCTCTTTTTTTTTTTTTTTGAGAAAAACTACATCCCAATTAATAGTTATCATAGTCAAAACCTAGTAGTAAAAAAACAATGACACGAGTTTGAACTCTCAAAACCCCAATATCAGAAAAATAAAATTATCTCTATCATTTCCTATACCCATATGTATATTTAGAGATATAATATTTTCTATAATGTTTAATATTACAGTCCATAAGATAGGGGTAGAATTATAATGTTGCTAATGTTACGATGCATGACATAAAAATAAAATGATCAACTCAAGCATAAGACTGAGTAAGAAGTGGAATAATAGCTGCAAATAACTGTAGTTATCATTTTCTTTTTGTCCTTATTTAATATTGCCCATCAAAATCCTTATATATATATATATATATATATATATATATATATATATATTTGATACATATGCAGGTTGAAGATGTGGAAAAGGATGCAGAGTCTTTTATCAATAGGACTCGGGATCGTGGACAATCAAGCTAACAAGACTACACAATATGCAAATGCCAAAAGAAAAACATATATAAAACCAAGCTAGTTTCTGGGTCAAAAGTAGACTTGTATCATTTTTTAATTTTTTTTTTCCGCTGAATGGACTTGTACCATACTTAAATGTCAAATGTTAAATGATAGTATTACTAATTTCGTTAAGTATCTTTCCTTTTGTCTTTTAGACATTAATGTGATTCCATAACATATATGGTCCTAACATTGAGACTACTAATGTTGTTTTGGGTTGAATTTCTTGCTTTCAAATTTTTTTCACAAGGGTGTAAGTATGTGAAGTTGTAAAGTAGTCTGCTACTGAGATGGCTCACACTCCTCTTGCTAGGAAGACACTTTAGATCCTTAAAATAGAAGGCATCTTCCTTCCTCTTCCTTATTCAAAAATAAAGGAGAAAATAATTAGCAAAAGAGTGGAAAAATGGCCAGAAGTGTTTTTCACTCTCTTGCCTTCTTCTTAATTATTCCCTTGAGAGTTTGTGGATAGGCGACACGTGTTGAGGGTTCAATGAAGGAGATATATCCACGTCTACCCTAGCTGGAATGGGGTTTTAACCAGTTCTCTTATCGTTGCTGACTTAGTTGGCCTCAGCTAACTATCTTGCTAACACGGCAGGATGTAGGCATACGAAGAGATGCCAAATGGACATTTTAGATGCCTTTCTAGACATGGTGGGTGATATCTCCATATGTGCAAGCTGAACGTCTAGATTACAGCACTCTCTTTCCTTTCTTCGGTGTCTTAAATCCAAAGGTTTCATGTGCAATTGGCTTGCCTCCTCCATTTGGCAAAGATTTTCTCCACCTAGTTGACCAGAATTGTCCATAGCCTTTAATTTCACTATTCATCAGTAGGTAGAAGCATTAAATGCTTTGTCTATGTAGGAAAATTCCACCTACCTTCCTTTCTTATTTGGGCTAAATAAACGGGCTGATGACCTGATGGGCTTCTCTATCTCCTCCTTTTTTGGTGGGCTCCATTGGGCCAATACTTTTGGAGGCCTAACACAATACCTATAATAAATGCCCCCTTAGCCTCTTTACTTCAAGCTGTTTGGAAGTTGAAAGGCTTGCGAAAATTTCTTTTTTGGATTACCTTTCAGGTCGACGTCTTCCTGGTTGCTAAGTGCCCTGATTGCATTGGAAGAGCCTAATACCAAATTGATTGTGCTATCCTGAGTCTTAATAAAAGTCATATGCGGGACCCCACATCTGCATGCTGCAAAGGTGGATTCCCGAAACAGCAACCAAGTCAAGCATTTTTTTACTTTCCGACGCTTTAGATACATGTGCAGGTTTTCTGCCATAAGCAGCGAAACAGCAGGGAGTAGGGATTTAAAGGCCACCCGAGGCATGACACGTGGTCTGAGCGCATTAATTGTGCTCGTACCCGTGCATCATCCTCACTCATTTTTCATGAATGCTAGCCATCTGTTCAATTGTGCTTTTGAAATTGAACGGTTAAGATCATGCCACGTCAGGACAGTTGCAAGTGAACCCCAACCCTCGGATGCTTTCCCCCATAATTAATGGCCCATATTGCTTTCTTTTTGAAATTATAACATTTTGGTTGGAGAGAACGGGTACCCTTCTCTATAATTGCTTGTAACCTCTTCTTCCCCGCCCCTATTTCCTTATTATCACATCTCATCAGTCTCCCCTTAGTCTTATGCCTTTTCCTTCTTGGACTCTTTTTGTATTCAAGGTTCATACCATTTCTCTGCACCGTTTCCCTGCAAGCAAGCAATGAAGTAAGTACGACCTTGCCTTTTATTTTCGTTATCACTTTTGTTTGGTTGGATTTTCTAGCTTTGTGATAGAATGAGGCTAGATGTGTTAAATCAAACTTGGTTTTTTAGGGGAATAAAGGGTTGTAGCCTAAGGCAGACAATGTGGTGGTGGTTGGTGCCTCCGCTTCTATCCCCTCTGAGCCCATAAATTATGCGTTGAGGATGTCCCTTATAACATTCCTAAAGACAAAGTTGAGCGGCCCAGGCAGCATTACGAAATCCTAAACAACATCACTTTCTAGAGGTCTGAGAAAAGGGAGGGGACCCTGGACGCTAATGAGGGGGAGATCGCTTTGTACTCTGCCTCCTTAGATGCATGTTTGCGGTTTCTCATGCCTGCGGTCATTCACAAGTTCTTTAGCTTTACACCCTTTCACCCTCTGCAATTAACTAGCAAAGGGTGGCAGTCTCTTATAGGTCACATTATTATGTGGTTCGAGACCTATAGGGAGCTGCTTTCTATATATGCCTTGAAGGGAACAGTAGGTCGTTCTATACCTATATGAACAACCTGGTTCACTGTGATATTTCTTCCAGAGGATTCTCACACAAATGGTTGTTCATTAATAGTGACTAAGAGGGAGTCCCTCTAGTAGGCTCCGTCTGCACGGTGCTAAAAAATCTTATTAAGTCTGAATGACCTACACTTCAAGCCATTGGTGAACACGTAGCCCAGTGGGTGGCCTCCCTGAAGGGACAAGCCGTGGAGGTCATCACCGACTTAGCTATTGAGGGGAGGCTGGTGAGCGTGACCTTTAACTTCTGAAATAGGTGCCCAAAAGGCACCTGCCTAGGGTGGAGGGTCACTTTTCTAGTCCTGTGGGTAACTTGCCTTACTGAGATTTCATTCTAGCTCATTCTATCTTACTGCCATGTCTAACCTAACTTTTTTGTCCTCTTTACAGTTGCCCCTTTATGGTCAACTCTATAAAGAACATTTCTGCTGGGAAGCAACCTACCTCTGAACCATCTTAGGGGAAAGTAATCCCAAATCATGAAAAGTAGGAGGCAGTAGCAGTAGGCAGCAACATTATCCAGGTCAACAAGCTCGACTGGGGCTGGAGCTTGGCAAACACCCACTAATAGTGTGACTAGGAACCAGGCTGACCGTGACTTGATGAAATGCTTCTAGGTAGAAAAGAGCCAAGCTGTCCCTCCCCGTCTGAAACCTGAGGGCCTAGATGCTTTAATATTTAGTGCTAAATCTGCTTTCGATCCCAATTTAAGGCCCAGTTTAACAAAGATGGCGTGGAAAAGACTTTGTTGGGTGCTGTGAGTGCATCTTTTTAAGTAAATACCCTCAGTTACTTTCCTTTTTCAGATTAACTTTCGTTTCTACTTTCTCTCATAAGACCATACCCATATGCAGGCTGCCTACCATGCCTTGGTGACTGCTTAAGAAGTGAGGAGCTTGAGAGAAGAACAGTCGTCCTTTAAAAAATCGTATCAAGTCCTTAAGGAAAATACAAAGCTTTGGAATAGTCCCTCATCACAGAGAAGAATAAGAGGCTTGCTGTAGAAACCAAAATGGAGGTTGTTGAGCATAAGTTCTCTCAGGTTGATAAGAAATACCAAAGTGTGAAGGCCTTTCTGAAGTCCAAGGAAAAGGACCTAAAACAGCTGTAGGAGACAATCCAAGAGTTATCTGCCGAGTTGGATGACATGAAGAAGGAGGGCAACGATAATGTCATGTTGGGCTATAGTATTATGAGGAGGGTTGTCGCACGAAAGTTTTCAGGTTGAGACATAATTGAGTTTGATCAGCTAGCTACTGAGGAAGTTCAAAAAGGCAAGCAACTTGCCTATGCCTAAGTTAATGAACCAGTCCATGCTGAGGTAGGTAGTCAGGATACATCGTGGGCTGGGGATCATCCTGTTAATGAGTTAGTTGTTGACCCTTTTGATGTAAGACCATCAGCAGAAGCTCAAGAGGCAGGTAAGGTCACTGAGAAAGTAGTGAAGACAGCGGAAGTGAAGGTGGCCGAAGGAGAAGAAAAGATTTGACTCTGCTACTTTTATGTAGTCTTCCTTTGCACTGTCTTTTATGTTGTAGTTTTTTATTTGTTTGGTTTGTAATAACTTTCAGATAGTTTCTTTTTCTTCTCTCTTTTTTACTTTTGGACAATTATAAATGCTTGAACATTGAACTTTTAATATGCATACCTTTAATTCTCCTGCTTACGTGATTATTTTCGAGTATTACTTCCCTAACTGTATGCTTTATTTGCGATTGGAGAACCACTAAATTTATGGATAAGTGGATAGCCTTAGATATCATTTCCTTCCCCCCACTCCTTTCCGACCCAAATTAGATGAGAGGGAGCGTGAAGGCCTTCATTTCCTAAAGTAATTTGAAGGTAGGGTTTTTCAAAAGGTGGTGCTTCTTTAGGTGTTTTCGGAGGCGTGACACCTGGCTAACTCAAGCTTTAAGGTCACCACCAGCCTTGCACCCTCTAGAAGGTCTTCCCACATTATGAGCGTAAATATGGTATGCTCTTATTGACACCTTAAAGCGTAAACCTGGTACGCATAATGTTTAACCACCAACTGCCCTCCAAATGTCAGTTAGGGCCCTTCCTTTATTGGAATCTCTTAAACTAGGGTGTTCATTAGCAATACTTACATGGATCTAGGATCCTCAAAGGTCTTCTATGGTCTCAGTCTGTCTGCCACCACCTTAGAGGTGTGGATGGGGGCCCTTCCCAGTCGATGCCGGGGTCCACGTTGGCAACCCATTGAAAATTAAGGCTCGTCAGCCTGCCCCTTCCACTTTTAGTACCAAGGGAAATCTAGGTCTTGCTAGGAGGTAGGTAGCCTGTAGCAAGCCAAGGGTCAACCTTGTATTGGACACACCTTTGAGGGTGGGCTATATCAGCTTACAACGCCCCTCGTAAGTGCCATCCTCAAAGAGATTGTAAGGGTGAATGCTTTCAATCAGCCACATATGCTAAACTGGCTACTTCTTTTAGGCAGGTTAACTAAGAGTGAGCCGCAACACCTAGCTACCTTTATTGCAAAATGGATAACTTAACAAAATATGATGATCAAAATGGTCTTCTTCATTGATTCATATAAAAGGTGTTATGCTTTACAACTTTCACCTATCAAAACAATCAAAATAAAAGTATAACATTAATCTTCACTTCCTGTGTCTAAGTTGAAATCTCTTCTAAGGATAGTAAATTTTGAGGTGCTCAGCATTCCAAGGGTATGACAGAGCATTCCTGAGTATGTCTTCTAGCTCATAAGTTCCAAGCCTGAGGATACCCTTAACCTTGTATGGTCCTTCCCAGGTGGGAGCCAGGGTGCCAGTACCTTGTTTCTTCGTGTTAAGTATTACTCTCCTAAGGACCAAATCACCTGAATGGAATGCCCGGGGTCTTACCCCGAAGTTGTAAAACTTTGCTATATGCTGTTGGTAGGCTGCATTCAGAAGTTGGTCTACGTGCTAGTAGGCTGTGTTCTCGGTTTTGGATAAATAAGACTTTACCTCCAAACTCCAAACACATCCATCTATAATTTGTATTATCAAATTGCCTGCTGTTGTCCGTTACTATAACATTGGGAACTCTAAATCTGTAGATGATCGACTTGAAGATGAAATTGGTAGTCTTAGCTTTTATGATCTTGGCTAGTGGTTCCATTTCTGCTCATTTAGTGAAGTAGTCAATGGTCATGACTGCATATCTCATCTACGACCTTTCTAGGGGAAATGATCCAATGATATCTACCTCCATTAGGTGAAAGGTTAAGGGTTTTGTACTAAAGTGAGGTTTTGAGGTGGCTAGTAGAGCTGATTGTTGAATCTCTAGCATTTATCACACATTCTTGTGTACTTCTTGAGCTTTGATTTGATATATTGTTTGCTAATTTTGGTTGAGAATTGTGAAAAGTCCCAAATTGGATCTTTGAGGGTATTTTAAATAATTGTATAATTTGGACTCCATGTTTGATAGTTTCGATTTATTTTATAACCTTTATACAAAATGTTATGAACGTAATAGATGAAATATTGGTGAGCTAGCCTTGAAGTAATTTGGGATGTTAAATATAGATGAAAGAAATTTGTCTACTTTTGACTTTATCTTTTGTATGTATTTGATTTTGATTATATCATATGTAATCTACTTCTTTATTCAATAAGTTACTTATTAAACATAGATGATCAAAAGAAATGGTATAAAATGGGCAAGTAGACTTTAATATCTACTGCACTTATATATATTTGAAAATTGAAGGTGTAGTATAAATATGTCTATATATATATATATATATATATATATATATATATATATATATATATATAGGATTTTAAGTGGAGAACCTGTCAATGTCTCATTGACAAAGTTTATATATATAATACCATTTTATAATTTAATAATAACACATAAATAATTGACAATTAGTTTTGGGTCTATTTAATTATATTACCATGAAAACCTTATTATAGTATAATGTTATAATATGATGATATATATCCAAGATGTATTTATTATTGCATGCATATTCATATATAGAAACTAATGTAATATTACGTCACACTTAAACAAATGTAGTTACTTACATGTTATAACTAGGTTGCTGTTTCTTTATTTATGTAATTATTTTTTGCAGTTCTTGTATTAACCAGTAAGTGGTCACTTATCACTATGACAAAAATAGACACTTGTCTAGCAATAATTAAATTGTTGATCTATTGGTTTCGTATTTGAGATATTAATTTTCAATGAAGATTAAGCTTAAAGTTAATAGTCCACGTAAGTTGTCATTAATATATGTACTAAGTTTTATTAATTGTGATTTGGAACTTTTGATATGTATAAATAAAAATGGAATAATATGTTGGGACAGTAAAGTGTTAATCTACAAGCTATGTGACATTTATTAGAGTTATTATTGGTGAGTGGATCAATATTTTTACATTTACTTATATTTATATTTATTGTATCTCTAAATATATTATAAGTGCATTGTTACTATCTTTTTATCTTTCTGTATTTTTAATAGAATGCCATAAAATAAAAGTAGTTTTAATTTCATTCCTAATAGAAAATTAAAATATTTATTTAGTTTCACTGTGGATCACGAGAAGGGTTCCAACATTTGTCTATATAAATGTTGATTATATTATAATTGAAACAACATTGATGCCAATATCTCTTTTACCTATAAATCTTCTAAAACTATCAAGTAAGGCTCCTACTAAATAGTAAAATATCAAGCATGTCTTATCATATAACTTTTGAAAACAATTATAAACTGGTAATTAGTAGTATAATAAGGAAATTAACCCATTTGAGTAACTCATATCTATTTGAATAAAAAAAATAAAAAAGAAAGACAGACTCTCATTCATTTGAACCATGTCATGAACAATTACATAGTCGGGTATATAGTCGTGAATCTGATGGGATAAACATGGAGTTCTTTATAATTGTTAATCTCTCTATCCAAGATGGACTATTATAATACCACGTAAAAAAAATGAAGATTGTACGATTGAAAGTGAGGCATTAAAATTGTGGGGTAAAAACGATTAATGGGTGTTAGTTGACTTTGTTGGGAATTATCAAATATTTCCTTGATGCCTCATCAGCTAAAAAGCGTTCCCCAAAAACTATATTGAATATAAAAACCAATCAAATCAACCAATAATACAAGCTAAACATATCGTCCAAGTAACCTTTATTTATTATTATATAAAATTTTAAACAAACAGCTCTATAATTTTAATGATTCCATTGGATCCAAAGTGCAAGTAGTATGTCAACAACAGCTAGGATTGACTGCCCTTTACAATTGTACTATCTTCCTCCATATTCTTCTCTCGTTCAATCGGCTTATATTTATCTCCATCACAGAGGGAAATAAGAGATGTTAAATTCATGGAAATCTATGCTCTCCATCCTCCAAACCATCACCAAAATGCTTAAGAGCAGCAAAACAAATATGTATATATATATATATATATATATATATATATATATATTAATATCCCATCTTCATTCCATCAATTGAATGCTTTAATTGAAGCTCTGAGTTGTGTATATGGATATTGTTGGTTTGGTAAAGTTTCAACTGTTAGAAACATTGTCATTTAGAGCATACTGACACCTTTTGGATGGCGTTTAATCAAGACGCAACCAGAGGAGTCATTTTGGTTATTATGTCCGTTGCTCTATCTTTTATCATGTTCAATTCTAACTGTTGATTCAAACTGGAGCCCATCTCTACCATTGCTAATCTAGATCTCTCCTTAGTTTTATATCCATTGTGTTGTCTTAATATTGATGTAGGGTTTTTCAGATTGGGCTCTCTCTTGTTATCTCTTGTTTCTCTGTTTTGATATTGATTGAGGGTTTTGCATTGAGTTGTAATTTGTTGATTGATTGTACTTTTCTAAACTAGTCTGATGATTCACTTTTGAACCACATTTTTCTATTGCTTAACGCTTTAGATTTTTGTCTAAGTAAGTTTTATGTTTCAAAGCTCAACAAAGGGTATGAGCCCTTAGGTTAGAGTGTTCCTAGTTGAGTGTCTCGGTCAGTGTGAGGTCTCTTCATTCAAACGATTCGCCCTAGAGATGAGTGTGTTTGATGGCAAAGGGGACTATGATGAAGGTCTGATGAAGGTTCTAATCGGAGGAAGATGAGAGAAAATGGATGGGGCTGGAAATACGGGAAGAAGCCTTCAACCTCATCTTCACAAGATTCAGAATCCGCAAGGTGGATGGTATGGAAACCCCTATCTCTATGTGGAAGAAATTAGACTCTCTGTTTGCTGTTGTGACTACCCCGAACTTGGTTTATCTTAAAGGAATGCTATTTAATTTCAAAATGGATGCTGCTAAAACTATGGATGAGAATATTGATGAGTTTACAAAAATGACTTTGATACTTAAAGGAACTGATCAGGCTTTAGATGATTCAAGCTATGATTTTATTGAACTCTCTTCCCTGAATATATGGTGATTTGTGCCTAAATTAGGGGTTAAGGCACGGGAATTAGAATTAAATAGTAATAGGAAAACTGATAACAATCTTTATGCTAAGGGAAGAACATAAAAGAAAAAGAATTCACATGATTCTGATCAATCTGGTAGTTCAGGTTCTACAAAAGGAAAGATAAAACTAGAAAACAAAAATCGAAATGGAAGTGCTATCACTGTGGAAAAGAAGGACACATTAAGAAAAATGACTATATTGACTAGTGCATTGAGGATAGTAAAATGCATGCTTGTATGAAGTTCTTATGAATGGCTTAATGAATGGGTGTTAGATTCCGGTTGTTCTTTTCATATGTGCTCTGATAGAAGCATGTTTATAAATTTTAATGAAAAGGAATCTAGTATTGTGCATATGGGAAATCAAAATGCTTGTAAAGTTCAATGAATTGGTGATATTACTCTTAAGTTGCATGATGGTAAAATCAGGTTGCTTACTGATGTTAGATTTGTGCCTGAATTAAAACATAATTTCATATCACTTGGAACTTTGGATGAAATCGGATTCAGTTACAGTGCTAAAAATGGTTGTTTGCATGTTTCTAAAAATGGTAATATTGTTTTAACTAGTACAAAGAGGAATGACTTATATTTTCTTGATGGTTCTTTTCATGCTGTTACAAAATTTGATTTTGCTCTTGTCTCTAGTCATAATATTACAGAACTTTGGCACCTCAGCTTGGTCATATGAGCTAAAAGGGTTTGCAAATTTTGAGCCAACAGGGTTTACTTGGCAAGGCTCCTTTGACTACATTTGATTTTTGCCAAATGTGTGTGCTCAACAAGCAACACAGAATGAGTTTCCCAAAAGGAACTCATGATGTGAAGGCTAGCCTTGAGTATGCACATGCGGACTTGTGGGGCCCTGTTAAGGTGAACACCTTTGGCAGTAACAGGTATTTTCTGTCCATAATAGATGATTTTAGCAGGAAAGTTTGGGTTTATTTACTTAAGATAAAAGACCAAACCTTAGACTATTTCAAAACTTGGAAGGTGTTAGTTGAAAATCAAAAGGATAGGAAGGTCAAATGTTTTAAGACTAATAATCGGTTGGAAAGCTTGACCCTAGGTCAACTATGTGTGTTTTCTTAGGATACCAAGAAGGGAGTAAGGGCTATAGACTGTGGGATAGAGATTCAGGTGGAGTTAAAGTGATTGTTAGTAGGGATGTGATATTTAATGAACTTGTTTTCCCTTGTAAAGATACTAACAATGAAACAGGTGCAAGCCAAGTCACTGCCAATGATCTCAATCTCACGGGTGGAGCTCAGTTTGAGGTGGACCTTGATGACAATCAACAAAATCAGCTTCCTTCAAACCAAAATCCAGTACAAGAACCACAACAACAACCAGATGATCATGTGGATCCAATACCCAAGAATCAAGGTGTTGAGGGAGCTGTTCAAGAACCTAAACAACAATCCGATGATACGGAATAAGTACACCCTCAACAAGAAGAAAATTTGTAAGAATCTCAACTTGCAAGAGACAGAGAAGAGGCAAATTAAACCTCCAGCAAGATATTCTTTTGCTGATCTTGTGTTTAGTGCTTTACTTGCAGGAGCTAAAATCAAAACAAATGAACCAAGCAATTTCAATGAAGCTATGCAATCGGAAGACAACACTAAGTGGATACAAGTAATTGAGGATGAAATGAACTCCTTAAGGGTGAACAATACATGAGAATTGGTCCTAAAACCAAAGAATCAATAGTTGGTTCAATATAAATGGTTGTACAAGATCAATGAAGGGATTAATACAGAAGAGCCAATGAGGTACAAAGCAAGGCTTGTGGCGAAAGGGTACACTCAAAGGGAAAGGTATCGATTACACTGAAATCTTTTCCCCTGTAGTTAAATTCAAAACTATTCATTTAATGCTTGCTATTGTAGTGCATTTTAATTTAGAATTAGAACAACTAGATGTAAAAACTGCTTTTTTGCATGGTGATCTTGAAGAACAAATATATATGTGTCAACCTGCTGGTTTTATTAATTCGAAGCACCCTAATTATATTTGCTTGCTTAAAAAGTCTTTATACGGTTTAAAACAATCTCCTAGGCAGTAGTACAAACTTTTTGACATATTTGTGTTGAGCATAGACTTTACTAGTAGCAAATTTGATAGCTGTTTTTATTTTATGTCATCTGATAATGTTGCTATTTATTTGCTTTTATATGTTGATGACATGTTACTTATCAGTCAATCCAAGTCAAAAATTTATGAGTTAAAATCAATTTTGAATGCTTAATTTGACATGAAAGATCTAGGGAATGTTAAGAAAATACTTGGTATGATGATTGATAGAGATAGATTGAAAAACAAGCTTAAGATACATCAATTTTCATATTTGTAAAAGTCTGTTGTTAAGTTTGGTATGTCAAGTTGTAAATCTGTTACTGTTCTGCTTACTGGTCATTTTATTTTATCCAAATTGCAATGTCCAAAATCTGAATCTGAATTTGTTAAGATGGAGAATATACCTTATGCAAATGCAATTGGCACTATTATGTACTCCATGATTAGTACTAGGTAGGACCTGTCATACTCCATTTCTTTACTTAGTAGATACATGTCCAATCCTAGTATTGATCACTGGAATACTTTGAAGTATTTGCTTAGGTACATTAATAGTTCATTGCATTATGGATTATGTTATGAGAAAAAAAAAGCTTCACTTGATCTTGTGGGTTTTGTAGATTTTGACTTTACAGGTGATAGAGACTAGAAAATCAACAATAGCCTTCTATTTCACACTTGGTGAGAACTGTATAAGCTGGAAATCACAACTTCAGCCTCTTGTAGCCTTGTCCTCAACCAAAGCTGAATATGTTACAATGACAGATGTTGTCAAGGAGGCCATTTGGTTAAGAGCCTTACTAAAAGAGATCAACTTGATGAGTGGTGATGTTGTTGTGTATTCCAATAGTTAGAGTGCTTTACATCTCTACAAGAACCCTATGTATCAGGAAAGAACAAAGCATGTTGATGTCAAGTATCATTTTATAAGGGATTAAGTGACTTCCGGCATTGTGAAGGTTCATAAAGTTTGTACAGAAGACAACCCTGCTGACATGGGAACTAAGATTGTCACTGCAGCCAAGTTTAGACACTATCTGAACTTGCTGCACGTGGGTGTTGACTAAAGACAAAGTCAATCTGAGCAATGAAAGCAAATTAGAGTTGAAGTCTACTGCACTGGTGAAGGAAAGAAAGGGAGAACTATTGAAGCTTCAAGGTGGAGAATGTTGGTTTGGTGAAGCTTCAACTGTTGAGAACACTGTTGTTTGGAGCATACGATACTTCTTGGATGGCGTTTGATCAAGACACAACCAAATGAGTCGTTTTGGTTATTATGTCTGTTGCCCTGTCTTTTATCATGTTCAATCCTGACCATTGATTCAAACTGGAGCCCATCTCCGCCGTTGTTAATCCAGATCTCTCCTGAGTTTTATATCCATTATGTTATCTCAATATCGATGTAGGGTTTTTCATATTAGGGCTTTGTCGATATTGGGGTTTCTGGTTTTCTCTCTTGTTCATTTCTATGTTTCTCTGTATTTGTTGATCTAGAACCATCTCTGTTTGTGGTTCTGTGTATCTGGGTTTGGGAACACGTTGTTGTAACAGCAAGGGTGTGATCTGTTGATTGAGTGTGTATTTTTGAATCTAAACTAGTGCAGCGGGCTCCTCTAATTTGGTGGAGCTCAAGTGGATATAGCTCTGAACACTTATGGGTGAACCACTATAATTTTTCTGTGTCTGTTTTATATTTTTTCGTTTAGCTCGTTTGCTTAGAGTGTGGTATTCTTAGATCTGTGTTTGTCTGAGTGAGTTTTGTGTTTCAAAGCTCAATAGATGTTAAAATTAGTATTGTTGATATTGCAGGGATATGGGTGTCAAAGGCAGTGTGGAACCAGGACATCCTCTTCCTACTGATCCTTTTCCTGGTTCTTGGTGAGTCAAACCCATTTGAATTTAATTCATAGTCTGTAATATCTGTTTACTTTTGTGTGCAATTGACTTTTGGTCAAAGTCAACTCTGATCAAAGTCAATGCATTGATCGGTGACTGTCAGATCATGGTCTGGTGTTGGGTGACTAAGACTGGAAGGTCTGTGATATGCTAAGTGTTCTCTATGTTTGTTTCCTTTTTTGGCGAAGTCAAAGTTAAAGTTAACAGTCAGCAATCCACCCTGCCACATCATTACTTTGACTGGCAGTGTGATGACTGAGACTTAAGTTTTGACTGTTCTTGTGACAAGATTGTTTTTGAAGTGTTCTTGTTTAATAAGGTTGGGGACCACATGCAAGACCAAATTCAAATTTGGTCAAGCATGAGTTAGAAGTGGTCTAACTTTTGCCACCTCATCAAAACACTAGCTACCTTTTTGAAAACCCTAAGCCCCACTTTATAAGCCACATTTTGGCTGAAATCAAACCCTAATATACCCTAGTGTTGCTGCCCACTTTGGAGAGAAAAAGAGAGAAGAGATTGTTTGGAGAGAAGGAGGAGAAAGAGAGAAGAAGAATGGTCTAGTTCCAAGCTTGATTCAAGAGTTTTCCTTCAAAACTTCAAGGAGAGGAAGGAGGAAGGGCCAGCCAGCATTTCCAGCAGCTTGGAGGTGGATTTTCATCTTGCTTTTCAAAGCTTTTTGTAAGGTTTAAGCTAACTCAAGGTAGGTTCCTAACCTTAGATGTGTTGGATAGTGTTTTTGTGTTGTGTTCTTGTTGTTTTTGACTTAGATCCACTCTTTTAAATGTTTTTATTTTGGATCTACTTTGTTTAACTTGAAATAAGTTTAAATGTGCTGTCTTTAACTTGATTTAAGTGGATCTATAGGATTTTGGCCAAAGCCCCAATGTGTGGTAGGTTAGGGTTTCCAATTTTTGCAAAATTTTGGTCTTCATTGTGATTATGTTCATTTCCAGCTTGCTGTATCTTGTCATGGCATTTTTGGACCCTTGATTTAGTGTTTTTCTTGCTGGAAATTATTGTCTTTTTGAGCTCATAAATTTCGGCTAAGTGGGATGGATGGAAACTAGTTATATTCTCATGTCTTAGCATCTATCTCTTGTTAACTCTTGTTGATACATGAGATATGTTGGTGCTGGAAATTTCCTGATTATGTGAGCTGGTGATTTATTCCTCATTGTGCAGTGGTTTAGATGTAATTAAAAGCTGGAACTTTGGGGTAGTAATTAGTTGTTAATGTATGAGAGTTGAATGAGCTAAAATCCTTATAGTTACATAAGAAATTAATTGTGCAAAATGGTTTTAAAATGCTGAGATTTTGGGTGGATTTGGTTAATTACTGGTCTTTTTGTATGTGTCCAAAAATTCCGAAATTTCTATTGAATAAACTTGAGTGTCTCATGAGTAATTTTGTTTTTGAATCACTGGATTCAGATGTGTAATGAGGGAGAAACAATTTTTACGAAATTGCGGTTCGATTTGGAAATTCTGGAACGTGTCTGCACCTAACCCACGGGTTTTGATGGTTTCGAAGGGTTTATAATTTTCTTTATTTTCATGTGATATTTTTCCCTTTTAAGTCAATGAATGATGGTCATTTTGGCTTTGGAATTTCTCAAATCGGAATTAAGATGAAAGAGTTATGAGGCTTACAAGTTTAACCGTTTTCTGAAAAAATTCGGGAGTAGAACAACATTTTCACCCACGGGATTGCACTAGATTCTTATGGTTATAATTTTTATGATTTCCGTGGCATATTTTTCCCTTGTACTGTGATGAATTATGGTTCCATTGGTTCTGGAGTTGTAGAAATCTAAGCTTTAATGAATTAGTTATGGCATTTATAAACCTGATGGACATGCTGGTTTTTGGGCTTGTCTAAATAAGTGCATTGAAGTAAGCATGCTATGTAATTATACAAATAACAATTATTGATGCATATGAATATGTGTTTATATATGTATATTTATAAATATATATATATATGGTTAGTGTGAACTTGCATGGACATGCATATGCACATTAACATGTCATGAAAATTTTGTTGCATGCAATGAATCGGTTTTCTCGGTCAAATCATGTTTTAAAGGTTAAGCATTGAGAAGTCACTACTATGCATACGTAGGCATCCATGTATAGCGAACGTAGCATATATGTTTGTGAATGTAAATCGTTTAGTTGAAGTCCCACTAACTAGTGAGTGGAGAGAAAGGATGCTCGTATGCGATCACATGCGAGCATAGTGGTGTACATGGAGGGAGTAACCCCAGCACTTGTATGACGCGGATGCAAGCGGGTTTCTTCCGTACTCACACCGATTCCTCTAAACAATTAAGTGTATAAGGATTTCCTTGAAAGTATAACTAGCTGTAAAACTTACGGTTCCTACGATAAGTTTTAGTTATTATATAAGAGGTTTGGAAAAGACTGAGTTTTAAACATGCATATAGATGACACAAGAACGTTTCCTTTTTAAGAGAGTCTAGAAATTTGAGTCCCATGGCTATAGACATTTACATCACCATACTATATTGCACTACTACATGCAGGTTGGGACTCTACTGAGTGATTTCCACTCACTCCTGTTTGTTTTCTTTGTGCATAGGTAATCCCGAAAACCTAGCCTGAGCAGTTTGGCATTATCGTGGTGGACCACCGGAGGGTGACGATAGTACAAACTTATTCCGCATTATTTTGTCCTTTTGATTTAAACTAAAACTCTAATTGGGATACAACTGATTTTCTTTACGCTATGGGTCTTATATAAAGAACCATTTTGTTTACAGTTAAAGATATATTTGGGTTATTATTATTACTAACGGTTTAAATTTTATCCTAAAGACTAAAGGAAATTTTATATCCGGCTTTTGTCTTTAAATTTCAAAAGGAGTTCTCTTTTATTTAATCCATTGTACCTTTTTTCAAATAGTGATATTTCTTTGGCCAGGTCTTCGAGCTTGGATAAAGAGGTGTTACACAATCTCCTAATTCTCATTATTATTGTTATTACTAGTTTTTCCATGTGACAATTCATTGGTTGGGGATGCTGACAATGTTAACAAGAAACTCTGGATTGTGGCCGAAATGGCTGTAACAGTGACTATACCCTTTTGGAAGAACAAATTGGGGCCGTTACTAAAATTCGAAAGTAAGTCAAACTGGAAGCTATATATATATATATATATATATCCACATATATTTGATCGTCTTTTCCCATTTATATATATACATATATATATGGTCTTCATCTTCAAATGTCCATGGATCTGACATGTAATTAATTAAATGGATATATATATATATATATATATATATATATATATATATATATATATATTACAGAGGAAGTGGAAACAGCAGTAGACATAGCAGAAGAAGTACTAGGAATGGTAGAAGAGACATAGCAGAAGAAGTAGTAGGAATGGTAGAAGAGGTAGCGGAAGATGTGGAGAAAGTAGCAGACGACATAGGTGATCATCTTCCGGATGGTACAAAACTTAGAAAGGCTGATTTGTTTGTTGAGAATGTTGCCAAAGAAATCGTCAAGGATGCCAATTTAGCTGAACAAGTCATCCTCAAGGTTTTTCTTTATCTTACCTAATCCATTAATTCTTCTTTTTTCCAAAAATTGAAGATCCATATAATTTTACATAACTCATATGTGATGTTTGAATATGATACATTTGCAGGTTGAAGATGTGGAAACGTACGCGGGGTCTTTCATCGGACTCGTGGACAATGAAGCTGACAAGACTATTTCACGAGACAAATGCCAATAGTTAACAAAGAAAAAGGCCTAAACTAAAAGTTGTATCATTTTCGTCGACGGAGAATAGGAAGTAGTGGGATTTACCTTGTTTACATGGGCTGATTTGGTTGACCATAGACTGTCTTATTAATATATATTATGTACAGAGTTTAGCTTTCTTATCTGGCTTTGTAACTGTATCTATATATTACTGTTGTTGTCTCTCCTTTAAGACACACAAGAATAAGAATATGGATTTACCCTCTTCTCTTATGCACGTAGGTTGCTACATTGAATGTACCAAAGTATTTTTTCTTTCTTCTTTTTTTTAGTGCAATGCTATTATCCGTGGTAAGAGGAATTCTATGAACATAATTGTTATTGGTAGTTTTACCACTATTGGATCAGACCATTATAGATTTAAAGGCTGAAAATCCGAACTCACAAATAAGCATCCACATTATAAAAGCTCTTGCAACAAGATTGCAGAATGAAATCTTCCCTAGGTGCATGCAACCCACAGGACATGTGGGGAGTACATGCTCTAAGTCATGACATGTTATTTGACCAATATATAAGAGGGAATACCCTTTGATTTTGCCTTGCGTCACCTATCCAAAAGTTCCAAGACATTGCCAAAAGAAAAAACAAGAGGTAATAATCCTTTGATTTCGTCATATCATATGTCACCCATCCATCCAAAGGCTCTAAAACATCGCTAAAAAGTAAAGTATGTTCCATGTATAAGGACAAGTAAGGCCATTGTGCCTCCTAAGAGCCATATTTTTCATCGTCTCATCTCATAATAAGTTTTGCAACTTTATCCATGCATAAAGTGACTCAGGCATGTGTCCTCTAACCAATTTGTTTATCTTTGCACACGGAAATTCCTATATGGGCGAGAAAGCTTACAACCGAGCTCTCAAAGACCCACAAAATCATCCTTCAAAATCCAGACCTTTCTTGCTGAGGGAGGTGACAAAAAATTTCATCAACAAAGAATAAGCTTCAATGATACTATGATAGTGTTAACCTTTTTTATTTTTTTTTTCTTTTTTTTTTTCATCTATTAGTAGTTTCTCATATTTTATAATAGATAGGATTAATTATTATTTATCAAATCTCATGAATTGCAAGACCTATTTTAATGTTTTTAATTAATTGAGATGCATATTTTAGAACTACTTCATTGATTTTTTTTTTTTTTTAGAAAAAAATTAATAGGCATATAGGTCACACACAAATTAAAGGTTTCAAAGTGTAAAGATATATCTACAGAACTCATAAAATAAATGGTGTTGGCTACCATAATTTATACTAAAGTAACTAATATCATGTGGTTATCAACGTGGAAGAATTTTACTGGCTATAAAGTTCACTTTTTCAAATTGAATTTTTAAATAAAAATATTTAATAAGTCATCAGCAAATGTCATGTAAATAAGTGGAAGGCCGTGTAAGATACGGTATTAATCACGAATAACATATCTTAAAAAATATTTATATTTATAAAGAGACAGATAGAACGAAGATGGCCCACAAGTATGAGTATTTATAAACGCGCTCTAACGGCTAGCTCTTTCAATTTGAATTCTTGAAGTGTGGAAAGCAAAACAAGCGACCGAAAATTTGGACACCCAAAAACCCCACCGTTTCGATTTCGCACCCCCCAAAACCCTTTCGCAAATTTCTTAACGCCTCTCCACCAGTCGCTACTCTCAGTCTCGGAGACCTTGAGCCTTGTATGTTTAGGGTTTCATTTCATCGAAGAGATTGCAGAGGCAGAGCGACTTTCTGCAACCAAAATCTTTGCTTTTTTTCCAGATCGAACCCCCTCCGAAACTCTGGGCTTGGTTTTAGCGGTAAAATTGTTTGATTCTTGCAGATTCAAATTCTATTCGGTTCAATTGAAGATTCGGGGTTAATCTAGGGCTTTCTTGGGACCAAGTAAAAGAATGGATCTTCCCGGGAAAATCGACGACTACATCAAAGAATCATTTGATTACTACTTGGGCCTCCCTGTGTCGACGAACACTTTGGATTTAAAGCTTCAAGCCTCTGAAGAAGCACTAAGGAGGCTTCGAGACAAGTACTTACTCCTACACTCTAAATTGAAGGAAAAAGACCAATCCATCGCCCGCGCTAAGGTTCGTTTTCTTTACAAGATTTCCCATTTATGTTCATGTATATGTATTTACGTCAAAATTATATATGCTATATTTTTCTTTTTTAGGCTGAGGCGAATATGAATGCTCTAGCTTTGAAGAAATTCGTCGAGGAAAACCAGAAATTGGCATCTGAGTGTGCCCATCTCTTGAGTCAGTGCAGTAAATTGGAGAGAGAGTGCTCGCTGTATGATCATGACCGAGAAGCATTGATGGATTTTGGGAATGAAGCTGATCAACGAGCCAAGGACGCCGAAGTTCGTGTTCAAGAGTTGGAGGAGGAGGTGAGAAGGTTGTCCGACGAATTGCAGTTCTACAAAAATGAGTATGAGGCGCGCGTGGTAATTTCACTGCTCCCATTTCTTTTGTGCACTCTTTCTGTGTCTATCTTGACTTTTCCATTTTTCTTTATTTTTGCTTTTCATGGTTATGTTTTGCATATTTTTGATAAATTAGAAGAAAATCGTCAATTTTTATGATGAAATTGTGGGAGGCTAGTTTATGTGGTGAAGCCACTTTCGGTGTTCTTTTAATAAATTGAAAAAGAGGTAGATGATAGGGTGTGATTTGTACGTTACATATTATCTGCAGGTTTTTATGGGTGACTTGAATTTTTTAGTATTTAGATGTATATTTGTGTGATAAGGTCATCTCATTAAGAAATTACTTGGATGGGAACTTCGTAGCTCTTTTTGATTCTCACATTTTAATGTATTTTTCCTTTGGAAAGTTTTGAAATCTGGGTGTTCCAAGTTAGGTATCCGTTAGACTTGATCGAATTCCTGGTTTCTCTATGCACAATAATCTCCTGATGTATGTTATAATCCATCTGAATTGCATGCTGGAAAGGAGTGATCATTCTAGTTTTGCACTAGCATTAGAATCTGATAGTGTATGTGCCAAATGAATGATTCGGTGTTCTAGTTTTGCATTAGCTCTTGTATCTGAAAATGTATATGCCGACTGAATGATTTCTAGTTATAACTTAGTTTTTTAAAAATTGACATTTGTAAAGAACTTGAGATTCAAGCTGAAGTTTTCGTAGATTACTTCTGAAAACTAGTTATGCAAATGTGATTCTTACTTTCTCTCTCTCTTTTTTTTCATGAGAAGGTGATCAATTTAATCCAAATGAAGGCTGATTAATTTACATTTTTTTTTTTTTTTGTTATTTTGAAGGTTGATTCTTGTGCTCAGCAATCAGCTATGGAAGAAAGTTTACTCGAATCTGTTTTAGCAACACTGATTAGTGAAGATGGAGCTGTTCCTGGACAAGCATTTTTGGAGGCCAATAGTGGACTTGAGCCATGTCAAAGATTACTAAAAATGTGGAATCAGTGAGTTTTCTTAAACCCTGTTCGTTTTATGATGATACAGCTTGTGATATCCTTGTATATGATGCAAAAATTACATTTTACAAGTTTCACTATGCAATATATGTTGCCTATATCTGGGCTGCAACTGTATTCATCTGTTTCTTAAAGTTTTGCCTGTCATGGTAGCTTGAAGCCATCAACTCAAAAAGTTCTATCACTAGCTGCTGAATTGAAGTCGCATGAGAAGGATAAGGAACACCTAAGGATTAACCTTTGTAGAGCTGAAGATGAGGTGAGAATAGCAGTAGAACCTGTTTCTGTTGGCTCATTGCTTCTCTCTCCCTTTGCCTCTCCCTTTCTTGTCTACTGTTTGAAAATGCATGTTGCCATGATTTCTAATGGTGCAATATCTATAATATATGCAGGTCAATTTGCTTTTTAAAGAAAACAACACGCTAGACGAGGAGAACAAAAAATTACTGATGTTGTACAATAAGGAAAGAAACCTTAATGGTTCTAGTGGAAAGCATACCAGGACTGCTTCAGCCAAGGTGAGAAAAAGGAGAACAGCCTTCTCAATGTCATTTGTGTGCATACCTAAGCATTTGCATGCCTTTCATGGTTGTAGGTCTGATATTATGCTTTATTTCTTGGCAGTCAAATAAGCGAAAATCTAGCTCCAAGATGAGTAGCCCGGTCGAGAAGAAGATTGATTTCAGTGAGATAGATTCAGCAAGAAAGCCTCTATCGCCCCTGCGATGTAACTCACCCGAGTCTAGAACGCTTACTAAGTAAAAGAAAATTTATCCTGAGTAGTCTAATGGTTTTCGCCTTTTCTTTTTTCTTTTTCCTTTTTTAAGGGATTAACAAAAAAGGGTCTTCATTGATAGCTTTTGATTGGGCTTAAGGTTGTAGTATGAACAACAAAACTGTTGTTTGAAAGAAATGTATCTCTGTGCTTTTAAAGGAATGAAATTGTGCTTCGCTTCTCATTTTCTTGTCCCTTTTTTTCTTCTTTATTTTTATTCATATCAGTTCACTCCTCATTAGATCGAATGCAGGAGTCTAGGGCATATTTTGAAATTAAAGTGGAAATGAATTGGATTTTTTTTTTTTTTGATGAATAATAATGCATTAAGCACAAAAAGGCCTCCAAAATGAGGCAACAAACCAAACGCTTAGAAAGCTTGGTCAATACAGATAGCTTCAACAAGACTCCTAGGGAAAACAGGAAACAAAGAGTCTGAGATAGCAAAAGTAAGACAAAATTACAACTTAAAGCCAATTTAGCAGTTGTATCAGCTACAAGGTTAGAGCTACGAGCATTCCAACCCAACTTCCAATCCTTTGATGACAAAATCTGTCTAGAGGATATAATTGAATACCTGATGTCCCAGTTACCAAGGTCCTCATCCGAATTGATTTCCTTAACTAGGGTCTGAGCGTCCGAGGACCATATGATATCCCTCCAAGACCTTGCTGCTGCAGTTTTTAAAGCCCAAGCTAGAGCTTTGGATTCAGCTTGCAGAGGAGAGTTTGCAGCCTCCTGTTTTGTTTCAAGATGAACCACATGGCCAAAGCTATCTCTAAGAACAAAAGCAAAACCTGTCAGTCCATCTTTAAAAGATGCATCAGTGTTTGCCTTTAGCCAATTAAAAGGAGGTGGTTTCCATTTCTCTATAGCCTTCTCGATGGTGTTCCCAGCTGTGGTCAAAGACAAGATCTTCAGAAAATCAGTAACTCCTTCGTTCAACAACCAGACAAAATCTTCCAGTGTCTTTTTTCCATTATACAACTTATCATTCCTGTACCCCCAAGTATAATAAAAGACGAGAAAAAAATGGTAATAGCTTCCCTTTCCATCCCTAAGTTGCAAACCTCGGTTTGGGATCTATGTAGAACTTAACCAAGTCAAAAAGACTTCCTATATCCCATGAATCTAGACGGCATTCCCAGTTGCTTGCAAAAGCAAGAATTTTGGTCACCTCACAATTTTTAAAAAGATGCAGCTCATCTTCCTCTCCCTTGCAACATAATGAACACTCTGAAGATCCTAATCCTATCCTACTACTAATGATTTTATTGATAGGGAGAACTCCTGCCAGCACTCTCCACAAAAACACCTTCAGTCTTTCGTGTAAAGCTGATCCCTAAATCTTCTTCCATAAATCCCTTTCTTCCTCTGTAGCATCTGAAACCACATTAGCAATATAACAATCCTTCACAGAAAATACACTTGTACTGCTCCCAACCCACATCAGTTTATGCGCGCAATCCACTGCAAGCCAATCAATCTTCAAAATGGCCTCCACTGATGAAGGCTCACAAACCTCCCTTAGAGCCGCTTCGTTTCATACATTTTCCCTATCCTATTTAAAATCACACACCAATCACCCAATAGCACCATTCACCCCCTCTTTTGCAATAGGAATACCCCTTAAAAAATTTGGATAATGGAACTGCCATCTCCAATTTTAAACCGAGCATGATTCGAGATAAGATGTCTTGAACTGATAATGCCCTTCCACACAAAAGATCCCTTCTTCACTTTATAATGAAAGAAAGATTCTCCTTTTAGATATTTAGCTGATAATAGTGATGTCCAGAGATTTTTTTCACCAGAAGCTATCTTCCATCCTAGCTTTGCTAACAAAGCTAGATTTATATCCTTCAAAAGACGAAAACCTAAACCTCCCATTGCCTTAGGTTTACAAATCTCTTTCCACTCCTTTAAAACTAGATAATGTTTCCCTGCCTTGGCTCCCCACCAAAACCTTTTAGCCAATGAGTCCAAATCATTGCAAACAACTAAAGGAACTTTAAACGTAGAGAAAGTATAGGAAGGTATTGCTTGTATCACTGATTTTATCAGAGTCGCTTTTCCGGCTTTAGAGAGAAGCTTGTTTTTCCAACTATCAAGCTGGACTTGAACCCTCTCTTTCAATCTCCCAAATTCACTTATCTTGGATCTTTCAAAAATAAAAGTGTTCCCAAGATAGATGGCTCCCTCCCCAGCAACTCTGAGACCTGTAATATGTTTTATTTCCATCCTATCTCTTTTGCTTGTATTTCTAGAAAAGAAGATATTAGACTTATCACGATTGATCTCTTGACCAGATTAGTAGCAATATCGTTTCAAATTTTCCATAACAAAAGCAGCCTCCTGTCTAGATGACTGACATGCAAAAGCAAATTATCTGCATATAACAGATATGAAACCGGCGGTGCGTCTATGCTAATTTTAACCCCGTGAATGTGTCCCTCCAGCTCTTCTCTATTTAAACTCCTAGAGAAAATTTCAGCGTATAGAATAAATAGATAGGGGATAAAGGATCGCCTTGCTTGAGTCTTCGACCAGGAGTCCTGTCCAAATGCCCGACATGCAAGAAGCAAATCATCTGCATACAACAGATGTGAAACCGACGGTGCGTCTCTGCTAATTTTAACCCCGTAAATGTGTCCCTCCAACTCTTCTCTATTTAAACTCCTAGAGAAAGTTTCAGCACATAGAATAAATAGATAGGGGATAAAGGATCGCCTTGCTTGAGTCCTCGACCAGGAGTAAAGCACTTGGACATACATCCATTTAGAATAAGCGAGTAGGTCACTGAATTAATACAGCCGTTAATTAAAGTCCTAAAGGAATCTGAAAAGCCCCATATAGCCAGCGCCCTATCTAGAAACGTCCATTCTATTCGATCATACACCTTCCTCATGTCCATCTTCAACATCATCAATCCATTCTTCCCTCTATGCTTTTGTACTTTATGAACAACCTCCTGAGCAATCACTATGTTTTCGGCAATCCAGCGCCTTTTGACAAACGCTCCCTGATTTGATGAAATAATCCTATCCATAACCTTTCTCATTCTCAAAGTTAAGATCTTTGCAACAATTTTGTAACAAAAATTGCAAAGACTTATTGGCCAGAATTGGTTAAAATTTGCAGCCTTTTGAACTTTGGGGATGAGTACTATGAAGGTCTTGTTAACCTGTCCTAGAATTCTCTTCACCATGAAGCACTCTTGAACAAAATCGATCACTCTCTCCTTGACCACATCCCAGTACTTGCGGTAGAAAATGCCAGAGAATCCTTCGGGACCCGATGACTTCATTGGGTGTAGGTCCCAAATGCTTGCTTTGATCTCTTCCTCAGACGGCACTTTCATCAAATTCTCATTATCTTCCTTCGAAACCAAGTGTTCATCCAGATTCTCCAACTGTTCAAGAATGTGAGGATAGGTAGATTCAAACAGATTTTGAAATTGATTTAAGAAATACCTTTCAATATCCTTTATGTTGCTTATCCAACCATTTTCTGTTTTAATGGTGAGGATTCTGTTTTGCCTTTTGCGGACTACCAGACTTGCGTGGAAAAATTTTGTATTCTGATCACCCTCGCGAAGCCATAAATCCTTTGATTTCTACCTTAAAATAGATTCTCATCTATCTTGGTGAACTTTTAGTTCTTCTTTCACTTTTGAATATTCACTCCTGTTATCCCCATCCTTTGATTGGATTCTTTTTAGCTCCTCCTCCAGACTTTAAATCCTCAAATTGGCATAACCAAAATGACATTGGTTCCACCTCTTCAGAGCCCTGGTCGTAGCAAAAAGGCTATTTACTAACTTATGACACGCCATATCGGTGAACCTCCCTCTAGCCAAGACTATTGAACCACTTGCAAGCAGGACGGGTCTGTGGTCCAAGCATTGAAAAAGCCAAAAGACCTCCTAGCTTTAAGGTCTTGAATGTCAGTCCTGATTAATAAAGAAATGTGATCTGATTCCTCCATTACCAAGTGTTGCACTGAAGCATTCGGATTATTTTGAATCCATTCCCCACTCGCAATAGCTCTGTCTAATCTTTCTCGTATAAAAGCAGCCCCTTCATTGTCATTCTGCCAAGTGTACTTACATCCATGAAAGCCAAGATCTAAATCCCCTATATGCTGCATGAACTCCTTTAGAAAAAAAAGGTTTTTCTCCATATGCTCCTCCCTCCCCATTTTTCATACTTGCTGGTAACTTCATTCAAGTCCCCAAAGATAATCCAGGGGTCCTCAAAATGATTAACAGTCTGCTCTAGACCTTCCTAAAAGGTTCTTTTTTCTGTAAAATACGAAGTACCATGGCATCCCATCAGATTGCAAACCTTACTACCATCTAAATTTGTTGCTTTCATGCAGATTACCCGATCTGTACTCCATTGCCACTCCAAATTACAATCATCTTTCCAAAAAAGCACTCGGCCACCTGCTAAGCCTTTTGCCTCCACCACCTCCGCAAATTGGAAACCAAGCCGCTGACCTAACCTTTCCATTTGGGGTCGATTGCTTTTTGTCTCCATCAGAAATATACACAACGGATTATGTTTCTTCACCAAATTCCTCAGCACCTGCACCACTTTAGGATTTCTCAAACCCCTACAGTTCCATGACAGAATATTAATGGAAAAGGGAGGGCTTGTGTAGGCCCGCCTCCTCAGCCTAATGAAAATCCTGCACAACTGAATATTTCCTTCTAGTGCCACCTCTAGAGCTTTCCTCCTCTAAGCCATGTTTACTTTGGGAAATATCAGCTTTGGATCGAGCAGCTGTTTTGCATGACCAATTTCTGTTACTTGCCCTCGTAATGTATCACTTCCTGGAACTTTGATCTCCATTATCCTTTACTCTTCCTGAATGAAAAACAATAGGTGACTTGTCTTGTGGAATTTCCGAGCTACTCCCTTTTGTAAAGTGTTCACCTTTCCCCTTTTGATTTCCAAACGAAGATTTGTCATGCACCTCCTCTACAATCTCTGAAATTCTTAGGGAGCTCAGTCCTACATTCTGAACCTCATTTAGATAACCCACTACCTCTCCTTGGGTTTCTCCCAAAAAGAGTAAGTCACCATTCTCTACTTGACTCCCACTCCAAATAGTATTAGATGCCTCCGTTCTGAAATCTGTAATTCGTGAAGATTCCAGTCCAACATCTTGAAATTATTTTAATAAGCCCACCTCAGCCCTTACTGCTTCTTCCATAATCAATTTATTTGCTCTCGCAGAGCTCTCTAAAATAACTTGGGCGGCCCTTTTCTTCCTGTAAGTTTTGGGCCCCTCCTCAACAGACTTCTCTCCATGGGCCTTACCTATTGAAGCCTGGCCCAACCCCTACAGTTCCACCAGGTTTGGGTCCAAAACAAAAGTCTCCTCTCTGATCTCCTCCCTTACTGATGCAATAGTTTGTAAAATTCCAGAAGCCCAGCTAGCCATCTCAGGTAAAGTCATATTCCTTCTTCTCAGATTATCGATAATCGCCCTTTGCAAATCAAAACCATTTCTCGAGGGAAGCCTCTTTAGTGAAAGATCCAGTGATTGAAGTTCAGGGCATATACTCAAGATATTTTGAAATTCATCTTAACTATCCTCGTTCTCTGATCCCCTACTCTGTTGACTCATCTCATCAAACAGCACTATTGAGCCCCCAAAATGGCAGACATCGGAGTCTGTGCCCTGTCTCATTGAAGCGTTTCACCAGCTCTACCTCCCGGCTCCTCTCCTCTGGTTGCTTCTGCGGGTTTACAAAGAGCGATGTACCGCCGTTCTTCGCCTTCAGCCAGGGTCCATACAACTTTGCATGTAGCTCGACTCCAGTGGTAATCAACGCCGGCTTAAAGAACGCACATCTTCTTGTCACATGGTTTAGAAGCCCACAAGTATAGCAAAAATCCGGAAGACATTCCACCTTGAATTGAATCCAGATCTCTCGCCCGTTTTCCCTCTTCTAAAAGAAACCGCCTGGAACCGGGTTAGTAACGAGGATGTTTGCTCTAAATCTGAGAAAACGTTGTGCCACCACTGTCTTGCTATTAATTGACACTTCCTCCATAATGCCTACCAGATTTCCAATTTGTCTAGCTGCTTCTTTGTGTAAGAAAGCTGGTGGTAAACTGTGAACCTGAATCCAGAATGTAGCATTGTCAAAACTTAACTCTTGAAGAGCAAGCTGTTCAGGCCATTCCTTTAGAATCAAGAGGGAGCCATTGAAAGACCACGGTTGCTGCTGGTAAATAAACTCCTTGTCTGCTTTATCAGTGAATAAAAATTTAAAGACATTATCCCCCACATTTTCCACTTGGATTTTCTGATTTAGTTTCCAAACCTTGCTGATAATGTCGACTAAAAGTAATCTACGGAATCTTCTAGTTGCAAGCATCTTCCCTACCAACACTTTTTCAGTAACCCCTTGTTCATCTTCCTCTCTAGGTTGAAGTGAAAGAAAACTTAAAGCCTCCTGTAAATTCATAGCTTTCACTTGTATAAGGTCCATTCCCACTTTGAAGGAGAAAAAACCCCGCGGGAGATAAGAGTACAAAAGAGAGCTGGAAAAAGAGGAACGAATCCTAGAAAAGATGATAGAAAGAACTTGCAATTCAGTTCATTCACCATAGCAGAGTCACCACGCCCGAAAATGACAACTAACCCCATAATTGGAAATGAATTGGATATGTTCCTTATGTGGGCTGTCTAATTCATGAATGGACATATTTACTGAACTTGGTAAACGACGACGTTTACCTTTCCAGCTAGCATTGTTACCCTTTTTTCTTTTTAGAACGGTGGCGTTTTGACACGGCAACTAGGGCCTAACATATTTACCAGCTTCCTTATCCGAAGTCCATCCTCCCCGTGAAATCGCAAGTGAACACGCACTCATACACAGAAACTGACATACACGGTCTCCCTTTGCGACGTCAGAGGACGCTGGTTATGGCTTTACTTCGGCTTCTATGCTCCCCAGCAACAGCCTGCTTCCCTACTGAACATCAAAACTCTCTTGCACCTCTTTCTTCTCTGCAAAGCCCACACTGTCTCTCCAAAAACACACAGTTCCACGTCGCACTTTCTTGCTCTCTGTGTCCCACCTTTCCTCTCTCTCAAACCCACACTCGTAAGCTTTCCTTGAGGACTAAAAGACGATGCAATTTCGTTTTGGATTTCTCTTCCACCGCCCAAGAGCAGGTTCTTGAGTCTCCTCCAGTTAGTGTTGCCAATGGCAGCGGAGAACTTGATCTGGAGACCGAGGAATTTTCTAATACCAGATTGATTGCGCAGAACGTTCCTTGGACTTGCACCCCTGAAGACATACGCAGTGTGTTCGAGAAATACGGAACGGTCCAAGACGTTGAGGTTTTTATTTATTTGTTACAATTTAAATTTTTCGTATTCTTTGAGGGGTGATTTTCTGTGATGGGTTTTGGTTTTTGTGCATTTTTCTGACATGGGATTATGTTGGTTTGTTGTGGGGGCTAAGCTTTCAATTTATAACAAGACCAGAAACAGAGGCTTGGCATTTGTTTCAATGGGTTCGCCTGAGGAGGCTCTGGCGGCTCTCAACAATCTCGACTCGTATGTAAGCATTTGGATTTGCAATGTCTTCTGGTTTCTTTTGGTCACTCTGCAAATATAAAGATAGAAAACAATTAAAAATCATAAATCTATTAGTTTGCATAGACAAAACTATAAGTTCTCTCTAAATGAACCTAATATACTTGTGACTAGTCTACTTTGCCGATTCGTCTCTGTGATGCCTGGGTACTTTTCACTGGTGTAAGATGTGCCAATGAGACTTTACAGACAAAATAAGTAAATGAGTGAACTTTATCATTTTCTTACTGTTATGTATTCATGTGTTAACCTTTTGGAGCCCAGTTATCGTTGTTCTTTCATTTTCAGTGACTTGCTATGATGAAAGTATTGGTTCTAATGTAACTCTTTAATACCATATCCCCCTTTTTTCCATGCTAAGGAATTGGAGGGTCGTACTATAAAAGTAAATTATGCCAAAGTAAAAAAGACGAAACCTGCCGCTCCCGTCCAACCCAAACCATCAGTGACATTCAATTTGTTTGTTGCAAATTTGTCATATGAAACAAGGGCTAAAGACCTCAAAGAGTTCTTTAGTTCAGGAAGTAGTAGTGTTGTTTCCGCAGAAGTTATATTCCATGAAAATCCAAGAAGGTCCTTGGGATATGGATTCGTATCTTTCAAATCCAAGAAAGAGGCTGAGGAAGCTATTGCTGCTTTTCAAGGAAAGGTAAATTTTGGCTTTGTAATTTTGATGTATTAATTGACTTTAAGATTTGTAAATGTAGGTATGAACACTTACAATGCTAAATCGCATTCAATGTTTAAATTTTAGAATATTTTTTAAAAATAGGATTTTTTTAATAAGTAACACAAGTTTTTGTCTTGCAGATGCTTTTGGGAAGACCAATTCGGGTGGCACGTAGTAAACAATTTGTCAAGCAATTAACAGTAGATACCACACAATCTGGGGATACGTCAATCAACTTAACCTCTGGTGCAGATCAAGTGGAAACAGCTGATAATAATTAGAAGTGAATATTTGGACTGCAATTACATTTCAATGTTTTTCTCTCCCATGAGTTAGTACTTAGTAGGTAAGTCCTCTTCTTGTACACAATTCCACTGATCAGTCAATTATAAGCAATTCATGTTGTATGGCAATACTTCTGTTGCATTGTAATTCATATTTCATCCTTATATCCTCTGTTTAAAGAATTCATAAGAACAAGCTGCAGTATTGCATATTCTTCAACTAAACTAGTGATAAACTTAAGCTGTTTATATTTGTATACAATACACCAAGTTCTTTTTCGTAAATTAAAAACAGTATACCAAATTGATGGTGCAATTTATAATCTTCACAGATTTCCATGCCAATAGATGTATGCTTGCAAGAAGCTATAAGTCAATGTACTTATGTTATAAATCATATATTTCTGTGCTTGTAGTCTATTCCATTTGTTCTCCTTGAGTTGGGTATTTTTATGTTCTATATCATGGACCACCATGTTTCTTCTTATGACCCTCACACATACTAAAAAATCATTCTTTCATTCTGTCTTCCACTTGAATTCAATCCCATTCTTCACTGGTGCAGTTGCATTTCATATAATCTTATGAAACCCTTTGTTTTTGTACTTGTAGTTATAAAGCACCTTCGGTGGAATATCTCCCTGTTTTAGTTATCGTATTATTAGCCATTGACCAGAAAGCTACGGCTCACAAATTCATATATAATTTCTCTAAGGTTTTAGAAGCAATAGCAGGAAATCTTCTAGCAGCCATGCTTTTACAGGAGAGAAAATTTTTGCTCTATGTTTTCATCTTTTTCCCCTGCTTGTAGATAACACTGAAACCAATATGGCAATGGCCACATTTTCCTCATTTTTGTTTAACAATTTATTTCTTAAACTATGTTGCAATTCATTATTTAGTCATAGAGTTTGATATTCTCTCACTTTTCCGTTGATTCAAGCACATTTCTCTAATAGATATTTCTTCTTTAAAAAGCTACAGTTTTTTATACTAGTCTTCCTATCTCTTGCCGGGATATCAATCTGTATGCAGTTGCACTTGTTTGTCATAGATACCTCAGCGTGATTCTGATATCTTTTACTGGATTCAAATACACGGACTCAATATTCTATACATATTTTCTCATCTTTTTTTTCTCTTTGTAGTTGGGTGATGGAGTGCTTGCTTGGTTATTATGTTGGTAATTACTCATGTTCATTGTGTTATAGATCTTAGGCAGTCTTCCTGTTAGTTTGGATGATTTGAGCTTCATGGTCAACTTTGATGTTGGGTTACTCTACCTTAGTATTCGTTGAACTTGAGAAATCCTTTTAATACATGACCGATGACCCTTTAATTTACGTGTATTAATACATTATTAACAACATGATTGCCCATTGGTGCACATAGGATGATAGTATGTATGATGCGAGTGTGATAATGGTGAGCTTGCTTGCAACTTAAGGATACCTGAAGTGCTTTTAAGCTTGCAGGCAAAAGGTGGTTGGGGATATGAGGTAAAAGGACTCTCTTAAGAGTTAGGCCAATTTAGAAATAGAACCCACTTTTAAGGTTCAGGAAAAGGAGGCACTGACTTTATTTTCATATGAAGAACTCCAACTTGTATTATACTTGTAAGGCAGGTAAGACGTCAAGAAAATGTAAAGACCTTTGAATTGTTGTTTCCTGAAATTCCAAAGCTTTTTATATTCATCAGCAATGAGTTTTTTTAGGGAAAAATGCTTTGAATTGGAAGGGTGAGTTGTTGCTTAAGAAGAAAATTTTGTGTAAATTATAATAGAAAATTGGGTTAATTACATTTATCACCCCTACACTTTGGGTGTTGTGTCAATATAGTCTCTGCATTTTCAATTTGAACAATTACAGCATTTATACTTTTCAATAAGATTAAATAAATCTTTCTAATAAATTTTTTTATCAAATTTGATAAATTATATTATATCAGAGTCCAAATAAGTATTCAGATGGATTTTTTTAATTATTTTTTTAACTAAGAAGGCAAAAGGAGGCAAACAATTTATTTAGTAGGATGATTTTTAAAAAAAAAATTAATCTTGATATTTATTTGGATTCTGATGTGAAAAATTTTTAACAAAAATATTTATTTGATCTTATTGGAAAGTGTAATGGTGTATTTGTTCAAATTGACAGTATAAGAATTATATTGATACAACATCTAAAACATAGGGATAATAAATATAATTAACCTAGAAAATTATGTGAGATTTAATGGCCTCGTCTTATGAAGAACGAACAAGAAAGAAACGTGAACAAAAAGCCAAACGAAAAAACTCTGCATTTGAAGTTGAGATGCCAACCAAAGATTAGGTATGTCACTTCTATGAACATATAGGGAGGGTACTAAACTCTATACCATGTGAATTTGCAGTATATATTTGGTTACGTACAGATTAATTACGATTAATTTCGCGCTCTAGTGCATGTTTTGTGAATTTGATTAAACAAATTAAAGTTTTTTATCCGTTTTAATTGCTACTAATTATCATATACTGGTTAAACATTAAAATTACGCACTCATGTTATATGATGCATTGCATGCCAATATATTAGGTTCTGTAACACAAATGAGAAACGTAAACAGGAGATTGTAAATCTGAAACTCTCCACCAAATTCAAATCCACATAATTTTTTTAACCAACTTCATATTCATTCAATCAGCCATACCCAAACACCACCATAACCAACCGAAATAATGATGCTATTCATGACAATGGACATGTGCAGAGATTTACATGTTTGATTTCGATAATGTTATTTATTTATTTCTTTGCGCCAAATCATTCCCATCATCACCACTCCTACTCTGATGGTTCGGTGAACCGCTTTTGTCATTAATTATTATTATTATTCCAACTTTCATTTTTCAGAATACGAAAAGTTTTCTAAAGAGGCTTAATTCAAAAGTTGTACAACTATGATGATTATTACACTCTTTTTTTCTTTTCTTTTTTTTAATTTTACTAGCTAGAAATTATTTTTATATTTGATTTTGCGTGCCATTATTTTCTCTTTTAGAGCATTTCGTTAACAAATTAATTAATATTGAGATGCTCATGCTGGTATATATCTAGGTCATGCCCTGCGAGATTATTCTTATGAATTATTATGATATCCAAAACTGTATATAAATTTGTACAGAGAAAAATGCATGCATATTTTGGTATTTAAAAAGTGCAAATGTATATTCTTGCACAGTATATGGATGTATATGCACGACGATGTACATATACAATCCGAGCACAAAAATTATTTACGTGTTTCTCTGTTACACGCTCTGTTCCTCTTTAGTTTCGTAAAACAATTAATAATATATACTCTCAGTGGTAGTTGATGAAAATTCCATGCATGGTAGTTCGTTTTAGTCGTAAATAAAATGCCTCTTCTGGCATATATATTTAATTTCAAAGAGGGTATTTAATTAATATTTTCCTTGTACTATTAGCTTGCTACGGTACATTAATTGAGTGAGCTTCAAGTATGTTTTCATTTTCTTTTTCAGAAGTCTTTTCTATATAATAATGATGATCTTTGAGAACCTCTTTTTCATTAGCCTCAAAGAAAGTCAAAAACTTTGCCTACACCCCAACAACCACGTCTAACAGCAACACATAACATACATATGGTAATTACTAATTAGAATCAATTACTTCAGTGACTTCAAAACTTGTCTGATATTCGCTTTCTTAATTTCTTTATTCACAATCCATCATCAGTGAGAAGCGAAATTAGGATTAAATGCAAATAATCCGTCTTTTATTATATGTATATAGTTCTGATTTAAGATCATTTTATTAACTTTCCTCCAATACTTGTGCCATTGTGAGGTTAAAGTGTGAAAGAACCAAATATAAGTGCTTAAAAGAAATTGAGGCAGCTAGAGGGAAATCGATGAATGGGACCCATTATCTCAAGTATTAGGTATCAAGTCTAACTCAAGTCATCCCCATGGAATTGAGTTCCTTTCAGAACTGAATAATTAGGCATTACAAATGTGGTTTAGTGGACCAAACTTTACTTGCTCCAATCCACTTTACACCATATATATCAACCACTTCCCTTTCCTGAATCATTAACACAAACCAAAGCTTCTCCTTCTAATTTCTCCATCTTCTCTCTCTCTCTCTCTCTCGTACTCTAAAAATGGCAAACACCGGAGCCAGAATTGTGAGTCTAATCCTAGTATTGGTCATGGTCATCACCATTCCATGCTCGGCAACTGTTTACACCGTCGGAGACACTTCGGGCTGGACACTTGGGGTAGATTATAGCACCTGGGCCAGCGACAAGACCTTTAACCTCGGAGATAGCTTAGGTGTGCACTCACTCGGCTCCATAGTAAATATAAACGTCTCACATATACATATTTATAATATAACTAACCTTTAAAATATGCGTTCCAGTGTTCAAGTTTGCGAGTGGGCACACAGCAGATGAAGTGAGCGCCAGTGACTACAGCACATGCACTACAGGCAATGCCATAACTTCGGACAGCAGTGGCTCTACCACCATCCCTCTGAAGACCGCTGGCAAGCATTACTTCATTTGTGGCATAGTAGGACATTGCGGGAGCGGCATGAAGCTCCAAGTTACAGTAGCCGCAGGATCATCGGAAGGTTCATCAACTACCACTACTCCTCCATCATCTTCTAGCTCAGGCACTGGTTCATCGTCGCCTACTGCTACTAACACGCCTGCCGTTAACACACCCTCATCCACTGTTCCACATTCGTCTTCAGGGACTAGTCTTTCTAATTTAATGTCTTCTGTGTTTGTTGCTTGGGTTGCTTTGTATGTGCTTGTTCTTTCATAAATTATGGCCACTCTATTTGGCCAGGTTAGAGGCAGTGCTCTTGTTGCTTCTCTCTGTTTGTATTACCATTTTCTTACCTCCTTTATGAGTAGTTTCTTTTCTATTTGGTTACTTTTTTTTTCTTATTTTCTTTGAGGTCCGTGGAGAAGTAGGTAGGTTTTTCAGAGGACGTAATAATGTTGGTGTGTGTAATTATAGATCATGATTGAAATTCATATAATCTATTTTGTGTCAACTTTTTCTTAATTAAGAACCCAACCCATTTCACCAACCTCACTACCCCAAAGTGCAAATAAGAAAATTAATATTGAAAAGGCTTATTTTTAAGTCAGTAATCATGTGAACATGGAGGAGACAAAAAATATCAATCGAAATGATATCATGCTACCCAAAATGAATTATATAAAGAATTCAATATAATGTAAGCCTGACATCGTTCATTTACCCAAATCTTGTATCAAAGAATATCTATTAAAGGAACAAAATAAAACAATTAAAATAAAATGTATATTCATGTCTTGAATAATTTGAAGCCCAATGTGATCTAATTGTTTGAATGGGGCACAATTGATGAGAGGAGGAAAGTCAAGTATTTTATGCTTCAATGGGCTTTAAGCACAAGTGACACCAAAAGACCAAGTCTTAGAGAAATAGACTAGCCAAGTTACTAGAACAATTAATTAATACGTAATGCCATCAAACTCCAACTTATAATACAATGAAAAAATTGTATGGCTCCATTTTTACCTTTAACCAGCTGTGCAAGTGCTTGTTAACTTCTCCTCCTTTCCTTAAAAGACAGAGCCCAATTCTCTAGTGATCCAACCAAGTGTGGTTCCACGTGCTACTCTGGCTCTAAACTTAGGCCCATCCTACGCATTCCTATTTTATGTATTGTCAGATTGGTTCACGGAAATCTGACCTTTTGTACGAGAAGACTGGAAAGCAATAAAACTGAGTTTAAGAGCACCAAGACTTATAAATCCTTTTTTCTTACATTTTTTAATATTAAGTGAAATTATTTTATTTTTATTTTTATTTTGTTACTCAGTTTGTAATAACTTTTCCATTCAAAGAGAGTATGTGTACGTACACCACTTGTCAACTGCTACAATGATGAGCTCACATGATACTTTCCTTACTAATTGTGAAGGAATGACTATCACGTGACTCCCTCTTTCACCGCAAGTCTTGGTGACTTGGTTGACGGACCAAAACTTCCTATGTAATGTCCACTTAGCTAGGAACAAAAAAAAAATTAACAAGCTTATCTACTCTGTTAGGCTTTTCTTTTAACTCCCTTGTGACTTAAATGGGGAAATACAAAACAACCTATGTGTAGTTGCCCGATCGAAACCTTTCCTTTGGCTTCTGCAGGAGTTTCAGGAACACACATGTTTCATTACCTGTTGTTACATGAACATTTTTATGTTTTTAAGATTTCAATAAAGAAACTGCTTCGCTTTCTCTTAAGCTTGGTCTTTGCCTAGCTGTTAGCGTGTCTCTCGCTGAGCACATGGGGGGCTGCGTATCCAACAGCTGTGACCACGTGACACCGTTAAGACTTTTACTAACCTTTCTCTTACAAAGCCTCACCAAATAATAACAAGAAATAATAAAAAATAAAAAAAATCAAAGCAACGGGACAAAACCGCTCACTCCACCTTTCCTAATGGCCGAAAATTTGCTTCCTGTTCCTTCTAAACGCTCTCTTGCACACTACATTCATTATCATATAAAACCACATTATAATGCAAAAAAAAAGCATTCAGGCCAACAATATTAATTATAGAAACGAATTTATATATTAAAAAGTCTGGAACGAAAAAGAATTCATAAGCGGCAATAATAACAATAAAATAATAGAAGAGTACCATGCCAATTTAAAAAATAAAAATAAAGTCAACAACGGAAAATCCCAAAATAAACCAATAGTTAAAATAAAATCATCACCGTCCGTCCATCGCTATCAACCTGTCACCGTCCGTCGATACTCCACCACCACCATCACCATCCTAAACTAAAAATATGAAAAATCAAAGACAATAATAACTACTACTCCCTACTCAGAAACATAAAACCATCAACACCTCCGACCAGATCTACAGTAATAATGCTGCTGCGAAGACGATAGCCGACACAGATCCGGCGGCCGCGACTCTGTTCAAGGTGGCGCCGCTTCCGGAAGGCGGAGGGGTTGGAGCCTCAGTTGGCACGCTTCCAATGGAAGAAGGCACTTCTGCCGATGGACTTGACGTAGGCGGAGCAGGAGGAGAGCCGGTTGGGGACGAGGCAGGTGGCGTCGAGATTGATGGAGCTGATGCAGGAGCCGTAGTAGTAGTGGCTGGTGGAGACGAGGTTGGTGCAGGCGTCGGAGACACAGTCTTAGCCGGAGGTGCAGCCTGCGCCGGAGTCGGAGAAGAAGCCGGTGGAGACTTGGTAGGAGCAGCGGTCGGCGCGCCAGACGGCGCTTGAGCTAGTGCCGAGTCGGCCACCAAAGCGAACATCATGAAAAGCACGAATGTATAGCGAGCCATTTCGTCGTTAAGTCGGTGAGTTTTTCAGAGAGATCAACAATGGAGGAAAATAATATACAGAGCGAGAGAGCGTAGCTTTTGGAAGCAGACAGACTGTGACAGAAGAAGACGGACGAAGAGGGTCATTATATAAGCAGGTTTTCGGGGGTCTAAGTCGGTTTGACGGTGTAAGGGAAAATTGCTCTTATACAGTTGGATACACTTAACCTTGTCATGTACCCTCTAAAATATTAAATAAAAAAAAATTATTAAAGTTTTTCCCACAAATAATTAGCTGACAACTCAGAAAATGAATCAACGCTGTACATGAGCTTTACGATTTACTGTGATTTAGGCAATCAACGTTATTCCATACCAGGAAATAAATCAAAGTGGTGCTTCTGTTCTTGCTTGTCCCTGACGATTTCAAATTAAAGCAATCCTTTGGTAAAATCGTGACCGTCCAAAGGCTTTCCCTTAAATTGACAATTTCAGTAACGCGATTTGATTGTGTAAATGCCTAGTAAGCACTCTGTTTATTATTCATTACTGATTTTATGAATCTTTTTATTTAACGGAAAAAATATTTTGAGTGGTGTTTTTCTTTGGCTCTTGATGCCACAGAAATTAAACCAATCCTCTTGGTAAAATCGTGACCGAAAGGCTTTCCTTAAATTGACAATTTCAGTAACGCGGTTTGATTGTGTGTGAATGTGTGGTAATCTCACGGTGTATTATTTATTACAGATTTTGTGAATCTTTTTATTTTAGGGAAAAAATATTTGAGAGGTGTTTTTCTTTGGCTATTGATGTCACAGTTTTATTTTTGGAGAATGAAAAATCCACACTTTAAGGCCCTGTTTGGCCAACTTTTACAAAATGATTTTTGGTTTTGTCAAAATGAAAACATGCATAATACATATTCGATTGATATTTTTGAAGAATGTATTTAGAAAAAGGCAAATTCAATTTTAATATTTTTTTTAAATTAAAAAAATATTCAAACGACGTTTTCGATGGACTTAAAAAACGTGAGATACAAATGTTTCAAAAAAAGGTTGTCTTTTTTTTTTTTTTTAAGGTTCTTCATATTAGATGACTTTCAATTTTTTCTTATCAAATATGGTTTATTTTTATCAATTTCAATATTCTTATCAAACATGATTTATTTTTATCAATTTCACTATTTTTATTCCCAGAAAATTAGTTTTTAAAAAATACTACCGAACGCAATTTTAAATTTAAAAAACATAAAATATAACTTTTTTATTTTCATTTTAGATAACAATTTGGAAAAATAATTTTGCAAAATGTCATCAAAGCCTAACAAATTGGTTGTTTCTTTTCCGAACAGGGCCTAATAAATTGGTTGTTTTTTTCCCATATAAACAAAATACATATATATAGTACTTGAGGATGTGACTCAGCGAAAGAAATCACCATTTTTATCACTTTGTTTATTACCTTATGGATCTAAGATTGTAGTTTTAAATTTTAACAAGCTTTATTTATATTTCAAATGCACTCAATTTATCAAACCTTGTTGAAAAAGAACTGTTAATAGGGTGAATCTACTATTTGAGACTCCGAATCTTAGCAAGTCTCATTTATGCCTCAGACACACTTAACGTGTCAATCCTCAGTCGAGGGGGAACTGTTAAGAACTAACTCCGAGTCTTAGCAAGCTCATTTGTGCCTCAGACGCACTCAACATGTCAACTCGTGTGTCTTATACACACTTAACTTGTCAACCCTCGATGGAGGAAGAATTGCAAAGAATTAACTTTGAATCTTAGTAAGCCTCATTTGTGTCTCGGATACACTCAACATGTAAACTCTCGATGGAGGAGAAAAACTGTTAGAATTGTGAATTTACTATTTGAATTTCTTTGCAACTTTAAAAAAATTATAAAGACCATATAAGAATAAACCTTAAAAAGTGTGGATTTATTATTTGGGACTTCGAAAAAGCTCTCAGTGGAGTATTGCGATAAGCTCTAATTTAACTGATTTTGTAACTCCCACTGAGAGGTCCTTCTTTATTCAAAAAAAAAAAAAATACACAAAAAAAATACATATACCATATAAATAACACGACAAAAATAATATAAAATATATATAACATATTTTATAAGTACTATTATTCATCATAATATGTAAAGGGGTTAGTTTTTTTCCTCTCCTCTATTCTTTTTGGTTTCAACCTCAGTGGTCTCTACATCAACCCCACCTTCAACCATTGCCTCAGTTGTGGGTGCAAGAGTAGATGGTTCAGGTTTCTTTCCAGCTGTGACCTAGTCCCCTGCCTCGGTGAGGACTAGTTCAATCATACCCAATTTAAACAAATTAAAAACTGCCACATTGTTTTTGTACCAATATAAATCGTAATAAAAAATAAAACTATATTCTACCGTATAACGTTCAAAAATAAAAATAATAATAATGGAAAATAAATCATCTTGAGGCAAATTGTAATTTCCTTTTAACAATATATAAATGGAGAAGGTTTATGTGGAGTGTGCATATATGGCCTCCTAAAATTGTGCTATATTTTGTATATATATATATATATATATAATATTGTCTTTGCCTTAATTGTCTCCATTCCCTTTAGATATGTTATGGCTGCTTTGCAAAATATTTAATGGAATTAGTGCAAGAACTGTCAATTGTACTCCGTTTAATAAAAATGTAATTAGTTTTAGTTCTAATGACCGGATCAAAGTTCTCATCAGAAAAGCGAAAAATGACTGGATCGAAGTACTTCTTAAAACGTGACACAATCATAATTAGTTTTTCGAATTTTATAATAATTAAAAGTAAAATTGGCATTGATTGGAAGATCATGGATGTCACATCGTCAAAATCAATCAAATTTACTTGTTTGTTTGTCATTTTGATGACCCTAAGGAACGGGAAGTACACGGACTCTTAAAATTCTTAATTACCAAACAATGATTACAACAGTTTTTATTTATTTGTTTTTTAGGCTCCCAATTCCTAACTAATATAAGAAATTGCTGCCCCTTACTTGGGATTTTTCCTAATACTCGTGTGTTCCTCTTACTTGGACACATTCGTAGGGGTGTTTTCAATTATTTTTAACTAAAACATGTGCATTATTATTGGGAAATGGGAACTTAAGCCATGTGAAAAGACTTTCCAATAACGAAAGCCTTTTAATATTTAAAACGTATGTTGACCGTTAAGTCATGGAAAATGCAAAGAACTAACATAAATATGGTTTTGAGGCATATTAATAGGGTTCATTCAATATTAGCTTTTTAATATTTTTATAGATTTTTTATAATTGAGTAATTTTTTGTGAAATTTGTAGAATACTATTAATTTTCGTAATACTTATTTTAAAAACCTGCAAAAAAAATTTAGGTAAGGAAGGGAGAAATTATGACTTTATTTTCTTAGGATATATTTGAATTGATCTAGGGAAAGGAAAAGAAATAAAAAAAGAAAAAGAAAAGGAAAGGAAATACTAATATTTATTATTTGGATATTATTAATGAAAATGAAATAAAATAAGCAGTGAAAAATCAATTAATGTAGTTGTTAGAAGAACTATTGTAAGTGAACAATATATATATATATATATATATATATATATATATATATATATTTTATAAACAAGTGCACAATATCATATAGTAGTAATAAAGTGAAAAGTATAAGTATCGTTCGTACTTTAACCCAAAAAAAAAAGTATCGTTCGTACAAGGATCTATAATTATGTTAATTATCAAAACTAATTAGATTTTAATATTATTTAGACAATCAAATTTGGATCAAGTAATTAAATAACATAAACTAAAGAAAAAATTCAAGTTGTAATTCAATAGAAAAGAGATACTAAAGCATGTGATTTCACCATTACCAATCTATTCAAATTAAATTGTAAGTAAATTTGATTTTAGCTAATCATGTTGATTAGTTTAATGCTAATTTATTGATAACCTTGTCATGGAAAAACCAATGTACTTACATGAATTAATTGAGTATATTTTTATATTAATTAAAAATCCATGCAAACCCACTAAGATCTATAACTAAGTTGTTTTGATAATATGCAAGCGTTCTTGCACACATCTATGACATGTAGTATGCAAATACAATCAAGTTCACAAATATATATAATACTAATTGGATTTCCACACACATATAAGGGTTCAATTTTAATATTATATTTAGATCATTAACATGGTGGCTAATGACATCAAAACATTAAGCAAACCAATTAATATTTAACATAGAAATGCAAACATAAATTTATTACAACTCAAAATCAATTTTCATGTCTAGGCTACATCATAACCCTAATTTATGAAATTATTTCAAAATGAAAATCAAAACACAAATAAATATGCTTGAATACATCATAATCAACGAGTCTCTAAGGTGGCTTGGTAGCTAGGGTTGATCAAAATCCTAAAAGATTTTGACTTCTCTTTCTCCTCTCTTCCTTTCTCTCTTTGTCTCTCAAAATTATAAATGTTTGAATCTCTAAGTACTTGAATCTTCAAATACCATGTTTTGGTCTTTAATGTGCTTAATCAAATTATTTTCTTCACTTTTTAATCTTCATAAATCTTCAAAATTAGCGTATAAATTTCTTCATTTTCACACATCTTCATATTTCTAGTGCCCTAATTCAAAACAATGTAAAAAGATGTAAATTCCCTTGAATTAATAAATAAAAACAAACTAAATGTAAGTAAAAGGAACATAAATAAATGGTATACTTCAAGCTTATTAGTAGTTTATTTTGTTTACAAAAACACCCTTATGTAAAAGTAAATATATTTTCTCATAGTCAACCTTCAATCATTTTCTTTCCTTCAATTTCCTTTCATTTCCACTTATTTTTAGCAATCCAAATAAAAAAATCAAATCATTTCTTTTTCTTTGTTTCCTATTCCATCAATCCAAACATAATATTAAGGACTTAACATAAAAATCTTATACATTTATATATTCAATCTTGACTCTTAAATGTTTTTGTAAACTTGTTATAGTTGAGTAACTCTTATAGAATTGATAGAATTTTTGTTTTTATTTTTATAGACTTTCTTTAAATCTTTAGGATGAGCAAAAGATTTCTCATGAATATTTTTTTTTAAGAATTTAAATAAAAATCTTAGAAAGTTTTTAAAAATCTAATGTTTTATAAGTCATTAACATTTTGAATATCTCTAAATTTTCATGGACTTATAAAAAGCCATTAATTGTATACCCATAACTTTCAAATAACTTTTTAATTAAATATCAATCACTTTAATCTTTAAAAAATTTAATTGAATACACATCAAACTTTTCAATTTCAAAAAAGGCGTACATTCTTGTAAAGTTTCCTTCAGTGAGGATCAATTTCATCATTTTGGCTTCTTACACCCGAATCACCAATTTACGTACTTTGTTTTGAAAGATTTAATTTTGATTAATAAAGCCATTAATGATATATTGATTCATCCCAAAATGTGTGTCTTTGTTTAGTTTTTTTTTTTCTCTTTATTTTTTACGTAGCTCCTTTTTTAAATTTCAAGTATTTAAACAATATTATACTTTTTTTTTAATAAATAAACAATATTATACTTGTTAGTACATGTTGGAAGTAATTACTCTTATAGAAAGTAATAAATAAACAATATTATACTTGTTAGTCATTGACAAATTGGATAGACCTAGAATTACATGGATTTGTAAACAGTCTTGACACCTTAAAACTTTCAGATATTTTTTTAAAGTCTATAAAATCTTAATTGAATACCTCTTAATATTTATAAAGTTTTAATTAATACATAAACTGTTCAACTCCAAATTTTTTTTTAAAAAAATCTTAATTAAATACAAGTCACATTGTTTGTAATTTTAGGCGGATTGAAAAGTTTGTACTAATCTAATATACTCAATTATTAAAGAAATAAAAAGAAAAGAAAAGATATTTGAATCAAAACCAATAACCCTAATGACATAAAAGAAAGAGGTGCTAACTAAGACTATGTTTGGTAGGAAAAAAAGCGAGGGGAAGGATGGGGAAAAGTAGGGGCAAGGGAGGTGAAAAGAGGGGAAGAATGATATTCAACTCTCATGTTATTTTCTACAATGGGAAGACAATAGAGAATGAATAATTTAAATGTAACTATATATTTGTAAGTTAGTTATTAAGCATCTATTTGTTAAGAGAGCAATAGAGGGATAGATAGAGAGTAGTGGAAGGATAAAAATTGTAGGGAGAGGGTTTTAATAAATAACTAATAAATTAATAATTACATTTAATTCCTCCATCATCTTTTTCCTCCATAAAATACAAAATAACATAAAAGATTAATATAATACATCACATTCTTTTGCCTCCTCCTCTCCCAATCTCTCTCCACATTTCCTCTCCCAATCTTTCTTACAAAACATAGTCTAAAACTCTCCCTCTTATAATTCGTTTAATGTTGAAGGCATTGATTTGAAGGAAATAAGATGAATTTTTCATCTACCCTTTTATCAAATAACTACCATAGTCCTTCCACCACTCACTCTCCTCAACCCTCAAGTGATCTCTCATATTAAACAAAGGCTAAATCTATATAATGTATATATGAATCATTCTGTTATAAAATGTTTAGTAATTTTTCAACTCTATCAAAAGTTTACAACTCTATGTAAATTAATAAGGAAGTGTCAAACATAAAAGAGTTTACTTGAAAATTATTGAGTGGAAATTATAAAAGAACAATGTGTATATATAAAATAAAATATTATTGTAAGAAAGTCTAGCCGCAGTTGCCCTTCTAGAAACTAGCCAAGCTTTATCAAATATGGCTGTAGTCAACAATGGGTGCTATCAAAGAAGGCTGCAAATACAGCTGCAAATTAATTGTATTTCACCAATCTTGATGCCTATAAAATAAACCCCCCACATTCATGTATTGTATTCTGAATCCCAGAGAGTGAAGAACTCTAGAAAGAGTTGAGAGAGCTTCAAAGAGAGCTGTGTGTTTGAGAGTTTTTGGTTTTACTCTCTTACTATGTAATTATATTCATTGTGAAATAAATTTTGTTTCTCTCAAATTGTTTATTATTTGTGATTAGAGAATTACAACAAGTGGTATCAGAGCTTAGGTGAAGCTGGAAGGTGTGTTTTGGGAGATAAAATAAAATTTGAAATGTTTGCTACAATGCACTGCTACAATACTAGTCAGGAGGTTGAAGACGAGCTATAGTGACCTGCCACATTATTATCCACCACGTCATTAGGTTTGCTGAGTCATCCCTACATCATTTGCCACGTGTGTGTACACATGAGTGCACAATTATCTGCTGTGTCATCAGCCATGACAACACCAAATCACATGCCATGTCAACACAAGTTTGAAATTTTTCAAAAATTATAATTTGATCCTTATAATTTTTAATACTTATAGTTTGACCCCTAAACTTTTGGAAATTGCAATTTGACCCTAAAAGATTTAAAAATTATAATTTTGCCTTAAATATTTTTAAAATTCAAATTTTTAACTTAGAAGAGTCAAAACCATCATTTTTTGCCATTCCGGACGCAATGGTGCACTCTACTTGGACCAGTTTAGCTCTAATTTTTTTTATTAAGATATTGCAAAGAAGAAATGACAATGGAATAGTCATCTTCTAGAGCTATGGTCAAGCTTACTGTTACCAACTATATACTATGGAGACCTTAGATTGAAGATCTTTTTAGTTGCAAAGATCTATTTGATCCCCTAGAGTTTAAATGAGCAAACCCTGACCCCACCAAAGAATGAGAGTGGAAGAAAATGAATAAAAAATGATCGGTCTAATTGGTCAATTGATTGATCACAGTGTCTTCCACCATGTTGCGTAAGAGACAGATGCATATGCCCTCTGAAAGAAGTTGGAGGACATGTATCAGGCCAAGATTACTCGGAATAAAGCCCTCTTGATGAGGTGGTTGGTGAATTCAAAACTACAAAGTGGAACTTCTATAGCCGAGCACACCAATGAGTTATAGAGCCTGGTAAATCAATTTTCTACGGTGGACTTGATGTTAAAAAATGAAGAACATACCTTCTTACTACTCAGTTCTCTTCTAGATAGCTGAAAAACACTGGTAGTTTCTCTCAGCAATTCAGCGCCCAATGGCAAACTTACCATTTCTATGGTTAAAGATACCCTATTCAATGAGGAGGCTAGAAGAAGGACGCAGGGGTTGATCAGTCACATATCCTCATCATAGAAAGAAGAGAAAGACAGCTAGGAGGAACTCAAGGTAAGGGGAGAGGTAAGAGCAAAAGCAAAAGTAGATCCACATATATAAGAAAATCATCTTACAGGTGTTACCATTGTGGTTTATAGGGGCATTTAAAGAACTACTGAAAGCTGTTACAAAATATAGGAAAAAAACCAATTTGCAGAAAAATAATGGAGAAGCACTAGTCACTGTTACCGGAAATGTGCCATACTGTTCTATCTAGGAAGAGACATGCTTTCATATTTTCAATCAAGATGTTGAATAGGTAGTCAATACAGTAGTATCTTATCATGTCACTCCGCATAGGGACTTCTTCAACACATACAAAACTGGAGACTTTGGTATTGTGAAGATGAAAAATACCAGTTCTGTGAAGATTATGGGAATTGGTGATGTTAAGATCAAAACAAGTGTAGGGTGCACAGTTATTTTAAATGATGTCTGTTATATTCCAGATCTTCAGCTTAATCTGCTTCCGAGAATAGTTTTTAACAAGGAATGTTACGACAACCACTTCAACAAAGGTACATGAAAGATGACAAAAGGTGTTATAGTTGTTGGCCGAGGACATATTTGTGAAACTTTATATAAAACTCATGTGACGATATGCGCATATAGCCTCAAATCACATAATAAGAGACGTCTTAAAATTTTTGGCAACAGAGACTCGGTCACATGAGTGAGAAAGGTTTGCCAACCTTGATAAAGAAGAAGCTTATCATTGTTTACAATGATGGAATGCTAGATCCTTACAATTACTGTCTATTAGGTAAGCAAAAAAGAATCTCGTTCAGATCCTCTCTATCGAGGAAATCAAAGTTACTCAGTCTGGTGCACTCTGATGTTTATGGTCCCATAGAGGTGGAATTATTAGTTGACAATAGGTATTTCCTGACTTTCATTGATGATGCTTCTTGGAAGGTATGAGTGTATTTTCTAAAGACTAAGGACTAAGTACTAGATTATTTCAAGCAATTTTATGTCATGGTAGAACATGAAACCAAAAAAAAGCTAAAGTGCCTCAGATTAGATAATGGAGGCGAGTACACTTCCAAATAGTTCAATACCTACTGCAGTTGATACGACATTCAACATGAGAAGACAGTTCTACAAACCCATAACATAATGGAGTAGCCGAGAGAATAAATTGGACAAATATGAAAAGGGTCAGAAGTATGATCAATATGACTAAGCTGCCAAAGCCATTTTGGGGATAAGCTGTTCGTGTTGTCTATTATCTAATCAACATATTACCATCAGGTCCATTGAATTTTGAAATTCCAAAGAAAGTATGGTCCGGTAAGCATCCCTTATATTCTCATTTAAGAGTATTTAGTTGTTTATCTTTTGTACATGTATCTAAAGAGCTCAGGTAGAAGCTCGATGGAAGGATTACCTATGTATCTTTATAGGACACGGAGGTGAAGAATATGGATACAAGTTATGGGACCCAAAGGCAAAAAAGGTTATCAGAAGTAGGGATGTAGTGTTCCATGAAAGCCATATAATAGAAGACATTGAAAATATCATAATCTCTTTTTATTCGAAAGTCAGTGTCCAGGACTTTGTACCTGATACAACACCTGTACATCCGGCCACAAATGATAGTGAGGTGCATGAAGAAGTACCAGAAGCAGAACAAGGAGAAGAAGAAGAAGATGCTGAGCAGGGGGAGACTCAATCCTCTCCATAAGAGAGTAGTACATCTCCTATAACTAGCCTATTGTAAAGACCTGAATGAGACAGGATTTCATCAACTAGATATTCAAAATCGGAGTATATTCTCCTTACTGAAGAGGGAGAGTTAGAGAGTTTTCAGAAAACTATATCTCATCAAAACAAAGGAAAGTGACTGCTGGTAATGAAAGATAGGATGAAATCTTTAAAGAAAAACACACATATGAGTTGACTGAGCTTGTAAAAGGAAAGAAGGCACTAAAGAACAAATGTGTGTTCATTCTTAAGAAAGACAACAGGGAAGAAGTGGTGATACACAAAGCCTAATTGGTAGTTAGAGGATTTCTTCAGAAGAAAGGAATTGACTTTGATGAGATATTTTCACCAGTTGTGAAGATGGCTTCAATTTGTATCATTCTTGGATTGATAGCCATTTTTGATTTAGAACTTGAACAAATGGATATAAAGATAATATTTCTTCATGGAGATCTATATGAAGAAATCTATATGGAGCAATCAGAAGGGTTTGAGGTTTTAGGGAAAGAAAACCTTATATGCAAGCTGAAGAAGAGCTTGTATGGTCTTAAACAAGCACCATACAAGAAATTTGATTCATACATGGTGAATCAAGGCTACAAAAGGGCTACTGCAAACTAGTGTGTTTATTTTTAAAGATTTCAGGATGAAAATTTAGTTGCACTTTTGCTATATGTAGATGACATGTTGATTGTTGAAAAAGATGCAGCAAGGATTAGTCAACTGAAGAATGAACTTTCTAAGTCTTTTCATATGAAAGACTTAGGATCCGCTCAACAAATTTTAGGAATGCAAATAATCTAATATAGGAAGAAGAAAATGTTATGGATATCTCAGGAGAAGTATATTGAACCGGTGATAAAAAGATTTAATATGGAAAACGTCAAACTAGTCAGCATTATATTAGAAAATTACTTCAAGCTGAGCAAGAGTTTGTACCCTTCATCCAAAAAAGAGATAGAGAATATGGAATCAATCTCTTGTTCTTCAGCAGTTGGGAGTCTAATGTAAGCAATGGTATGTACTAGGCTAGATACTGCTCATGTAGTAGGAACAGTGAGCCGATTTATTTTCAATCCTAGAAAGAAACACTGAGAGGCAATTAAGTGGATTCTCAAGTACCTAAAGGGTATGTCGAAGACATGTCTATACTACGGAGGAGCTGATCTAGTCTTGGAAGGCTATACAGATTCATATATGGCCGGAGACCTTGACAGAAGAAAGTCTACTTCAGAATTTGTTTATACATTTGCAGGGGGGTTGTATCATGGCAGTCAAGATTGCAAAGGTATGTTACTTTATCTACAATAGAAACAGAGTACATTGCAATAGCAGAAGGAGCAAAAGAAATATTATGGTTAAAGCGGTTTTTGAAGAACTAGGTTTCAAGTAAAAAGAGTACAAATTACATTGTGATAGCTAACGTATACTACAGTTAAGTAAGAGGTCAATGTACCATTCTCAGACAAAACACATTGACGTTCACTATCATTAGATATGCAAAGTGATGGATCAATAAATTGTTGAGATTAGTGAAAATTTATACAAAGGAGAATCCAATAAACATATTGACAAAGGTGGTTACTTGGAAAAAGCTAGAGTTATGTAAAGACATAGCTGGAATGGATGGCATATGACCATCAGTTTTTGAATGTGGCTGAATGGGGGAATTGTAAGAAAGTCCACATGTAGCTGCCCTTCTAGAAACCAGCCAAGTTTTGTCAAATATGATTGTAGTCAACAATGGATACTGTCAAAAAATGTTGTAAATACAACTGCAAATTAGCTATATTTCACTGACCTTGATGCCCATAAAATATTACATTCTGAATCTCAGAGAGGAGAGAACCCATAAGAGAGTGAGGAATTCTAAAGAGAATTGAGAGAGCTTCAGAAAAAGCTATGTTTGAGAGTTTTTGATTTTACTCTTTCACTGTATAATTATATTCATTGTAAAATAAATTTTATTTCTTTCAAATTGTTTATCATTTGTGATTAGAAAATTACGGCAATTATATTATATTTTGTTGTATGTTTCAGATTTTATAAACTGTACAAGAAGGATGCTAATGGTTTATTGGAGAAATTGCGTCAACCCCAGCAACATAGGTCCAGGTACAAAAAGATCGTTTAGTAACGTGGCAAAGATTGGCCGTCATGATGTGGGTCCCAATTTGTTCGAGATGCCACCTGTCAATGGCCCACGGACAGCAGCATCAAACATGGAGGTGAGCTTTCATTCAAATAACATACACTGGCTTACACGGAGAGACTCCAAAAAGACTAAACAGCTTCCATAAAAGAGATTTTACCAAAAAAAAAAATAGCTTCCATAAAAGAGAAACTACTACACCCTTCACCTTAGGTTTGGTTGGCTTGTGGGGTTACTAAACAGTCTAACGTGACAGTGCATAAGAATATCTCTCCCTCAAATAATTGGAAATTATTGCCACCTACCACTTCATTCATATGCCCAATCAATTTAAAATAAATAAATAATAATCCCCATTTAAAAGTCATTGAAGATTTTTGGGTATAGAATTTGTTGGCTGCGGTTGATGTTGTTTGATAGAGAAAGATCCTACTCCTTCCAATGAGGCAATGTCGGGTGGGAAATATAATTTATCTATTTATCTATGAATAATTTATCATAAAATTCCTTTTACCTTTCTATTATCAATTTTGCTAAACCATCCACCCAAACATAATTAGTAAATTATAAACTAAATGCATTATTAGATGTCTGAGATAAATATCGGTCCAATAAAATCCATTTGAGAAAAAAATCAATTATCTAAAAGATAATAACTTCGGTAAATTTATTAATATTTATTGTTTTAGAAGCTTTTCATTTTTCTTAGGAAAAAACCAAGAAAAAAAAGAAAAGAGAAAAAAAAGAGAAGCAAATCTTATCTAAGAGCCACATGCAACATGTGCAGCTGAGGGAACAAATCGAGTACAAAGTGAAAAGAACCCACGTTGCCGTCCTGCTTCTGCATGTTGTGGACAAATGACAACTCTACCCGATGGCCCTCTTCATCAAACCTTCTTAAATGATAATTTCAGTTTCATTCGGTACCTTAATTTATTTATTTTCTTTTTCAGTTTTTAAAAGTGGGTCCAATATCTATATGAAACTCATATTACTAATGGTCGAAAGTTGCACTTGAAGGTTAAATACACCTTATCAGTCATTAAAAAATTTAATGGCACGAGAGTTACTGAATTTGACTATTTATTATAGGAAAGGGAAAGGAGGGTGCCAGGGGAAACTAGTATCTGGGTCCCATCCCATTTGTACAATGCGTCGTATTAAAAGCCTCAAGCCTCCGAGTTGGCAATTATAAACAAGAAAAAATTATAATTTCACAAAAAAAAGAAGAGAGAAATTTATAATTCGTGTGTTTTTATTACATGCTAACAGATGAAAAGTTTTCAACTTTAGATCGAGAACAAGTATAGCATACTCTTCTTTTATTCTATAGATTGATTTTTAATTATGATACAATTACTTGCTTTCTTATGGAAACAAATCCAAGTAACTGATAAGCTAGATATGAATATATAGTTTTAAAGTTAAGAAATTCATCCTCAAGTAGCTTCTGAGAGTCATTTCATAACTTCGCTTTGAGAAGAACTGAGGAGTAGGGAGCCATATTATAAGTGCTTCCAGTGATTGGGACCCCATTGGCGACGAAGTCGTCAGGAGACTCAAGATTAGTGTCCACCTGCATCTCAACAAGAAATTGTTGCTTCTGCACTTGGTTTGGAATCAATACTAATGAAACAAACAGGATCAACTATTTTGCGATCCTTCATCAATTGAAAGAGCAACTAATTTTCGCAAATTCCACATTCAAGGATATGAAGGTTCATTGTACTCTAAAAGTGGGAAAGCACTCACCACACGGAACCATCTCCTCTTTAATGGCGGCGGCGGGATAGAAACCTTAACAGAGTAGTCATGTGCATTGAACGCCAGATAAATATCTTCTCCATTACTGTCATGAAGCCTGCGTGAAAAAGGAAAAAAGACGCTACATTAGTTAAAGTGCTTCTTATCCACTTAGTTTCAAACACCATGCATGTCAGTTTGTAGGAAATGAATCCTACTTAAGTTGTTTATCCTTGTGTATTTTGTTCTACTTCTACTCGCCTCATTTATCCTAGAGAATTAGCATGTTACAGGATCTTATATTTCAGTCAACCATCATATGTCCAAATAAAATGATCCAAATCTCATCAAATCAACATAAAAGGATGAGTCAGCTAACAGAGTTTAGAAAAACTAGATGGTTCAATATCATGAAGCAGTTAGCCCAATCAATTAGAACTCTTCGCTTAGTTCCAACAATATAAACCTAACTGCAAATCTAGCTACACATTTACACTTCACTATGAAAGAACCTATTATACGACAAAAGTTGCACTTAAAATGCAAAATACATTGGCACTGGCTTCTGTTGAAAGGGATTGGCACTGTTATCAATAGAATTTAATAATACAAAAATAAAAAAGACAACCGTGATCAGATTGACATGCAAGCACACAAAAGGAAATAGCCCGATGCCACAGCCAGAAACTGTAACAGTAACTAGCAGGCATATCATTGATGGAGCATGTGGTGCTAAACAGAATAAACTAAAAAAAATTTCCTTACTAATTTGACAAGCAATATTAAGATGCCAACGCCTAAAACATAGTGGAAATATAGCATGGTAGGTCTAGCGATATTCTGCGATAGGCATAATCTCTTACGTAAATGCAAGAAATTTGCTGTTGTAGTTGTCCCAGTTGTCTTCATGCCATGTGACATCATTCTACATAAATAGGGGTTTCATGAGTCTTTCAAGACCTGAATACTTAAATTTACATTTTCAGCATGATTGTAATACAACGAAGGAGCATAGTGAAGCAAAATATATTACTTTGTTCAGAAAAGTTTCATGACTGAATACACGATGCGTCCGTCGAAATGTTATCACCTCTTCGATAAACCTGAAATGATCATTCTTCCGTGCCTGTAACTGCCCTACCATAACATTCCCAATTTGGTCATTTTCTTTGGTCAATAAAACTGTAAGAAGAAGAGGATGAAGTATACGTACTCGACTCAACTACATAATATATATATATATATATATATATATATATATTTAAAAAGAAATTTACCAGTCCCCACTGGAAATGGTTAATAGCAGTATCATGTCCATAACTATTGTTATTTCCATAACGAGTATGTGCATATTCATCCCCCATCATCATCATTGGTGTTCCCTGGTAACAAGCACAAAACATTACATCAATGAAAATTTTTAAAAGCAAATTACAGCTTCTTGCAATGTAATTGTAAAGGGCTAGACAAAATTTCTAGTGAGAATACAATTGGGAAGAAGAGGAATTCAAATCTCAAAACCCTAAGACACACTAGATAATCAACCACATGAAGCATACAGCAAATAAAAATAACTTGGTTGACAAATTAGCCATTTGCCAAATATTGCAACATTATCAAGTGAAATCTGAGTTTGGTACCATTTACCTGAACAGAACAAGTTTAAGACTATCATTGTCAACAATAATCATTCAATTATCATTGTGAACAATAACAACTCAATTTATGGACAAGATAAATACATGAGTACATGACACATGAAATTGTCTTTCAAATACATTACCTGAGATATCATTAGTGCCAAAAGAAAATTTTTCATTTGCCTGGAGCGTAGAGCTTTAATAGTATTATCATTGGTCTCTCCTGTCCAATAAATAAAGATGAATTTACATGTCATGCATCTATAAACGCAGTAGATTGTCAGTGGTTAATGTTATATCATCTATTTAATTTTCACCGTGCATTTAAGCAACCAAAGTTAAAGTGATGTCTTTTAGTTATGTACAGCCCCAAAACTAACACCATGGGTTCAAGTCCCACAATTATGCTTACATAATAAACAAAAACTTCTCCTCTTATATGTTTACATGTGAACTGACGAGTACAAATGCACTCCCAAATTTCCAATGGCTTCTCGATGTACATGCTCTTAGCAAATCTTGCCCCATTAATAGCCAAAATATGTTAATCATCTTAGGACACCCAACTGAGTGATCCTTGAACACCAGCATTTTTAACAAACAAAGCAATAAATAATTAGAAACAAGTTCAAGAAGAGGAGTGAATATTTGGACCTTACCTTCATGACCACAATTCCAGCTCAAATTGTCATTGCTTCCATCATTGCCACCTTCTCCATTAGCATCATTATGCTGCAAAACCAACAATAAGAGAAGGATTGCACGCCACAAATAGACTCGAAACTTTTAATTACCTTGAAATTATATGAAACGAGATCGTATAGCGTGAAACCATCATGAGCAATCACAAAATTAATGCTGTGATAAGGTTTGCGCTTATTCACCTATAGAATGGGATTAATAGCATGAGCACCTTTAAGTATAAATTTAGATACAGTTGCGACAATTTCTTATGAACTTATGATAGCCATAATACTAAAAGAACATAGTAATGCTTACATTGTAAAGATCAGCTGATCCAGCAACACGAGATGCAAAGGCCCCCTTCATACCACAATCACCCTGAATTGTGTAAAGTGGAAGATAAAGGACTAGAATAGATATCTGATTGACATTAGAAAATGCTCCTCTTCTTCCATATAAAAGCATCAAATCCGAGTAATAGGTAAATACACTAAAGAATGTCTAATCATGCCAAAGAAAGCAAGAAAAAATAGCCTCATAGCTGCAACGTTGAAAGAAAATCCAAAGAAAAGTAACGGTACGTCAATGGATAAAAAGATCAATCACTAATGGCTGCATCAGGATTCAGTAATAAAATCATACTCAAGTCTACAGCAGATCAAGCGTTTGTCTAACTAATAGCTTTAAATGTAGTATTTTCCTCAAAACCACTGCGTATTTAGGAAAGCCCTTTTAATTATAATCTACAGATTCTTTTCTGACTCTTATTGTTTCAATATAAGCTCCCATATTTCACTTTTGCCATCAAGATATTTCATAAACAACCTTCATTCTACAAACCCAACAAAGGTTCCTTAATAACCAAAAAAAAAAATCTCAAAGAGAATTGGTATTCTGAGTTACCTTTATAAATCTTCTTATGTCATCACGGTATATTCCATTCCATTCAGCCCACCTACATTGAAGAATTTTGTAGTGAAGATAACCGTCCATCCAGCACTACATGCCAAAATCTTTGTCCACAATTTATAAAATTAATATACACTTTTTATGAAGCATTTTCTCCAGAGGGCAAGATATTGTATTTAAATCACGTAATGTAGTACATGCAAGCAATGGACAAAGATGAGGATGAGAACCGGGGTCAAAGTTTCTCTCGACTTGAGGAAAGATACGATAAAGTTTTGGCTGAAAACGATTTTATAATATTTATTTTGTTATATATAATAATGTACTAGCAAAATAATCTTTATATAGTAAAATAAAATTAACTACACTTGTACATGGCACCCTAATACTTCAAATAACCTAGCCAAATACTTATTTCATGATTTGTGAACAAATGAGGTATCACCAAGGGAAAACAACAGTCAGTTGGCAAATCAAATTACTGTGTTTGAAGTCCTGAACCAGATCAATAAAACCATTAACACCTCAAAGAACATTAGGAAGAGCATTTCAATACATCCCCAGTAGGATGTTTCACCAATGACAGACCTCCATTGTGGTTCTAAACATCAAAATGACCAGACCTCCGGGAAAGTAAGCATATTATGATCTCATACTAATCGAGTGAAAATGACCAGACCTCAGGGAAAGTAAGCGTATTATGATCTCATACTAATCGAGTGACTGGAAAAAAACAAAAGCAGAAAGTTCTCTTGACGATAATAGCAGCAGCAACAACAACAAAATAAAAATGTTCAGTCCTTCATGTAAAGCAAGTAATGATTGTTCCAAAAATATGCAGTTGGGAAGATTGTAATATATTCAACATATGCAATAGACTGATATAAAAAAAAAGACAGAGTTACCTGTCCCAGTTCGGAAATCTTCCAATGAGATAAAGGCCACCACAATCCCAAGGTTCTGAAATAACTTTACACCTGGATAGGATAGCATCTTTGGCAATAGCCTGCTCTAACAAAGATAAGTCAATCTACTCTCCCAATGTACTCGTTTTTTCACTGAACAACTACCTAGAGGGTAACAATTGTATAAATCCATATATAGTGCAGTCATAAAAATGAAGTGTCCACAAGCTTGTAACTTTACAACATATGATTCATTTGTTCATACATTAAGATTTAATAAATTTAAACAAAAATCTTTCATACATAGAATTACTGCCTACCACGCAACAGAAGTGAATGATTCTCAACTAACAAACACATACAGTCTTGATTTGGAGGTATTCTAAAAATTTACATTTCAACTTGCAGAAAGCTCTAGTATATTTATATATATATATATATATATTATTTCCCCTAATAAGCTAGCATATCATTTCTATGGAAAGATGACATTTCATCAATAATACTTATTTTATGTTCTCAAAATTTGTGATAGCTTGATGATAAACTGTATACGCAATATCTTCAAGATTTCTGATTTTTTTTTCTTTTTCCTCTTCCAATTTGCAATCATGATGTATGTCCTGTTTGCAGTATGATTTCAACTAGCATCAATTACAGGGGGCAAGCACATGCGCATGCACATGCATACACAGATATACAACAATATTTATGTTGCTAAAGCATTGAAAAGTTTCTATGCAAAAGATCATACCACACACTTTGATACATCACTCAATAAGCCAAATGTTCAATATTTGCCACAGATGCCATTTTGATGACTTATCTTATTGATATACATGTAAACATGTCACTCACCCTAATAAGTGGGGGTGCATTAAGTGGAGTACCGTCAGTTCCCCGACAAAGAACACTAGCAAGGTCAAATCGAAATCCATCCACGTGATACTCAATGACCCTACACATGAGAAACATTGAAGAATATGCTTGGGTTAATCAATGTCAGAGACAAGATTATGTAGCACTCATACTCCCAAAGAAAATTTTAATGCAGATAGAAGAAGCACCACAATACTCTTAGCAAACCATTCAGTCCTCCAGAACCATAAACAATCATTAGAACTCAATAACCAGGCAACTAATATATGGTTGATTCCATTTATGATACAAAACATGGAAATAATGCTAAGCCATGTTATTCTCTGTGATTTTGGTCCATACCAGTGTCTTAAACTGTCAAGAATGAGCCCCATACTCCCAAAGAAAGTTTTAATGCAGACAGAAGAAGCACAACAGTACTTAGCACACCATTCAGTTCTCCAGATCAATAACAACCAGTAAAACTCAATAACCAGGCAACTTCAAGACATTGAAAATATATGGTTGATTTCGTTTATAATACAAAACATGATGGAAACAATGCTAAACCATGCTATTCTCTGGGATTTTGGCACGTACCAGTGTCTTAAACTGTCAAGAATGAGCTCCATAACCACAGGATGATTGCAGCTCAATGTGTTCCCTGGAGACCAACACAATAATATGTCTAAGAACTACAATTGTTTATAAACAGTTGTTTTAGCAACTATTAAGTAAAACTGACATCTCTTTTTGACGATTTCTAATGAGTTTGTAGCACTTGGTTAATAAATCCAAAATGTTATAGACCCCGTGGGTGCAGATCCATAATGGACAGAAATTAATGTATGTTAACACCAACTGTATTGGTTTCAGTGAATGGAAAGCCTATTATTTAGGTGGCCCTTGGCAAGTCTTTGAATAAACGAAAATTATTTCCTATACTAGGAGGTATCCTATTTTACTTTGAATACAATAAGTTATTCCACATATTCAGTATTATACAGCTGAAAATGCAAAATAATCAAGCGGAAACAAGGCACAAGCAATTACTAACTAAAAACTTTTCCTAAAAGCTACTCGACAATTCTTCAGCCAAAATGTTTTCTGGTTAGAATTGCCCCTTTATCAAAATACTTTACTTTAGCATGAAAATGCCCTGGCTTATGAGGAGAGAGAAAAGTTTAACCAACAATTCTTACCCTCTGTACCAAGAACAAAGAGAAATGAAAATATTCTATATTTGAAGGCTTCAATTTCACCTTTCATGCAAGGAGCAGAGCATAACAGTCTTAGTAAATTCACTACTGATTTGTTTCCCAGTTATAGTCTTAACATACATTGTTTTCTTGTAATGCCTTGTTTACATTCTAAAACAATATTATACCAACATTCAATAATTGATACCAGCTTTGAAAGAAATCACATGATTGGTCAACCGACTTATTATCAAGCACATAACAGAAATGAAATATGACTCGACAATCCTATCAGTAGAAATAAATAAATAAATAAATAAAAAATCTTCTTCTAATGCATTCGTATTACTATATGTGCAATAGAAGGGAGATATCTAATTAAAAAAACAAATCTTCTGAAACCTAATTGAACATATAAACAGTAAATATGACATATAAAGGAAAGGAAAGCAATCCAAATTACCGCAGCCAGAGAAGTTCAGCAACTGGCCTTTGTTGTTTGGGTCCAGCATATAATAAACCTGTAGATGTAGGATGGAAAAGTGGTATATATATATACACACTAAAGTTAGGGTTTTAACTAAACATCAATCCCAAAAGCTTAAGATGATAGGAAGTGGACTCAAATATCTAAATCAAGCCAACACAACAAATAAGTTTTAAAGTCTTCCAACACTGGTATTATGCTTCAAAGGTAGTAAAAATTTCCTCAAGAAATAACTTAATGTAAACTTTACTTTTAGAGGTTGACCCTTTAGGCAAAACTGGAGTGGTTTCTTAGACAATTCTCCCTAAAGTAGGTCTATAAAGTGAGAGATAATCTTTTGAACAAAGACAACCAGACTACCTCACTATCTTCTAGCAGTCATCCTTATCCTCCTTAGGTTATAGTTATTGTCATATTAAGTAACTGGAAGTTAAAACCACTGAACTAATCAGATTAATCATTACATTGTACCTATGTAGTAAAAAGCATAATAAAAGTAACTGTGAGCAAGGAGCAAGAACTTGCACAGATGCATCATAACAGACATGTGACATCACCTTGTTATCTATTCCACGAAATGAAGTGGTGTAAGGGTTGGCATCATCAGCCTCATTAGTATGATTATAGACAACATCCAAAATTACCTGTATAAAGGAAAAGGGCATCACCACCAGCAATGCCAAAATAGGAAGAATTTGAGGTATTCAATAAGGACTATGTGTTCCTGATTCGAAGCCTGAAAGGATGTAATATACCTCTATTCCAGCTCCATGCAATGCTTTAACCATTTCCTTAAACTCTTGTGAAGCTTTAAGGGAACCTCCACCAGCACTAGCGTAGCGGCTCATAGGAGCAAAGAAGTTGACTGTGGAGTAACCCCATGTATTTATCTTCAAGGAACATAAATGAAGAAAAGGAATCAGAAACACATAAATTTATCAAGTGAAGCCTCTTATTAATATTGAGAAAGTATTTAAACATTAATTTATTGGGAAGACGAAGACAAGGAAAATATGGTTCAACAATTTATAGTGTGAACTAAAATGCAAAACATTTGGAAGAGACAGGGTTTACCAAACTATTATATACTCAGCATAATTTAATTCAGTTTTCCTTCGTATCACATGGCGCATCCCACTTGCCCATTTCTCCACATGACATTGACTTGAATATAAAAGTCACAGAAACCTAAAGCTATTTATTATAGACAATTTATTTAGGTCTTCTAAAAAGATATGTTTTATTGTTATGTGTTAATAGTTAAGCGTAGTATTTTAGTAAAATAGGCCAAGTAAGAAACTTAAAATAACTACTTTGTATAAGTTTAGTATATAGGGAATATGAAGATAACCATATTCAGGTAATCCTATTCTCCTCCTAGTTCTCTTTTTCTTGGTATATAACCTACTTGTCTAACTGAGGTTCAGTTTAGATTTTTATTAATTTCCATTTTTGTTAACTTATTGTGTTTTACGTGTAAAGTCTACTTCCTGTCTCATGATTGGATGGACCATCAGCTAAGCGGGAGAGCTAAAGTGTGTTTATGTTAGCTACATATGTATTGTTGGCTCCACTTCCTAAGAACTTAAGCTTTTAGCATGATAGTAACTTAAAATGGTATCGAACATGAAGAGCAAATAATTAGTTTACCATGTGATCTCTAGGGTTTGGGCGTCTCTGAAACTCCATCTCATCAAACTCGAAAACAGGCAGCAACTCTACTGCATTGACACCAAGCTCTAAAAGGTGTGGAATCTTTAAATTACAGAAGGGGATAAAACAAATAAAACATGTCAGAGATATCTACTAGACAAAAATAATTAAATAACCACATCTTAGAAAACAAATATATATAGAGGTAGGACTCCAAAATTAATAGAAAGAAATAATAGGAAGTCCTCAAGCTATTTGTTAATAAACAAAATTAGAAAAAAGGAACAGGGTAACTTAAAAGTAGTTTTGAAGGCAGTCAGTAGTTATCTATTTGGCGCTTCTTCTTTAGCATGATTAAGTTTTAAGCCCTTCCAAAAAAGTGATCAAGTGCATTTGAAACAACATTGCAGTCAGAGGGCCAAAGGCATGCCCATCCTGCAAAGGTTATGGCAAAAACACCACTTACCTTTTTATCAGTCACAATATCCATGCTGAAGTTAGTACTGCTAGACGAAAGGGATCCAACATAAATTTATATTAGTATTTTTTAATATCATAAGGCTATTAATTTCCAGTAAGAAGGTTACTGGAAGCAATTCATACTACATTCCATTCTCTCATAACAAACTAGAATCTACACTTCTTTTACCATTCCATTAGTGCAATACACGTTTAATACATCTATGGTCTCGAGATAATTTTCAACAGAATAACTTAGCATGATTTATAAGTTTTTATTACTTGTCCTTAAGGGCTTTATTATGACAGATATTTTGAGACCTTCTTCACATGGTTTAGTATTTTGAGATTTTTGTAAGATTTGATTCCACACCATTCGAGCGCTCAGAATGCAAAACCAGGATGATATAACACTGTTAAAAATCCCAAAACAGACTTTAGAGAAAGCCCCTTGCCATCAATTGCAATGTTGTCTGTTTCATCACAAAACTATCTACAACAGGATGGCATCTCTCCAAGTAGCTAAGATCCTTTACCACCAAGTTTTTATTTATTTTTTATTTTTTTCTCATTTTTCATTTATCGAGTGGACATTTTCCTTAAGTCATGCCAAATCCACTAGTGAATCATCTCCAGTGCTAAGAACTTGAACAAAAGAAGAAGAAAAAAAAAAGAATTGATTGAACTTTCAGGGGTTCAGACATCTGAAGTAATTATTAGAATTCAACCAATGAAAATTATAGACTCAAATTAGATGGCAGTATTGATCGATTCAAGGCACGATTGGTAGCCAAAGGCTATACACAGTCATATAGAATCGATTATCATGAGACATTTGCCCTAGTAGCGAAGCTCAACACTATACGTGTATTATTGTCCATTGCTGCTAATTTGGACTGGCCTTTGTTCCAACTAAATGTGAAAAATGCATTCTTAAATGGAGATTTGGTGGAAGAGGTATATATGGACATTCCTCAAGGATTTGAAACCAAGTATACAAAAGGCAAGGTTTGCAAATTGCAGAAATCATTATATGGGCTGAAACAATCCCCACGAGCATGGTTTGACAGGTTCACTAAGGTGTTAAAACTTGATGGATATACACAATCTCAAGTTGATCACACACTCTTAATCAAATACTTTGATCGCGGCAAAGTCACTATGTTGATAGTTTATGTGGATGACATTGTTCTTACAGGGAACCATGAAGAGGAAATGAAAAGAATTAAGCTTTTGCTATCCAAAGAGTTTGAAATCAAAGATTTAGGTCCCCTACAGTATTTCTTGGGGATTGAAGTAGCTAGATCCAAACAAGGGATTTCAGTGTCACAACGGAAATATGCCTTGGATCTCCTTAGTGAAACTGGAATGAGTGGGTGTAGACCAGTTGAGACACCTATGGATCCTAATACCAAGCTGGTGCCCAGAACTAAAGAATTACCTGTGGATAAAGGTCAATACCAACGGTTAGTGGGCAAACTGATCTACTTGACATACACTTGGCCAGATATTAGCTTTGCAGTAAGCATTGTAAGTCAATTCCTAAGTAATCCTTCAGAAGTTCACATGGAAGTTGTGCATCGAATTCTTAGATACATCAAAAAGGATCCTGGAAAAGGGCTAATGTTCACTAAGTCTCCCAAACGTGGTCTAGAAGTCTATACAAATGCTGATTGGGCAGGATCACCCATTGACCGAAAATCTACCTCAGGGTTGTGTTCGTATGTATGGGGAAATTTAGTGACATGGCGGAGTAAAAAGCAGCAAGTAGTGGCCCGAAGTAGTGCTGAGGCAGAGTTCCGTGCCTTGGCCCAAGGTATTTGTGAAGGTATTTGGTTGAGAAGACTACTGGGAGAGCTGCGAGTTACCCACAATGGTCCTATTAAGATGATGTGTGATAATCAGTCAGCTATTGCTATTGCCAAGAATCCAGTCCGTCATGATTAGACTAAGCACATCGAAATTGATAGGCATTTTATCTATGAGAAGATAGAAGACAAAACTATAATCATGACCTTTGTGCCATCACGGTCTCAGATTGCAGATATACTTACAATGGCATTGTTTCGTCCCAACTTCATTGAGCTAAGTTCTAAACTTGGTCTCATGAACATCTATGCAGCCTAGTTTGAGGGGGAGTGTAGGGAATAAAACTAGTTGTGTATTAGGAGATATAGTTTCCTATTTTAATGGAGGTGATAGGGGCACATATCAGGGTAGTTTAGTGTAAATATACAGCTGTAAATATTTTTCCTTGTTTAGTGTAAATCAGATCTTAAGAGATAGGAGTGTAAATCAGGATTTTGCTGTATATATACTGAACCATCTAAGGTTCACATTATATATAGAAAAATTTCCAAAAATCTCATGCTCAGTTTCAAAAAGTATAGACCCAAGTGTTAAAACAGTATTCAATTGAAGGACTGGATGTCATTAAGTTCTATACAATATGGAATTACCTTCTCAATCACACCAAGGTAGCTACCACGCATATCTGGATCCAACCCACTGGATTCATCAACTGTAAATGCGCGAACATTCATTTCATATATAACAAGATCTTTCTGAAAAAAATGAGCATAAATAACAGCATTTAGAAATAAAGGATACACCTAAGACATTATAAATATAATTATATATAGCATTAAATTCTGTCAACTAATACTATGATAGCAACCCAAAACATTGACATATGATAGAAAATCAAGAATTATCTAATACCAGCCATGAGTACATAAAAAGTTTTCATAGAAATTCATAAATTAAATTCAGTTATTAAGATACGAGGTGAAGGAAAGATAAGGAGAGGTGTATGTACTAATTGTAAAATTTTCAGATGCTGAAGAATTCAACAAATATTACCTCCACTAGGGTAACTGACTAACCTCAGGTATATTTGGGAACTTGTAGCTGTCCCCCCAGTCAAAAGGCAAGCTATCAAAATCATAAGTTCCAAGAAATTTAGAAAACTTCATGTTGGCATCTCCAAAGTATCTGCGGCTTTCAACTAGCTTTGAATAAGGATCTACAAGCACAATGCTGCTGTCAAAACGATGCCCTTGATCCCAGCCCCGAGGACCATCAATGCGATAACCATATTGAACATTGCTCCGAGGCAAATCCTACAAAGCAATATCATTATTGGTATAGGCTGAAAACTACATGAAGACATTTTAGGTGCTCAAATTGTAAAAAATTCACTGTTTCAGTAGAAAATATGTAAAGCTAGTACCATTGTTAAACTATTTATATTTGTTAACTTGACATACATAGTTCGGCCCTCTGTTTAACAGTTTAAGCTTACGGGAAAATTGGAAACTCAACAACTTTCTTAGAGGAGGTCTAGATCAAATCAATGCTTCAACTGTCAATATGCATACACATAACCCCATAAGAGGTAACAAAAGATGATCACTATTGAAATCCAAACATATTACAGGGCATGGGATGTATATATAATTATAGTAAAACGTCTGCCAAATTCAAGTTGGACACATTTCCATCCTATACAGGAAAAGAATATCATGCAAACTAGTAACATATATGAGGACAATGAATATGCAAACATTGCTACTTCGTCTAGTAACGTATATGAAGACAATGAATTATTAATCTCAAGTTTCTCACAAATATAATTAACCAGATCCACATATTAGCTCATCAGAAGGCTCTACAACTCCTCCCTCTAAAAAAGAAAGAACAAAGGAAAAAGAGAAGAGGAAAAAAAGAAAAGAAAAGAAAGAATCCAATAGTGACAGAATGCATAAACTTGTACTAAAGTTTAACAAAAAGGGCTTCACCTGGAAATGGTGACCAGCTAAAGATGAAACCTCTTAAAATATTGGCAAAGGATATGCATGCATGTGAAGTAGCAACACTAGTAGATACAAACATAATTGCTACATCTTCAAAGAAAAAATAACAGTTTTGTATGCGCAAACCAGGATTAAGACATTCATATTGTTTGTAGATGCACTTACCACCATAAGAAATGCAATGAAACTCAAGTTACAAATCTGCAAAATTTTAAACTTGCCACAATTGTAGAAAACCATTTAGAGACAAAATAATCCATGTAAAAGCTATAACGTCAAACAATGAAAGCTAGAAGTGTGAAATCAAAGAAACCACAAAGAAGCCAGTGAATTCAGAAATTTAAGGAAAAACTACCTCAACACAAATATGCCAGATGTCTCCTGTTTTATTCACCTGAGGATCCAAAGCCAACTCTGTCATTCCGCCATCCAGCCTACCATGTTTTTCCATGAGAAATATTAGATCCATAAAAGATAAAGAATTTGAAGAAAAACAAGAAACAAGTAAACTCTGAAACCTTAACATTCATTTACCATAGATGTTAAGACTTAAAATTGCCTTTTGTAAACATCATTGAAATATGGTTAGCAACTTAGCATAAAAACTTAGATGAAATAAAAGGTGCATAAGTGAAGTATAGTCAGCATAAGAACTTAGAAATATAAGATCCAAAACGAGATTGCTCATGTTGTATTTACCTTTGAAGTATACACAGATGCACAAGAAAAAAGCGGTGTAATTACATCTAAGTTACTTTATCTCACAACATCAAACAACAAAAGACATTTACATATCAATTACCATTACCAGGCACAGTAAAATATCATCAACTAAAGTAGAATGTAGTCAAATGGACCATAACTTTAGGACATATCTTTGAATATCTTGAACATATCAGATGAACTTTTTAAATATAAAGAATTCTGGAATTATTTTAACACAGTTGAAAATAAAGCAGATTTCAACTTCTGAATGAGAATAAGTATTGTCACCTGTCAGGAAGAGATAAGCAAAGTGTGACAGCAGTTCCATGCTGTGAAAATATAGCAAAGTTGATCCCAGTATCAACTTCTGATACACCCAGGGGAAATGCCTGACCTGGGAAAATCGTCCATGATGGGCTGGTCTCTGACACTTGAGGGGCTTCTTCCTAGAATTGCAAATAGTAAACAAATCTTCAACATGAATTATTTTTGTTCAGGCTTACAAAATAAGCAGAACCATTTAGCAAGAATTACACAACACAATATGTGAAATCCATTAATCGCAACTATATTACCTCCCTATGGAATGATCAAATTCCACTTTGCAGGGATTTAATCAAACAACGTTTTATCATTAACTGAAATCTACAATCCCATCAATCAAATATATGCTCCACTATGAAATGGCCAAATTTCATTCTGCAACTCCTTGGTTCAGAAAGTATCATATGGCCCTCTTGCAATGTATCTCATCTCATCTCCCATTAGTATAAACAAAAATTTTATGGGATACGCACATATCTTGTAAAGTTAAACCACATGATCCAATTATTTTAACAGTAAATTTAGCAAGATCGCAATGTAGTAATATGACACTTTTAAAACAAAAGATGGAAGCAACAAAGTAGTCATTTCAAAGAGGCTTAAAAAAAAAAAAGGCAATGCTAATCATAAGACAGACGAATGATCGAAATATCTTCAATTATTAAAAAGTAACACGTCCGCATTCCTTTAAGCCACACAAATGAAAGACAACATGTCAACAAGCAGAACACATACATTCTAGGGAAATATAAAAACATTCTCACGAAATAATTGTCTGAATTCCTGTCACTAATCCAGAGGTTCAAGAAAAGTTCTAAGCTCTCCAAACATTTATATACTTTATGCAAGATTCTAAATTTATCCTACTTTCAAAAGGTCCCCTAACTTGAAAAGTTGGGATATCTTGGTTCCATTCTTCTAGATCTTTTCAGTTTTCTGGTCTCGAAGAACCCAATACATAATTTAGAAGTTTAAGTAAAAACAAATAAAAGGACAAATATAAGTACCTCAAGTACACGTTCTTGAGCACGACGACCGTAAACATTAGACCTATGCTTGATACAATCCCCTGTCTAATCCAGGCATATCTTTAACAATAACACAAAGTTGAGTGAAAAATATGACATGCATCGAATTAAATAAATACAGACATGCCTTCCTGAAACGTCCATGTTGATTGCTACCCGGTACTTGCTTACTCAACTTGAATCTAATAAATCCACAAAGAACAACAACCCAATTAATTCTTCAAATCAAGACAGTACACCAGCTCAAAGCTGAACACAGATAATTTTCACCTATAATAAATTAAAGTCCAAAAGAGAAATTCTTATTCTTGTTCTGCTGTAAATAAAACTTCCCTGAGTTTTATATTATTTCTTTCGAATTATATAATTTTGACAAAATTCAGAAAACAAGACCCGAAAAAAGGCATAAATTTAGTTATAAGAAAATCGGGAAGAACGAACAGATATGCAACATTATTCAAGCTTCTCTTTGGCCTAAAAATTTCTCAAGTACCAAAGAGGTGCAACCCATTTCTAGAAACCGACTCCAAAATAAAATAAAAGTCACAGAAATGACCAAACAAAGTTCTGAAAACATATGCAGCATCAAGAAGGAACCGAATCAAGTAGCCAATTATTGAAAAAGTTAAAATAAACAAATAAGTATCTGGATATAGGATAGAGATTAACCCCATATCTAGGACAGGAGAAGCTACGGTGCATGAAGGAGCAGAAGTGTAGCTCGACAAAGCTGATGCACAGAAAGATAACTTAGTGACATTTGATTCGCAGAAATGCGGGGTCCGGAGCATCTCCGATTGTCGTTGCTGAGCCTGAGAGGGCAGAGAATCATTAAAGTGACGCCTAAGCTAAAAGGGAATAGAAGAATCTTAGAGATTGGATATGAAAGAAAGCTCAAAAGGAAGAGGAGAAGCTTTTAAGTTAAGAATCAAGAGTGCAGTGTAATCTCGACGCTTTCTGGTTTTCGAGAGCGTCATCGAAGCGAGGGGCTTTTTCATGTCTGCCATGTGAACGAATACGAGAGAGAGTTAGCTCTCCTGCTAGCCATGGACACGTGTTTCCAGCTTCTTCTACAAATATCACACACACCGACACTGGCGGTAGTGGACGACAAATTATGCTCTGGAGTAAACAATATCTAAAAATTTAAAATCTCATGTGCATAATTTTTTTCTCAACGAAAAGAAAAACCTATTTGCTTTATTCTGTGGGAAAATTACAATCACCTCAATGCATTTCTCATTTATTATAAAAGCTATAAACACAATTTTTTTATAGAGAAAAAGTAAATTTACCTTTATATTTCTTTTTTGATGATTATAAGTTTTTTTTTTCAGGATTATAATATTTTAAATTAAGGGGAATGAGATATTATTAGAATTTTCAATTATTGGGTAGATTTTGGATTAATAACTTTGCTACAGTTAGGTATTTCTTTGGGATGATCTTATTTCTTCTCCAGAAAAAGATTTTGAGCCTAAAATTATATAAAGTAGAATTGGGTCTCAGGGCTTTTGAAATGAACCTATAAAACAAAACAAAAAATTGCTTCTCTATAAAAGTCTTTTAGAGACATCTTTATAGCACAAGATTTCCTCCTCCAGAGATTTTATTGATGACCTAGAATCATCAAACATCATATTCAAAGTCTCTCCACTTGATAATGGTCTGTTTGAATAGCACCTTAACGGTCTCTTAGATTCTTTGTAGTGTTGGTGGCAAGTTGAATAAGAAAAATCTCTAGACGAAAGATTCTTCTACTATTGCAGATGTAAAGTGCACCTAACAATAAATACGAAAATGCACGAGCACAACAACACTATTTTCACAGTTTAAATCTATTCTATAAGTAAAGAGAGACTCTCAAAGAGGAATAATTTAGGGAAGCAAAAGCCACATACTCTCAATTAACAACTTACAAGTTATAGATTTCAATAGCATGGTAAACATCAAAGAAGAAGCTTTTCACAAAAATAAATAAAATAAAACCACTTTGAATATAGATCTAAAACTATAAATAGTTAGAACTTTGTAAAAATAAAAGAATATTCTTTATGGAAAAAAAAAGAGCCATGAAAATAGGAAAAAGAAAAGAACAAAAAAGAACTTTTTTGCAAAACTACAAGAGAAAACTTTTGTGAAAAACTTTTCAAACAAAAACTTCCTAAAAACATGATCTCCTTTCCACTCCCTCTCCTTTAAGTTGCACATATAAGAGTATTGATAAAAAAAAAAATCCTGGGAAATAGGTGTAAGAGGATGTTTCACTTACCTAACCCCAAAAGGACCCCAAGACTAAAGGCATAACTTCTTCTTTATGGCCAAACACTCCTCTTGTTCACTTGGTCACTTTAAAACCACTTCATTTTTGGAAACTACCTAAGACCCAAAGGTTTTTTTAGAAGATTTACTCAAAAGTAGCTCATCACGTGGGTGGAAAAGACAACAACCCTCAAGAACAACCTCCAAGGTGGTTTAAGTGGGTGCACCATGTCATCCTCCAAAAATAGAGCTTGAAGGCCTCCTTTGGTAAAACTTTGCCTTTAGGTTCTGCCATTTTTAGTTCTTGAAAAAGAGAGGAAAAACAAAAATGGATGGAAGAAATAGGAGAGAAGGAAGAGAGATGGTAGAGAGAAGGCAGAGGGAAGAGAGAAGAAAATGTAACACCCATTGACCTTACCTTTAGAATTCAAACTAAGAAGAGATACTTCTTATTTATAAATAAATGATATAATAAAAAAACTAAAACAAAATTTTTCCTTTAATTTTTAGGAATTTCAAACCAAATTTATATATAAAAAAAACTTAAAATAAAATTAAAATAAGTAATAAATTAAAAAAAAAACTTTGTCTTAAGTACCCACAACTTAAAGGAAAAACATAATTTAAACTTTTAACAAAATAAAATAAAACAAAGTATTTATTTTGTTTTGGAAGCGTTTGTACTAATCTGCGCAAACCTGTCTCGCCATTTGTTTCCCCACACCAACGCTTCAAGTAATCTTAATCAATTCATATTTTCACCTATATGCATGCAAATAAAATAGAATGAGTGACAAGACACTCAATAAGTTTCACATGCATATGCCAGTGCTATGTAAAAATGCATATAGTAAATTATCAAATCAAATGTCATACTATAGATCTCATGTTTTCTTTCCAAACCAAAACATAAATTATTTTAGTTATAAAATACATATATGAACAAAAATCTAGGACTTAAACTTTCACATAGGAACAAGTTACCCGTTGGTAATTTATTTTTTCCAAAGTAGCATACAGATTAATTTTTAAGGAAAACATACGACCATTAAAAAGAAATAGTATAAAAAAAGACAAGCATGTTTGCATCCGAACTATATGAGTTAAGTTTCATCACACACTTCTGCGAAGAGTATTAACCATGCCTCTCTGTGAATATCAGTAAATCCTTCCACATATACTAATACGTTTACATATATCCATGCAAACTCATCTCTCAATATGCCAGACTATTAGACCTAGTAAAAACACATATATAATAAGCTCATTTCAAAACATGTCTACCATGCATGATCATGACTATTTCTTGTCTAAAAACATTTTGAATCCTTTATACTTTTCAGAAATCAAATCTCTTTAGTATGAAAATAAAACTTCTTTCTATACTTTTAATGCCCATGCATGCAAATATCATGATCACACAGTAAATTATTCATGTAGCATAAATCCAAATTTGTATAATTAAGGGAGAAGACAATAGTATACCATAACCAAATTCTTAGAAATTAAACAACTAATTCATAGAATTAATTAAATTTTGATAGAAAATAAATGTGGAACTTATCTTAATTGATTTTTTTTTATCAACTAGTCAAAAGCAATTATAGAGACCAAATATTTTCTTTTTTCTCACTAGCTAACCTTTTCCTTCCCTGACCGACTTCTTCTCTTTTTATTTTTTTTCCTTTTCTTTCTTCCTTTTTTTTCTTTTTCTCTCTCTTCCTCTTGCTTTCGTTCTCTCCTCTTTTCTTTTTACGTGAACTACCAGCAACCCTCTTATTTATATAGGATTTTAGGAACTCTAATCCTAGTTAAACACAAGCTCCTAATTATGTATCTAACTTTCAAAATAAAAAATTCTTATTTAAAATTTATTTATCTTATCCAACTTTCAAAATTCAAAATCCTATTTAAATTATATTTATCACATATTTAATTTAACTTAATTAGAAACTAAAATAATTAATTAAACATATATATATATATATAGAGGTTTGGTTGTTACAGAAAATGTTGGAAAAAAAAGGAAGCCTTTTATATGGTGGACAAATGAATAATTTTGACCAAGCCCCACATGTCTTCTTTTAAAAAAAGAACTTAAAAAAAAACATTAAAAAAAAAGAAAGTACATATGGAGAAAAATGCATCTGAAAACAAGTACATTTGGAGAAGTACATCCGAAGAAAAGTACATTAGAAGGAAAAATGCATTCGGAGAAAAGTAAATCCAAAGAAAAGTACATCTGGAGAGAACATTAGAAATTGAAAATTTTCACTTTCAAAATCAAGAATCGGGAAAGAAAAAGACTTTATTAGACACTTTTGTTAAAATAAAGAAAATATATTTTGAATTAAAATCAAATATAATAATAAAAGAGAGGAAAAACAAATTTATTAAATAAATAATTTTTCTTCTTACTCTTGATGGGCTTAAACACAAAGAGATAAAATTTGGACTTTGCAAAACCATTGGGCCCCATACAGATAGGTTTAACAAAGGGCTTTTCAATGTCATAGCTAGACCTAACTTCATTTAATAAAAAATAGTCCAAAAGTCAAATAATTAAAAATATAGCCTAAATTACCTTTATACCCTTATGAACAGTCCAATTTTAAAATTGGGATAGCCCATTTGACTGACACCCCTTGTCTGCCAAGATAATATGTGTGTTAGGTTTGAAGTATGATTTAAAGGCCTAAATCAATCTAGAAAATTATGAAAAATATTTTTTAAAAAGCTTATTCTCTTCGATTTTCAACTATATATTATTTACTTTAATCCAATATAGAAAAGGTTTTCAAATATAACTTTTACTAAAACTATACAAATTTGCCGAGACAACACATTGGTGAATTTGAAAATGGACTCATGGTGGCCACCATCGCCCCACCACCAGTCCATTTTCAAATCCACCAACGTGTTATCTCGGTAGATTTGTAGAGTTTTATTGTAGAATATATTTGAATACCTTCCCGAGCTCGGATTAAGACAAATGATATATGGTTGGAAAGCTAAGATGGTAAGCTTTAATTTGAAAAAATTTTCAAAATTTTCTAGATGGATTTAGTTCTTCAAATCATGCTTCAAATCTGACTCACGTGTTGTATTATGGATTTGTAGACTTTTAGTACAAATTTAATTTGAGTGTCTTCCTAAACTTGGATTGAGGCAAATGATATATGGTTGGAAAGCTAAAAGAATAAGCTTTAATTTGAATATTTTTTTAAGAATTTTTTAGGTTAATTTAGGCTTTCAAATAATATTTGAAACATGACTAACGTACTGTATCGGTAAAATTTATAAGATCATGTTGTGGCATTGATGGTGCGGTGGTGGTCCCTCCGATGGGCACTTGGCCTGGTGGTGGCCACCATCACCTCACCACCAAGCCATTTTTAAATCTATCGATGTGCTGTCTTGGTAAATTTATAGAGCTTTAGTGTAAAATATATTTGAATGCTTTCCCAAGCTTGGATTGAAGCAAATGATATATGGTTGGAAAACTAAGGGGATAAGCTTTAATTCGAATATTTTTTTCAAAATTGGCTGGGTAGATTTAGGCGTTTAAATCATGCTTCAAACCTGACTCATGTGTTGTCTCGGCAGATTTGTAGACTTTTAGTTCAAATTTAATTTGAGTGTCTTTTCGAACTTAGATTGAAGCAAATGATATATGGTTAGAAAGATAAAAGAATAATTTTTAATTTAAATATTTTTTAGAATTTTTTGGATTGATTAGGGCCTTCAAATCATACTTCAAACCTGACTCATGTATTGTCTCAACAGATTTGTAGACTTTTAGTACAAATTTAATTTGAATGCATTCCTAAACTCAGATGAGACAAATGATATTTGGTTAGAAAGCTAAGAGGATAAGCTTTAATTTGACTATTTTTTCATAATTTTCTTAAGTGATGTAGGATTTCAAATCATATTTGAAACATGACTAACGTGCTGTCTCGACAAAATTTACAAGATCGTGTTTTGTGGCACTAGTAGTGGGGTGGTGGAGGGCTGGTGGTGGCCACCACCACCCCATCAACAAGCTAATTACAAATCTCATGTGCTCTCTTGGCAAATTTGTAGAGTTTTAGTATAAAATATATTTGAATGCATTTTTGGGCTCGAATTGAGACAAATGATATATGGTTGGAAAGTTAAAAGGATAAACTTTAATTTAAAAAAAATTTCAGAATTTTTTTGGGTAGATTTATGCCTCCAAATCATGCTCAAACTTGACTCATATGCTGTTTTGACAGATTTGTAGACTCTTAGTACAAATTTAATTTAAGTGCCTTTTTAAACTTGGATTGAGACAAATGATATATGGTTGGAAATATAAGAGAAATATATTTAATTTCAGTATTTTTTGAGTGGATTTAGGCCTTCAAAGCATGCTTTAAACTTGACCCATGTGTTGTCTCAGCAGATTTGTAGACTTTAATACAAATTTAATTTGAATGTCTTCCCAAACTTAGTTTGAGGCAAATAATATTTCATTAGGAAGCTAAGAGGATAAACTTTAAAGTTTAAGAAAAATTATACTAGTTATATAAGTATTTAATTTTGAAAGATGATAGGAGGTGTGCACGTATTAATTAGAAAAAATGTAGCAGGGGTAATTAGATAAAAGCATTTATGAAATGGGTTAAAAGTTTAATTCTTACAAAACATAGCTAAATAAAATTTGAGGACCCCACCTCTGCCTATGCACCAAAAAACCTTTATCAAATATAAAAATAAGCCCAAATAAAATGTAGTAAACATTAAAAGTGGCTTGCAAATTACTAAGCTATAGATTTAGGATAATTTATTTAAACCAGTGGGCTCAAAACCTCCAGTGTACTAGCCAGTATAAATAAATTAAATCTTATTTTATGGTTTTTATGTCAACCAAACCATATCCCATTAATAGTCTAGGCTCATTTCCTTGCTAAAACCGGCTTGTAAGTGCCCTATGGGATTATTGGGCTGCTAATTTCAAATAAACCACTAATATTAGCCCCCTTTGATTTTGTAGGTTGTAAATAAAACTTTATTAAGCATACAAAATCAAATCCTATTACTGCCTTTTTTTTCATAAAAAGTATATTTTTATTTATATACTATTATTATGCATATATACTCTATTTGAAATAATAAAACTAATATGTAAAAGAAAAAAATGCATATTACTCACATGTTAAAACAAATATGCATATAAAATAATAAAACGATAAATAATCCATGCAAATGTGCATGTAACTTCATGCAACTGTTCATCTTACCAACTGTCAGATTTGCTTACTCTATACACGTCCCATTTTGCACAAGCATAGACTTGCACCCATTTTGCATACTTGAAAGAATTTGAATTGGAGTCAAGTTCCTCTAAACAAAAGGGAAAGAAACCCATTTGACAAGCTTCTAAGGAGAGAGAACCCGTGACAAACTTGCTCAAACTAAGAACCTTCTTCTCCATTGTTGGCATCGCATAAGGCATAAATTCCAGATTTTTTCTTCTTTGTTTCTCCTAGAATCGACATTGCACGAGTAGGAAAACAGGAAAGCTCATGCTTTTCCTTTCCTTTTCTTCATCACCGACATCACACAAAAGGTCTTCTTCTTCAATCTTGACCAGTGGGTTCAAAGGATTTCACAAGTTTTTATTTTCTTTCACAGGTAAAGATTGGATTTATGGGTAAAGACTTCAACGGCAAACACAGAGGGGGAAGCCTTGATTTTTTAACCTAAATCTCCTCAAAGACCTTTTAGCTTAAGGTACAATTTCAAGCTATAAAAAAAATCATTTCTCTATTTTTTTTAAATGCTTGGGTTGTGTCTATTCATCACCTCCTTCGATTTCAATTGATATGCATGACATTTTTTTCAAGCAAATTGGGTGTTCACAGTGAATTTCTTTGAATAGTATATGTAGGGGTGATAATGGCAGTCAGTGAGAAAGGGAAAAAAATCATATATTTGTGCCCTTGTTCTTTGATCTTTGAGTGTACACCCAATATTTGGTTTCAATCAACAATTATAACTTCCGATTTTAAGTAAAAATTCAGCAATATACCCGTCCTTCTAAAAATAAAAATTCTTTATCGAAACCGAAGCCATGTGTTTGCTTAAAAGTAAACAAATATATTATATTCTTTGTGATTGTGTGAGTGTGCCACTCTGATATAAATGAAATTTATATGAGAGAAAAATGAAATATTATTAATGAAAAATCTGACTCTAAACAAATGACTTTCTAGGTTGTAGAGAATAAATAATCTATGAGTTCAATAAAATACTCTAAACTACAAAAGTGAAATAGGTTTTCAAATATTAAAATCAAACACTAAGGCTTAAAAAAAAAAAAAAAAAACTCTATAGAGGGAAACTAAAGATAGCAATCCTAAGGTAAACTTGTTGAGCCAGCGGAAGGGTCTTTTACATTGTAATGTCGCCTCCTCTTATAGCCTTCATGATCGATAAAGTTAACGTGACATACTCCATATTCAGCATAATTGGTGAGAAAAGTGTACAAACTGACTGAAAACACTTATCATATTTAAGATGAACTCAAACTGGCTTGATCTAGTTTCTTACGTTATAAAACATCTTCTGGAATTATCCTTCACAACCTTAGCCGTCATAATTAATTCTGAATGCAGTAGTCCCTTAAAATCTATTAGGCTTGGACAAATTATCAAAATGTCATTGGCCATTCCAATTGGATTAAAATGTTCATGTTAGCCATTGTTGTAAAACATACTCGATCAATTATTCCATCCATCATGATAAATCACTGGCTAAACAAAGTTTTTTTATTATAAAATTACTAATTTGCCCTTGTTTAGTCTGGCCAGTCAATTTGATTGCAGTTAAACTCACTCCAATCTATCTGTTTGGCCAAATTAGTTCAACTAAAACCCTGTGGGAGGTGGTCCATCCAATATGTTTGGTCAAACAACTTCTCACTCATCTAGTTAATTTATCGTCCAGCCAATCCAATATCTTGACTATCTAATCAAATATTGTTCAGCTAGATAATTTGGCCAACCATCATCATTGGTCAGGGTAGCCTTATTTGACCAATCATCCTTCCGACTATGATCCGACTAACTCTACCAAAGCCAAGAATTAGTGAAAAATACAAGTTCAAACATTGCCCACATTTTATTGTTTTATTTGCAATAGCTAGAATAAAGTAGTAAAATGGACTTGAACTTGCTTTATAGATAGCTTTTTTTTTTCCTCGATGGCTAGCTGAATGTGGCAAGATCATAGTGTGGCCATACTAGGCCTACAACTAGCCATCTTCGACCTAATTGTCAACCATGCAATGGTATAGCTGAACTTTACAAATTTCAGCCTTATTATTTCAACTTTCTTAAACGCTAATTTAGATTTTCTCTTCAAGTGTTTGTAGCCTCGGAATGCAAGTTTAATACTATGTTGGAGACTGCAAAAGTGGAAATTTCAGCTAGCCTTTTTTGTCGGCTCTTTAGGTCATTCAAGGTTTTTAGCCTCGATAAAAAATTCTTTGAAACGTTTGATGTTTCGCTTATGTTTTGGCTATAATTTGACTTTCTTCGTCTCATTCTCATATTTATTTTCAATTATGAGATTATTATCAACCCCATCGAAGTCAATTTTATAATAGATATGGTTGGCGTCTATTCGTTTGAATAGATTTCAATGGTTTTAGTTGTGAGGTTGGCCACATCAAACTTAAAAACCTCCATCTCGAACAAAAGCTTACCAACCAAATTTGTTTCCTCAACTTTGGCCACTAATGACTTGGCCTCATTCTTGACCAACCCTTTCTTTAACTCCATGAGTGTGAGATTTAACTCTTCATGCCAAAGTTGGAAATCATTTTGGACATTATTATGAAATTCTTCGCAGATTTTTTGTATTTGTTCACCATTCTCAACCATCTTACTCAAATAGTCTATCAAAGTATGAGAAATACTTTTCCAGCTATGATATCTCGAATCTTGCCCATTTGGATCGGCCTCAACATGGCCTTCGCCCTGAACTTAATTATAAGTGGGAGGAGTATACAAATTTTGGTTATAATAATCAACCTTGTAACACTTTTGGGATCGATTCTAACATATTGGAATGCCACAGTTTTGGCTAATCGAGTAGGTATGGCTTACTGTGAGATCGACTTACTTGATCACCATTAATGTTTAATGGAGTCTAGTCGTTTAAATTAGCCTAATAATCTTGGATTATAGGCCCACCATAAGCTTGCAAGACTGAAAAATTATTTTCACTCTTATGATTTTAGCTATTATAGTCAGCCAAAAAGTCCTTATCATAGTCTTTTGACCAAATTTCTCCATGTTTCTAATTTGATTGATCTTCCAGTCATGATATTTACTCATATCACAACAAAAAAGATCCTCGTAACACAAAGGAGATTCGTTTTGACTAAATCAACAATATTGACATGAACAATTAGCAAGAACCTAGTTTTTGTTTATCGGCTTACTATAGCTTTGGTTAGTCGAATAATCATCATAACTTTTATCGTTCTGGCTGAAACAGTCAACTGATAAGTTTGTGGTTCACGATTATCGGTGTGAAAATGCTTTCAAACCTGAACATTATTCGGATCTAGCTTACCGTGGGATTGGTTAACTTAATCTTAATTAATGCTTAACCGACTAAGGCCGTAATGATTAGCCTGGTAATATTGTAGTGTTGGGATTCGAATATCATAGTCATAATGCCAGTTTTGGTTATGGCTTTGGCCACTCCGGCTGTAGAAGCCGTAAACACAGTTTTGGGTAAAAAATCCATTAAAAATTGGATTCTCAATTTGGCATTGTGATTTCAACAATTTGTCCTACCAGTCATGCTAAAAAATATGTTTGCTTAAAAATAAACAAATATATTGTATTATCTGTGATTGTGCAAGTGCGCCACTATGATATAAATAAAATTTATATTAAAGAAAAAGAAAATTTTATTAATGAAAAATCTAACTCTAAACTATAAAAGTCAAACAGGTTTTCAAATATTGAAATCAAACACTAAACTAAAAAAAAAATTTAAAATAACAAAACTTTAAAGTGAGAAACTAGAAAAAATAATCCTAAGGTGGATTTGTAGAGCCAGCGGAGGGGGTTTTTCACGTTAGAATGTCGCCTCCTCTTATAGCCTTCATGATCGATAAGTTTAACGTGACATACTCTATAATCAGTTTAGTAGGTGAGATAAAGATAAGAACTAATTGATAACACTTATCATATCTAAGATGAACTCAAGCTAGTTTGATCTAATTTCTTGCCTTATAAAATATCTTTTGAATTATCCTTCATAACCCTAGCCGTCATAATTAATTATAAATGTAATAGTCTTTTAAAATCTATTAGGCTCGGACAAATCATCAAAATGCACTTGACCATTTCAGTTGGACTAAAAAGTTCATGCTAGCTGTTGTTGTGAAACATACTTGGTCAATTATTCTATCTATCTTGATAAATCACTAGCTAAACAAAATATTTTACAAAATTACCAATTTGCCTCTATTTGGATCTGGCAAACCAATTTCACTCTAGTCAATTCTATTCTAGTTAAACTTCAATATATCTGCCTAGCCATACTAGTTCAACTAAAACCCTATCAAAGGTGGTCCATCCAATGTGTTTGGCTAAACAACTTCTCATTCATCCAATCAATTTATCGTCCAACCAGTCTAATATCTCATCCATCCAATCAAATATTGTCCAAGTAGATAATTTGGCTAACCATCAACATTGGTCAGGCCAATCTCATTTGGCTAATCATCCTTCTGACTATGATTTGGCTAACTTTACCAAAGCCAAGAACTGGTGAAAAATACAGGTTCAAACACTATGTGATACCAATGTGAATTGTTTTAGATTTTAATTCTATTGCATTGGAATTTGGAGTTGTTGCTGTATCTCTTGATTATTGCTTTGTTGTTGGCACTTGCGAAATTGTGTTGAGTATATATAAAGCTTTCCCATGCATCATGAAGTTTTATACACATACATTTTTTTTTTTTTTACCTTTGCTTGAAATGGGATATTAGTGTCCTGAATTACTTGCATGATTCTAAGCAATTTTAACTATTGCTTTCAAGGAATTTCACCTTCTTTTTTTTTTCATACAAATAGCATTGTCCCTAGCGTAAGACTATTTCTATTTCACGTGTAGTGCTTGATGCCTTTTCTTTCATTTTTTTTCACTAGTCCACTGCTATTTTCGCATTATTGCTTCATGTTTTAGTGTATTGAAGACATCCTTGCTAATTTCTTCTTGCTTCTTGGTTTAACCCTATGTATTACTTTGCAATTTGTACTCTCTGTTTTTTTTAATGGTTAATGAATTGTTGTGGGAATATGGAAATGTCATGTGGCTTGTGATGCTTATTGCTATTCTTGTATCTTTGAATGACATAGTTGTGTTATATACATGCATGATCTACATAGACATGTACATTCATGTGAAGGCAAGTTTGAAAAAATAGGACGGTTATATAAATGTAACTGGTTGTAACTTATTTTACTATTAAACTTGCAAAATTCTTGTGTACATGACTTAATTTAAGAAGAAGCAATATGTGTACTAAACATTGTAAAACCATTATGGTGAATTGACATTCAATAATAACCCTCATGTGTCCATATGGGAAATGATATGTAGGTACACATTGTAAATTTCATTGGAGATGGCATAAAGAATGTGTCTTTATTTATTTTGGGAAGAAATAATAATAATAAAATGACTTGATGACCAAAACCAAATAGGTCTTGTACACATAAAGGGATGACACCACAATATAGAAGAGAACCTTAGACCACAGTGGTTGCAAACATACATGTGTAAAAAAATTACATAGAGACAAAAAATAATAGAATAAGGCCTACAGTACAATTTTATTTTATTTTTTTTCATTTCCTACGGAGTACTTGGACCAAGGCATTATGTCCAATTTCATTTTTTTTTTGCGTGAGAAAACCACATGCATGTAAATTCATAATATATTCAATGTCTATGCCAATGCTAAATACCATGCGTAAAAAAAAGATGTCTTGATGGTTGAATGTGTATAACTTAGCATAATGATTGATATTGAAACTCAATGTGATGCATGTGAAGGAAACTACACATAGTTAGGTATGACTTTATGAATGAATGTGTAAAATTTTCCCTTAGAGAACTTTATGAGTATGTAATCATGAACATATATAGATATTTGTATTTCATTTCTTTACTATGCTGCATACTAATCATTTTGAATATAAAGTTGATATGCACTTGTAGGATTTATATGCACATGATTAGATTTTGAAAGTGTAGAGATGGCATTTGCAGTTTGTGTCCCTTATTTAGTTATGTGGTATTTGTACAAGTTTTGATTAGTAGTTTACTACTAGTGCCTCAAGCTTAATTGTATTTGCCCCTTTTGTTTTTTTATTTTTTCTGGATGTCTACACATTCACAGTCTTCTTGTAAAGGCTCAAAAAAGTTCACAAGTAGGCCACTGTCTTCTAGCAATCCTTCTAAACGCATGAAGATGAATATAAGGAGAAATACTTCTTCAAAGGATCCCGACTCCTTGTTCATTGTGGACCTCATATACCTATTATGTGAGTCTTTTATGAAAAGACCTAATTTCCCTGGAGATTACAGGATAGATTTAAGATTGTTTAGTAGTCACACCTTTATGAGCACATCTAAGCTCCCTTAGTAGGTGTTGTCTCACTTACGGATCTTGAGAGGAGACTACCTTATAGTTCCTATTTTCTTCAAGTCTTCGCTTCATGCTATTTCTAGGTGGGTCGACTGGATAGATGTATAGTTGAAGTCTGAGACTTGCAGGACTAACATGGCCATAATTGGTGTGCTTTCATCTATTATTACCTCCATCTATTATGTTATTAGCAGAGACTTAGATTCTTTGAGACACCTCCTCCGAAGATAGGATTGCAATACTCACACATTCTTTTGCTCATAGGAAGAGTTTACTCCTACTTTGGAGGATGTTTGTATGATCTTGGGTCTTCACATTGCTAGGGATATTATACCCTCAGAGCTTCCTGTTTTAAAGGAGTCAAACTTGATTGAGGCAGAGGTTGCCTTTGCTATTCATCCATGTCAAGAGCCACGTAACCAGCCTTCTGAATCTCAGTCTTCTCAAGCCTTATTTGGTTCTTGGATCAGATTAGTCTAATCAGGTGTTGACCATAGTGGGAGAGCAGGTTCATCTTTTCATCTCCTTTGGAGGACATTGTCTTGAGCAGGTTAATTCCTTTGACAGATTGTATTGCACATGGGAGACTACTTCCACTAGCTCCTATTTTTCTTGAATGCGTGTACAGATCTTTGGACTTTCTAGTTAAGAAATAAGATGATGACGATGGTCATTTTACGATCAAGACCTATATTCATGCAGGTTTTTTTACAGGTATTGTTACGGGAGCATTTTAGAGAGTATGCACCGGTCCCCTTGTCTCTAGAGGAGATTGAGACAAATGTTATTGATACACCTACCATGTACAAGTTTTTTAAGAGATTTCTGCTTCCTTACTACGGCCACTGGTTGGCTGTGAGTCCATTGAGATTTCAGCATATGAGCTTTCTATTGGACTCAGAGAGGTATTTCATCTTTTGACCATTTGTTGGCATGCTGAGACAAATGTTTAGATCATGTATGGACATGACTATTTCTCCGTAGCAGACCAAAGTTGGTTTCTTATTCAATTATGATGATGATGTACCTTTTTATCGTCCACTTCTAGTTATGTCTCCAAAGGGTCTCCTTGTTCTATATTTATCTTTAGAGTATGAGGTCAGATTTTATTTTCCTCATTGGGTCCACAGACAGTTTGGCTTCGACTAGAATATTCCAGTGAGGCTTGATCATCCACCTTCTACAGCTGGCATGGTTGAGAGTTCAAGCTTTCTCTGTTGCTAGTTCAGGACATGTAGGCAGTTACCACGTAGCCTTTCCCAAGTATTGAAAGCATTTTCTTCATGCCTTCAAAGGTTTTACAGCTTGTCGGGGCTTTAGGCGTTTAAACATCAATCTGCCTAGGATGTGTTTGCATTCTTCTACCTTGGTTACATACTTTCACAGACTTGGTTCACCTTATATGGTAGAGGATTGGGATGATATGGTGATTAATGAGGCTTGGAAACCATGAGAGGAGAAGTTTACTTATTTTATTGCCCCCACACCTAAGTTAGTAGTCAATTGGGACCATAAAGCTCGTAATTGGGTGGAGAGGATTTTGTCATTCAAAGGTGATGACACCCCCACACGCAAGTGTGTGGGAGCTTTGATTTATCTCAATTTACCTCCTCCTTTTACTGGTCCATGTAGCAGAGATGTTGCTCTGAATGGTTTTCATAGTGGATACAACATGAGAGCCACTTAATATGTTCCCTCACAGACTTTTCAGGTAAAAAAATCTTCATATACATATATGTTGCAGTTTTTATTATAATGCATATACTTACACATACTATGATTGAAACTTCACCCCATGAGGTGTATGCCACTTTAGTCATTATTAAATTTCCAATATTAACCTTATTAATTGGAGCTACACTTAGTTCAATCAGCAAGTGAAATATATTCAGTACAATCAACGAATGAAACATACTTAGTACAATTAGCGACCAATAGTTTATTTTATTTTATTTTTTATGGAATCCAGCCCCCTGTATGACATTTGATTCCACTATTATTGCATTTGGTCATATTTAAACTCAACTAGCAAATAAATTAGTAGAGAGTTATATTGTAATCATTTGGTAGAGAGCTTAACTAGAAATATTTATTTTCTCGGTAAAATTTACTTGGCTAGAAAATATGTTTAGTAGTTTATTGCTTCACTACTAGGGCCCAACTATATATATATATATATATATATATATTATCACCTGCTGGGCGCTGATGACTATGTCAATCATGAAGGTGGTGATCATGAGGCAGACACTTCATCGGGAGCGACCTCAGTTATTGATCCAGAGTTACCGGTCACACCTTGTGCAGATGATTAGACCACGCTTTCAAAGCTTTTAAAGAGGAAGCATACTCCTGTTGGCGACCTTCCTTCTCTACAGAGGTCAATGGGTGATATCGGAGCTGATCCCTCTAGTAACCCCTCCGTAAGTGTTATCAAAGTGGATAGCCCTACAGGTAACAAGAAGACCTTGTATTTTCATATAAGTTTTATGGCATGTATCACAGTTGACCTTCCCAACAACTTATCATATACTTATATGTATATATATGTTCATAAAAAAAAAAGGCAATGGTGGAGGTGATTGCTACACGTCCATCTCGAGATAATGAGCATAAGATCAACCTTACTCCAGAGACTATTAAGGCGATGACAGATCCTGATCTGGAGATAATCGGGACAGTAGTAGAGGATGAGGCTGTAGTTTAAAATGAGACTGTGGTTAGGACTGAGGTAGTGGAGAATGCTAAGGCAATTGAGAGAGCTAAGACAACAGAGGAGGCTGGCGAAGCTTGTCCAGTTTAAAAGGCTAGCAAATCTTCAGGGTGTAGATGAGCCTGATATACCACACGTGCCTATGGGGCAAACCGAGGACTCAACTAGCCTTATTCTTACTCAGGGAGAGACTATTAAGGCATAGTTTGGCTTAGAGGTTACATATTCTGATGTATCAGATTTCCTACATGAGATGAGAAATGGTATGTGTCCTTTTCTTTACTTGCTTGTGCTTGATATATATATTTCTCCCCCTTTTCTTTCTTTTTAAAAAACTATTTCGTGGGTCCTGATGATGGAAACATAATGACACTTCTTTTGCTATATATATATATATATATATATATATTAGATATAGACCTGGGAAGGAGGATTTCAGATGTGGTTTGATTGCCTCCTTTCCATGGTGAGCATCTGTCCTACTTCTTGCCACGATGCGTAATTATGGTTTATGTCTTGGGTTACTTACTGTTCTCGTTTCCTTTTTTTTTTTTTTGGGTTCCCTATTCTTTTCTCTCATATAGGTTTTGGGGGGTTCCGAGGAAGGAGCCAAATTTTAGAGTGTACTTAGACCTTTCCAGTGAAGGCCCAAACACCCAAAAATGTTTAGAGAAGAGAAGAGCAGTTAGTTCAAACTTCACACTAATAGTAAAAGGACTTTGTCATGGCATTCCTAGCAGATTCTAGAGTCCTTTGAGGTGTTCATGAGAAGATTTGAGGAAGCACACATCTAAATGGACCTTTTGGAGTTACCATATATACTCGATAAAGATTACTCCACAGTGCATAGGATAGAGGTGTGTCTTAGGACTGCTAGGCATCTATAGACTGCTATTGACTGATGGCTTAATTTTACTCATCACACGAGATATCTCGAACTGTGCATACCATGTTTAGAGAGATTGGTGTTATACTTGCTAACATGCAGCTTGTACGAGCCCACAGTTTATCATTACCTATTTTTTTCTATTGGGGGGGGACCTTTGTAGAGATTTTATAGATGTTGGTTGTGACCTGAACTTTCTACTAGACCATGTGAGGAGATTTACTTCTTTGTTTTACCTACAGCAGCATAGACATGAGAGACTAACTACGCTTAAGAGATTAGCGAGAGAAAGAATGGAGCAAAGGCTAGACAATGAGATTGCCACTATCACTACCCAGCATCAGGTTTACAGGATGCTCGATCTTCCTGTGACTTCTGAGTCTCTTCAGATGCTCAGATTGATGTTGCCCTGTTCCCATGATGATCTGATATTCATTGTCCTTATCTTCTTTTTTAGCATTTTTTCTTGTTTTTGTTTTTTATTTTTTTTTGTTTTTTTAGCATGTATGATATAGTTGGGGTTATAAAGTGCAAGTTATATTCCCCTTTGCTTTATTCTTTTGATGCATATTACTGATTGTTGTTATAACATTGGCCTTTTTTTTTTGGTAAATGTTATAACGTTGGCCTTGTATATGTAGAAATGCATACAAGTCTATCCTTGAGTATGTATTTGTATGTATTCATAGAGAGCTTTTGATTATAGAAAAATACCTAAAAAAAAGGAGCAGCCTTTTACTTTCAATTTTTTACAAAACAATCAAATTTTTTTTTAAAAAAATTTGACAATATTAGGGGCATGCATGCTAGATTTTGAGGTAATGAGTAAAGATTTTTAAATAAAATGATAAGTAAATATTTTAATCAAAGATAAAAAAAAAAATTGAAGGTTTTAAATAGATACAGAAAAGGCAAACATTTCAAGTTAAGCATCCAAAAGTTTTGGACAATCATATCAATTTTTTTTTAATATACCAAGATAGAAATAATCAATTAATGGGTAGGAACTTCATTTATAATTTGCAAAGAAATTTTACATATGAATAGTAATGAAAACTAGTTCCATATAGATTAGTATGATTAAAGAATAATAAATTCGTTGAAAATCCCTCTTTATTCATAGATAGAGTGATTTCTTTACAAAGGACTTATAAGTCCTGAAAATTAAGAAAGGGAAAAATAATAAAATTTTCTATACTAGAGCACATGACTCCTAAACTATTTGGTGTTCAAAAGAAAATCACCCCATATGTAAAATACAAAAGCCTGGATAAGGATCACAATAAGCTCCTTTTTACCTTTTAAGAGAAGTATAACCTAAGCCTTTTGCCTTTGATAGGATCACAATGAGTGACTCCATTTAGGTTCATAATCCAACAATGCCCACTGTTGTATGCTTCTTTGACTATGAATGGACCTTTCCAATGTAGGTAAAACATTGATGGTGGGGATATATTTCTTGAGATATAATAATTTACTTTGAGTACTAAATTCCCTTCTTAAATCTATTGATGTTGCACAACCTTATTATAAGCTTTCATGACCCTTTTATTGTAGGCAGTAGTGTTATCAGGTGCTTGTTGCCGCATTTCTTCTACTGCTTCCAAATCTCTTGCGCAAATACTTTCATAGGATTCTACATCCCATTGCCATTCATTAACCATTTGAGTTATTGAAGAAGCCACAACTATCTCTATTGGAAAAATTGCTTTTGCTCCATACACTAGTGTATAAGGTGAAAAGTCGGTTCCAGCCCCTATCATATTTGTGCACCATTTTTCTAAGAATTCAAATGAGTGTCATGCTTGTCGCTTCAGTTTAGCCGTTCCCTTGATGATACTAAGATATTGATCTTTGATGTTTGATTCCATACTATGCGCTTGCATGTTGATAAAAGGTGTGCCATTATCACTGATTATATTGCATGGGATCCCATATATGCTAATGATATACTCTCGAATGAAGTTTGATATAGCTACTCCGGTGGCCTTCTTCATTAGTATAATTTCTACCCATTTTGTAAAATATTCAGCAGCTATGATTAGTCATATACTTCCTTTTGCTATTGGGTAAATAGGATCAATGAGATCCAACCCTAAGTATGGAACGACCATGGGGTTTTCATATCTTGTAATGTTACAACATATTTGTGGCTGAGAGTAGAATGCAATTGATAAGCTTTGTATTTCTATATGAACATTATTGTGTCCTTTTTCATAGTAGGCCAGTAATACCTAAGTGATGGTAGAGCTTCTTGCACCTTGGTGTTCTCCACATCCTCCAGAGTGGACTTCTTGTAGTAGCTTTTGAACTACATCTTCTCCTATGCATCTGAGAGGTTCCTTGTTAAAACCTTTCCGGTATAATGTGTTGCCTTCCACAAAGTATCTTTTGACCATTCGTTTGAGGTTGAAAGCCTCTCTCCAATCGATAGGTAATGTTTTTTCAAGCAACAAAAATAAAAAATGGTTGTCGGCAATCTTCGAATAATGTAATAGCCATGAACACTTCTTACCTTTGAATTGGTGCTTGACAATTTGAGCACACTGCTTGCATTGAATCAATTTGTTGTGTCATTTTCAGCTAATAGTACATCTTCTTTATATTCTTTTGCTTAAGCTTTACCAAGCTTTCATCTCCACAAGTAACATCATGTGTTTTCTTTAACAAGATCTTAGCTTCCTCGATGCTAACACATTTTTCCAAGAAGCCACCTTTTAGCCTTTTATATAGAATGCCTATAAAAAGGAAATAATCTTTAAGTACCTTAAAATTTAATGTTTGAGATGTCGTAGATAAAACTTCCAAAATGGAATATCTCTAGTCTCCAACATCCATCCTATTACTTTGGCCTTTTGATAATGTTTTTGTCAATGGGGTACTCCTCTTGACCATTGATACTGAAGTTGTCTCTCCATCAAATAGCAAATGGACCCGAGGGTTGCGAGAGCGTCCGCATATTGATTGTTTAATCCTTGTGAATGGCTCATCTCCACATGTTCAAATGTGTGAGCTTGAGCTCTATAAGGTGCCAAAGCAGATTCTTTACAGCAAAGATCCCTTCTACTTGGTTAATCATGAGTTTGCAGTCTCCGAAAATCTTGATTTTTATTGCTTCCAAAGATTATTTGTACATGAGAATGTTAACTAAAAAGAAACAGTAATTGCTTGTCCAACAGGGTTAATCAATACTATGCCAGCTTCTCTAGCCGCTATTGTGGATGATCCATCAAAATGTAACTTTCACCAATCTTCAGTTAAAGCAATGTAAGCTGCTTTAGGCAGTTCTCTAGGAATATCTTCCATAGACGGACACTAATCTTCATTTGAAAATGAAGCCAACATATCTATTACAATTTACTCTTTTATTTTAGATGATGTTACATAGGTGATATCAAATTCGGCTAATTGAAGAGATCATTTTGCTAGTCTTCTTGACAAGATTGACTTATTTAGCAAGTATCTTATTGGATCTATCTTCACCATAGGCATTGATGTGCTAGAAAATAATGGCAATGTCTTTGGGATGCATATGATAATGTTAAGTAAGAAAGGTCAGCTTGTGGGTACTTGGTTTCAGCTCCATTCAACTTTATACTTACATAATGTACAGGATGCTCTTGTCCAATATCATTCTCTTGAGCCAGTAATGCTCCAATTATAGTAGAAGTATGGGCCATATAAACTTTTAGCAGGAATCTCTAGTATTGGTGCTTTTATTTCAACAATTGAGAATTTGCTTGTTGTACATTTTCGTATGCTATATCGTATTTTTCTGTCCACTCGAACTTGATGCATTTCTTCAAGAGAGGGGTAATACTGTGATGAGTGCTGAAAGTCCCGGAATGAAACGTCAGATTTAAGAAAGTTTTCCCAACTAACCTTTAGTTTCTTTTGAGTTTTGGGTACTAGAGAAGACGTAATTGCCTGTGTCTTGTCGGGTTAATATTTATCCCTCTTTGATGCACATAAAAGCCCTAAAACTTTCCAAATGAAACCCCAAAGGCATATTATTTTGGGATTCATAATCAAATTGTACATTCGACATCGTTCAAATACTTTTTGCAATACGTTCTAATGTCTTTCCTGAGTGGTTGACTTTACCACCAAATCGTCCACATATTCTTCAACTTCCTTGCCCATCATATCATAAAACATAGCCGTCATGGCCCATTGATACGTTGTTTTGGCGTTCTTCAATTCAAATGGCATTACTATGTACTAGAAATTTCTAAACGGTGTTCTGAACATGGTCTTTTATGCATCTCTCGGAGGTGGAGTCAATGAGTATATCCATGTTCGGTAAAGGAAAATCATCTTCCAGGCATCCTTTATTAACATCCCTATAATCCATGCATGCACAAATATTCCATTCTTTTTTTTTTTACAAGTACAATGTTAGATAGCTATGTCGGATATTGTATAGATTTGATGAATCTGGCTGCCAAGAGTTTCTCCACTTCTTCTTTGATTTTCATTTCTACATTCGGATCAAAGTTCCTTCAAGGTTGTTTGACTAGCTTGCTATCTGAAGATATGTTCAATGAATGGCAGATCATTCGTGAGTTTAGTTTGGGCATGTCTTCATACTTACAGGTGAACACATTAGAATATTATTTCAATATTATGATAAAACTTTACTTTTCCTCTGGTGATAAATGTTAGCTAATAGAAATATGCTTTTGAATTGTTGGATCAGTGCTTAAATCAACAACATCGAGTGGCTTCATGACAAAGTTGGACCTATCGTATAGAGGTTTCGGTGCAGCAATTGGTTTGACATAACAATGTCCTTCTGATGTTGTCTCTTGATATGAAGCATTAGGTGTTGTTGAGTTAAGAATTGTTTTTTCATCCTCCATTTTTCATACCCCATATTCTTGGCTATCTTGCGCTGGTGAGCTTCCTCCTATATTATAGCTACTGGCATAGGTGAACTAGCTTTCATAGGGCTAAATGTAGTAACCTAGCTAGGACATGCATAAAGAGATTCTTTTTCACTTCAGGGACCTTTTCGCATAGCGTGGTTAGGCCCCGTGCACCGTTGTAAATGGTATATACTTCTTCTATCAGGTAACATAATCTTTACACATTTTGGTCTAACTACTGCGCTGCTTGATTTCTTTATTCTTTTTCTCCTTTTATTAGGTGCTTATTGATCACTACTTTTTTCAGCGTGCTTGAAGTCATCCTAAGGAGGCAACGAAGTTCTGACCACTTCAAATTCATTTTTGCCTCTAAGAGAAGTAAATTCTTTGTAGATTTGTGCATCTACATGGTTAGTTTCCATGTAATTGAATAAAGTGTAGGCAAAAAAAACTAGGCCGAAAGAAAAAATAAGTAATACCGATAAAGATAATAAAAATAAAGAAAATAAATATAAATATAAAAATCAAAGCTAAAATAGGTTCAGTTATTACAACTCACCCCTCCTAAAAAGAAATTTCATCCTCAAAATTTAGTTTAGGAAGTTAGAGTAACTACTCAAATAAAGTTGGATGCTTTGCCTTCATCTCGTCTTCTCGTTCCCACGTTGCTTCATCGATTGAATGATTCCGCTAGAGAACATTCACCAGTGGAATCGTCTGATTTCGAGAAGTATTTAATCTTTCCGATCCAAGATCTTCACTGGTTTCTCCTCATACGTAAGACTCTCATAGACTTTCAACGGCTCAAACTCAATGACGTGAAATGGGTCATGCATATAATTTCATAGCATTGATACATAAAATACATCATGAATGTCAGATAACATAGGAGGTAGTTCCAACCAATAAGCTAAGTCTCCAACTCTTTCAAGCATTTCAAAAGGTCCGATAAAATGAGGACTTAACTTCCTTTTCTTTCCAAATCTCATTATACCTTTCACCCCTGAAAGGGTGTAATATTGAGAAATACTTTTTCCTTGGCCTTGAACTCTAATTCTTTTTGCTTATTGTCCGAACAGCTTTCTGCCAATCTTGTGCCACCTTCAAGCTTTGTCTTATCTTATTGATGACATCATAAGTTTATTGGAGAATATCCAGTCCAAGCCGCTTTCGATTGCCAACTTCATCTTAATGCAACAGTGATCTACACTTTCTACCATAGAGAACCTCATACGATGACATCCTAATGGTCGCATGATAACTGTTGTTGTAAGCAAACTCCACTAATGAAATCAGCTTCCTTGAAAATCCAGCATGCATGTTCTCAGAATATCTTCCAATGTCTGGATAGTCTGCTATGACTGATCATCAGTTTGGGATGAAAAGTAGTAATAAAGTTTAGCTTAGGCTCTTTTAAAAAGATGACCTAAACCTTGTGTCTCAGTCAGAAACAATTGACACCGATACACCATGAAGTCAACGATCTCGTCAATGTACAACTGAGCTAACTTCTTCATCCAGTGAGTCATCTGCATGGGTAGAAAATGAGCTGATTTTGTAAGTTGGTCCACAATCACCTAAACAACATCGTTACCTCGTTAAGACTTTGGTAAACTCGCAACAAAATCCATGGTGATATGTTCCTACTTCTACTCTAGAATCATCAGCAGCTTAAGTAAATCGGATAGTCTATGATGTTCGATATTTACTTATTAGCACGTCAAGCATTGTTCCATAAACTTTGTGATGTCTCACTTCAAACCAAACCATTAGAAAATTTTTGAGCTATCCCTGTACATCTTGGTAGCTCCCGGGTAAATCGTATAAGGTGTACAGTGAGCTTCCAATAAAATTTTCTTCTTGACTTCTTCAACATTTGGCATACATAAAGGATCACAAATCTTAGCATCCTATCTCCGATGAGATTAAACTTAGGTCTTTTCTATTGAATTACTTAATCTTTAATCTTCATGAGAGCTGGGTCGCCGTTTTGGCCTTCTTCTATCTTGTCCATGATCGAGGGCTGAATTGTAAGTGATGACAACATTGATAAACACTGGTCAAGAACCACTTCAATATCCATGCCTCACAAGTCCTCCAAAATACATGGTTAAGTAGTAATTAGGGTACCACTATAACCAGCATAGTTTCAGCTTAAAGCATCAGCTACTGCTTCTCATGTAGTCCCTGCAACACTGCTCTCAAGTGCTATTCATGTTCAATAATTGACTTCGAGTAGATGAGTATGTCATCGATGAACACCATAATGAATTTATCCAAATAGTTATGAAAGACTCGATTCATCAAGTCCATAAATGTTGCTAGCGCATTTGTTAGCCCAAATGTGTCATTACAAACTCGTAATGGCCATATGTTGTTCACAATGCACTTTTTAGTTTATCTTCCTCCTTAATCTTTAACTGATGATATTTAGAATGAAGATCGCTTTTTGGGAAAATACTCGCTCCTTGTAATTGATCAAATAGGTCGTCAATCCCTGGTAATGGATACTTATTCTTAATTGTCACCTTGTTGAGCTATCGATGGTCAATGTATAAATGCATCGAACCATCTTTCTTCTTAACAAACAAAATAGGTGCTCTCTATGGCGAAACGCTAAGTTTAATAAAACCCTGATTTATTGTAGTTGCTCATTCAACTTCTTTAGCTCGGCTGGTGCCATATGATATGGTGTCTTTTAGATAGGTACAGTCCCTGGTACTAGTTAGATTGTGAATTCTAATTCTCGATCTAGTGGTAAACTTGACATATCTTCTGGAAACAGATCCAAGAACTCTTGAACTACTTTGATGTCTTGTAGCTTCAGAGCTTCATATTCCTTGTCATAAACGCCTTAGTACTTGCATGGCCGTTAGTAATTTTGGCCACAACCTTTACTCCAACCTTGTACATACAAAACTCTGACAATTTATAGGGCTAAACAAGACTCTCTTCTCCTTATAATTGATATAAACCCGGTACTTAGCCAGCCAGTTCATGTCGAAGATCACATCGAAATCAAACATATCCACTATGATTAAATTGGCATGCAACTTCTCTTTTCCGAGACACACTTCATATGATTTAAGTATCAAAGAAGCACACATACTGACACCAGAAGGTGTAGCCACACACAGATCACAGTCAAGTTTAATAGGTTCCACAACCAACTTAAATGTAAAATGTCTAGAAACAAATGAGTTCGTAGCACCCGAATCAAACAGAGCGTATGTATCTAAACCGTGAACAGAGATCGTACCTGTTACCACAGCAGCATCATCCTTTTTTGCTTCCTATTTTGCCAGTATGAACACTCAACCCTATGTAGGTTGCTATCTAGTACCCATTCCTGGGCAGTTAGACATCAGATGACTAGTTTTACTGCACTTGAAGCAAGCGCCAGTCTTCTTCCAGTACTCTCTAATATAGTGCTTGCTATAGGTTGGACACTAGGGAAAACTGAGATGATTATCAGTTCCCTTAGGTTTCTTATTGTTATTATTGTTGCGGTTGCCATTGCTAAACCTTCTTCACTCGAACTTTCTTTTATGAGGAGTTCTTCCCCTTCAGGGCCTCTTCTGAGTAGAAGAACTCTATCCAACAGCTTTAGTTGCTTCAGAGGTGTAGTCCTTTGTGATTAGCTGTACCCACTGAAAAACATCAGTATAAGTAGGCAGTTGCAATACAGTTATGGCATTGCAAAGCTCAGGCCTCGAACCCTTTCAAAGTGCCTAGCTTTGTTCTTTCAATATCAACTAGGTGTGGCCCATAACGTGACAACTCGTTGAACTTGCATTCGTACTCTACCAAGGAAAGATTTCCTTATGTCAGTCTCAGAAATTCGGCTTCCTTCTTATCTCACTTAACCATCAAGAAGTACTTTTCTAGAAATAACTCTTTGAATTCGGTTTACTCCATTGGCTTTTTTCTGTATAGTGGAGGATACTTTTCACCATGTCCCACCAATGACTTGCTCTCTTCCCTGAGCATATAAGTTGCACAAATTACTTTTTGTGACTCAGTACAAAGGTTTTCTCTATCTCTTGATCCAGTCCTTTACTACTAACGAGTTGGTTGAGCCTTCGAAAATAGGTGGATGAAAGTGCTTAAACTACTCTAAAACAGTACTAATTATACCTGATTGTTGTGGATTTTGACCCACCATGCTTGCCAGGGCCTCACGTAATTGATCGACCAAGTCATGTGGATTGCTTTCAGGTGTATGATCAATTTGTTATGTTGGGCACAAGATTTAACATAAAAGAATCTCATGTAAATTATACGAGATAATTTGATAAGATAAGTAGAATCACATAACACAAAGCAACACCTTACTACAAGTAGGAAAGTTTCATACACCAATTAAATACAGTACACAACTATCAAACAAAACTCAAAATCATAACCATACTCATAAATAGAAAACCATAAAGGTCATAAGTATGCGCACTAACTAAGATCCTAATCATTGTCTAGATCATCCCATAGATCAAAATCCTCTAGGTCCCATTGAACCTCGTGCTCCACATAATCTATAGAGTCCTCGGATCCCTCAGAATCATTGGCCTCCGTAGGATCTTCCTCGGAGTCTTCTTCATCGTTAGTGTTTGCCGTTGTTGCCTGTGATGATCCAAAATCGAGATGGGCTAGAATGTTATCCATAGCCTGTTGCTTGCTTGGGTTGTGTCTAAACTGGTTCCAATACCAATGATACATTTCATAGCCATGATCCATTTGAAACTATGTCAGTGCCCTCTGATCCATATACCAAACTCCTCTGTCTGGTAATCATATCGCCACAATCTCACAATCCAAGAACTGGGCTACTTTCTATTTCCTTCGCTCTAAGTTTTAGATAACTGACTCTTCTACCATGCTGATATCTCGACATTCAACTTTAGAAGTCGATAGAAGGTCAAAACTCTCCCTTTGTCGGTTATGCAGTAAATAAGAGAACATACTTACCAATTGACCTATCTTATACAACAGTTCACGTAATAACATACATAGTCAAATAAACAGAACATATAAAAAATAAATAAAACACTTTATCTTGGTGCCTAAATGGACATTGGAGTAGGCAATCAATGTAAATTTAAATGAAAATCGAGCTCTAATACAAAAAACTATAACACCTTTTTACTCGAACCAGAGCATTGGCTAAGGAGTTGTCACCTCATATTATTTTTGAAACATAATATTATGGGTTTCTTCAGGCAATGTTAATGACATGTATAAAATGTTTTTTTCACTCATTAAGATCTTTCATTTATTTTTTTTAATAAAAACTTGTTGATTAAAACTGAAATAATTATAATAATATTTAAAAGTAAATAGTAAATATAGACGTTTACAAAAACCCACAGCGTAAAGAAAATAGAGTTTAAAATTAGAGTACCATTGCCTGAAGGAAATTATACCGAAAAACCTAAAAAATAAAACCAAAAATCAATTTAGTTGGGAAAACCTACCTCTATCACTGCTAACTTGCTTGAAAATACTTCAAACATCCGAACCAAGCTCCCTAAAAGAGTCTATGGTGTCAAAAATCCTTTCTTTCCTGGAATGTCCATAAGTTCCCTTCATTTTTTCTTATTTTTTTTTTCTCTTGAAAATTAAGAAGAAGGTTCAAGAAGCCCCCTTAAAGTGGCCGACCATGGTGCTTAAAAGATGATTGGTTATCTTAAACAATAATAAAATAATAGGCTTTTAAAAAGGTTAAACAAGATGATATAATTACACTGCTTTTTAGACTGCTTTTCAAACCAAACTCAAAATACAATCTAAGAACTTCAAACACTTGCCAAATGTACTGATAAACCTTCACCAATTTAGTGATGATGTAGCATGATGACATGCAGTCAAACTTTGACTTTGATCAAAGTTGACTTTTGACTTTGATCAAAGTTGACTTTTGACTTTGACTGGTATTCAACTGTGCCGGGAATGCAAACAAACATTTTTGATAGTGCTGGAAATGAAAATAGAAATAAAAAAAACTAGACCGAAAGCAAAAACAAGTAATACTGATAAAAATTAAGAAATAAAGAAAAAAAATATAAATATAAATATGAGGGTTGCTAGAAAATGTGACATCGCGCTGCTTAAAAAATGCGTCTATTAAATCCCGTTAACTTTTTTTTTTCTTTTTCTGTTTTCTACCTCTTTTCTTTTGTTCTCTTCTCCCATACTTTGCAAAGCTAAACCCATCCCTTCTTTTTTTTCTTTCTTTTTCCCTCTTCCTTTCTTCCCCAGTTAGTAGCCCCCCTCTTCCAACCCTATCCCTTCTGTTTTTTCTTTCTTTTTCCCTCTTCCTTTCTTCTCCAATTAGTTGCCCCCTTCTTCCTTTTTCTTCAATCATTTACTTAAACCACACCTTCAATTGTTTAATCTACTCCTCAAAAGCCTGCCCAAAGTTTACAACCTTCCCAAGCTCTGCTAGCTTACAATACTGTTCCAATGAATTTAAAACCTTAACTTTTATCAACAAAATCCATGGAAAAAACAACCTTTAAGAAAAAGGAAAAAAAAAAGAAAAGAAAAAACCCAAAACATATAATACCATAATCAGAACAAAAAAACCCGTATATAAACCTCCATATAATTAACCAACCAAATCTACAAAGGATCATATGCATGGGACTGAAAATTGCAAGTTTCGAGATGGGTTTCCTTGCGGGAATGTCCACTTGTTCTCCTATTCCAGCTCTGGTTTCTATTCCAGAAAGTTCATATTGTTATTGCTACCACTTGCCTTACCCTAGCTGAAAGGTCGAATTTTTTTTTTCTTGTAGTCAATTTACCTAAGCAATCAATTTGTAATCTCTGAGATTCTTAAATCAGTTTGTCTCTAATTCACAAAGAAAAAGAAACTTGGGGGAATATTCGAGAATCATAGAGAGGTAATTGTCCAACTGTGTCTAAATTACAGGAGTACTTTTTTGCAATTGCTAGTGCAAAGAAAATTTAGATTTTGAAAGGAAATTAAAGAACCTGGAGATATATAGATCGATTTTCAGCTAGATAATTGAAAACTAATATCAGAAATTCAAAGAAATATAGCACACACAAATATATATATATACCATGTCGAAGCAGATCATTCTTCGGCAAGCATCGTCAACCCACTAGACGCCATTACTGAATAACCAAAGTTCTTTAGGGAACTCACGGTTCACAGAGGCGGCCGGCCTCGTGGTCGACCTTATGATGTTGTTGCCCATGTGGGCTGGCAAACCTTTTGGTACTGGCAATTTACAAAGTGCTCGCAGGGCTATGTCGACGAGCTCTGAGGAAGAAACGACACCAGAAGATGACGAAGCAGCAGCAAAGGAGTCACATATGATCATGCGGGTACGAAGAAGCAGAGCTGCAAATACACTCGGTTTTTTTTTTTCTAGTTAAGATATGGTAGAGTAGGAGACGGAGAGGAGGGCAGTCTATTTTATAAAAATATTTATAAAAAATAAAAAGTTTTTGACCTAATCATCCACGGGGCCGTTATAGGGCCGTCTATTTTAAATGTTACACGTTTTTTAAGCAATGTGACATCGTATTTTATAGCAGAACCTATATAAGTATAAAAATCAAAGGTAAAATAGGTATAGTTATTACAACAGGGCTCTAAAACACATCACGGTGAAAGAAAAGTTTCTGATATTCATGATCGACGAGCTCTTAGACGAACACCATGGAGCCAAATTTTTCTCTAAATTGGATTTGTGGGTCAGTTACCACCAGATTAGGGTACATGAGGATGACATCTCAAAAATAGCATTTCGCATGCATGAAGGGCACTATGAGTTTTTAGTCATACCGTTCAGACTCACCAACACTCTTGCAACATTCCAGATTCTCATGAACGAAATCTTTCAGCCATACCTTCAACAGTTTGTATTTATTGTTTTCGATGATATTTTGATTTATTTCAAGTCACAAGAAGCACACCTAACCCACCTACGTACTATTTTGAATGTTCTGTCACAAAACCTCTTGTTTGGAGTTACTATAGTTAATTACTTGGGCCATATAATTTTGAGCATGGAGTTGCTGTAGACCAAGCAAAAATAAAGGTGGTTCTCGATTGGCCAATACCGACTACTCTAAGAGGAATACAAGGATTTCTTAGCTTAGCTAGATACTACCAAAAATTTATTTAGAACTATGGAAGCATTGCCATACCACTTACCAAACTCTTGACCAAAGATGGCTTCCAGTGGACCATCGAAGCATAATAAGCCTTTTAAGCGTTGAAAGCGGCTCTTACCACTCCCCTGGTTTTGAAACTGCCAGACTTCATACAGAGCTTTGTCATTGAATGTGATGCTTTTGGAATTGGCATTAGAGCGATTCTATCTCAAAATAATCAACCAGTCACTTACTTCAGTAAGACCCTGAAAGGAAAAGCTCTAACACTTTCTACTTTTGAAAAGGAGATGCTTGAGTTAGTAAAATCGGTGCGAAAGTGGAATCCTTACTTGTTAGGCAAACCTTTTATTGTATGCATTGACCGTCAAAGTCTCAAATATTTGCTAGAGCAATGGATGACTACTCCAGCACAAACCCCGTTGGCTTCCGAAATTGCTTGGTTACAACTATGTGATCAAATACAAAAAAGGAGCCGAGAATCGTGATGTTGATTCCTTATCTTGTGTGGTGAAGTTCCACTTAATGTTCATCTCCATGCTACATGCCGAATGGTGTATCGAATTGCAGGAGGAAGTCAAAAACAATGTTCCACATCAGTTTTGGTAACAAATAAGAAAATATTAATTCTTTATCAAAAAATTTATCTGATTGATTTTTACTAATTAATTAAAATCAATCATCTTATTTGGTTTTGATAAGATTTTTCTTATTTAGCTAATGAGAAATTTTAATTCATTATCTTAAATTTCTTTTTGTCAAAATGTTTTATAAATACTGCTCTTCATGTTAGTTTTCCTTGGAGCTTTGCATGTAATTCAACGTGTTATTTGGTTTAAGGTTTCAAAGCTCATTTTTGATGTTGTAATATATTCTAAGGTGCAGAAAAATATTTTTGTGCTAAAACTATTTTTATTTAGTAACTTGGAAGTGAACTTGATTTAAAAATATCACTGTTGAGATTTTTGTGACAGTTCTTTGAGAGAAGATAACTTGATTTTTTTGAGAGAAGAATCAAATTGCTTTGGGAGAAGTTCGTTTGCATACTTGAAGGGAGTTGAACGTCTGTAATAGTGAAGATAAGTAGTGTTTGCTGAACAAGTCCATCAAGGCGATTCAACATAGTGAAGACAATATAAAGAGAGAGAGTCTTTTATTATTTAAGTCCAATTGATTTGTGTAATCATTTATAATTTAGTAGATTGTTCAAGGTTTGGGCATGACCCCGTAGAGTAGGAATTTCAAACCACGTAAAAAATTTCTTTATGTTTTTTCTTTAATTTATGTTTTACCATTTAATTAAGTAATTTTTAATTAATTTCAGTAATTCCATAAAGACAAATCTTTCAATCATGTTTGCTTTAGTGGAGTGTGTGCTTCCTATTTTTCAGTATTGTTGTTATTTGTTTCCATTCCTATATTGTAGGCTATATATTGTAACCAGCAAAGGAAATAAAGGCAAGTAGTTAATAATACAATATCTCTCTTCTTCATCTTCCCTTTTCTCTCTAAATTATTCCATAACAACTTCTGGGTTTTTTAATTTTTTGATGTATGTATGTGTATGGATTAAATTCCCACCGAGCTGGGCTGAACGAGCCCAAGGTGGAAAACCGGGTTAGGCCATCAGGGGCCCAATGTAGAAAAATGATCAAATCCATTGGACTGCCTTGTCACAGCCGAATCAACTTAACAATGGCTCGGCTCGGACAAGCAGGAAGCCTTCTGGAAGGAGCTTTGACATTTAACCGGTCGCTTGCCTCAGACAAAAACAGAATCAAGTGACGAACAGCCGCAATGGCTCGGAACGGTCTTCCTTAACTTAAATGTGGTAAGAGTTAGAAAAGTTTCAAATAGAAAAGTTCTTTCAGCAATCAATGCTAGATACTTTCCTATATTTAACCTTCCAAATTTGGGATGAGCCAATTTGGGAACTTACCCTAAACCAAGGCGGCTAGGGTTTCCTACCCTTGGTGAGCAAGGTAAAGCCAGGTTACAATATCCCACCATCACACCATAGTAAAGGTATGCACTCTAACGCTGTTTAGCATTCAAAACCTAAAGCTGATTCTTTCATAACAAAACTGACTTGAGCGTCGGAGTCCTTTTGATCAGTACCACACTGGTGCCCCCAAATGCTTCACGCTCTCTTTGTTTTGCAGATCAGCGGCGGAGTGCACGACAGTTTGTGGCAGAACAAATTTTGTCATAAACAGTTTGGCACTAGAAGGAGGTCTTGTGGCTGAGTTTTGGCACAAAACCATCGTTGGCCTATTTCTAGCAAATTTTGAGCAAGATTCATAATGGCATCGGAACAACGTCAAACTTTGTCTTCTATGGTCGTCATGCCTGAACAACAGGAGGAAGAAACAACACCACTACAGGGCAAAGTCGTAGGAACATCGACTGTTGGCAAAGAAGCCACCAAGAATGATGTCCAATTTGAGCAGCTCATGACTTAGATGGAGGAATTGGTCCAATCAACAAGGGCCCAACAGCAACTTAACGAGGTCCAGGAAGAAATCAATAGGCAATTGTTAGAGGCGTTTAATGCCATTTGAACTCCAATAGTACCAGCAAGGACATGCTAACCATAGAGGAAATGAGGGATGAAAGTAACAAGTCATAGAAAAGTACCTGCCGAACTAGAGGAAGGAGATACAGATTGGAGAAGCCGGTCAAACAAACATAACTGTGGTGAGAACGGAGGCCGTTCTTTTAGAATTCCACGGGACTACGAGTCGAGTAGAGACTCTTACTCGACGGACGAGCAAACCCCTAAAAGAGGAAGGGCAGCTGGAGGCCAGCGCTAGCCAAAGACAAGGAACAGGGATTACTGATCTGAGTAAGCAGATTTGGTTTGGCAAGACGAGAGAACCAACGACTCATATGATGAGATACCAGATACGACATTCATGGATACTATCACTTTAATCAACACACCCACAGGCTTTTTTGTACCAAAATTCACATTGTATGATGGTAGTGCCGACCTGGGGGATCATACAATCCACTTTAAGTAGGTCATGATCCTGCATTTTCCAGCCTGATAAGGATGCAGTGATGTGCAAGGTATTTGCCTCAAGTCTTAAGAGACTAGCCCTACTTTGGTTCATTCGTTTACTATCACGATGCCTCAGGCCATTCCATGAACTAGCGCAACAATTCATGATCCAGTTCGTGTCAAGTCGCCAATATCAAAGGGATCCGAGCAATTTGTTCAGGGTGCAGCAACAAAGGGGTGAACCGCTCCGAGACTACATTCAGCCGTTCAACGACATGAAGGTCGAAATAATGGATTGCTCAGATGTAGTCGCCTGTAACGTGTTCAAGCGAGGATTCTTGCCCGAGACCAAAATTTGCTACTACATGGTCCTGAAGAAGCCAAGGAATTTATTGCAGACCCTGTAGAAAGCCCAAAGTTTTGTAGTCTTGGAAGAAGAAACTGAGCTAGACATGCAGAGAGCATACAAGGAGGGACAAATCATATCCTCAAATGCTAGAATAACTAAAGCCGAGCCAAGCATCAAGGCTAGGCAAAGTGAAACTGTAAAAAACCCGCAAGACCAAAGGACAATCCGCTCGGACGGACAGCGCCCAGATAGAGCATTCAGAGAATGAAAACGGTACGAAGAATCCCATAGGAAGGAAGAGCATGATGGTCCCTCGAGGGACCGATTAGAAAAATTTAGGCTAGTGGTTTCTCCAACCTAGCTAGTCAAGCACATGGAAAGAATTCATGAGGTGCGATGGCCGTGACCCATGAGTTCGGACCTAAAGAGTAGAGAAAGCTCCTAATGGTGTGCATTTCATAAGGAGCGTGACCATGCCACAGAGGATTGCTGAGCCTTCAAAAGAGAAATAAAGGAGTTACTGAAGTGCAGACACCTTAGGCAATTTGTCTCAGAGCTGGACAAATGGTGCTTGGACAGACAAAGGGAGGAATCACCAAAGACAAAGACTCCTCAGCAGATAAACAATGAAGTGGAGGTTTGGAAAGTCATTCGTTCTGTTCTTGGGGAAGTAGCATGTGGAGGAGAGCGTAGGGAAGACAACAGAGCTTACGCTCAGCGCTTTATAGCGTAGGTCGCTATGTTTCAGAATGACAAGCCAACTATTACTTTCATCGCCGAGGACACTGCATGAGGGCTGTACCCACACGATGATGCGCTAGTAGTGACACTTGATGTAGGGAATTGTACAATCAAGCGAATATTGGTGGATAATGGAAGCTCGGCAAACATCGTGTTCTCGAGCACATTGGACAAAATGGGGATCAACCCTACGGCCATACAGCTCACCAAAGCAACCCTAGTAGTATACGATGGGAACGAGAGCCTAGCAAAGGGCATAATTATCCTCCCAGTTACAGTAAGCGATGTGACACAAATGGTAGAGATGATGGTAGTGGACACCCCTTCTTTTTATGACATGATCACTAACCATGGTTGCATTCCATGAAGGCCATTCTCTCTAATTACCATTAGAAAATCAAGTTCCCGGTCCAATGGTGGAATAGAGGAAGTGAGAAGTGACCAGTCCATAGCACAGATATGCTACATCAAGGCTATGGATGGAAAGAATACATAGCAATTAATGAAGTCGAGGGTGGCGCATGTTGACAAAATGGATGCCTTGGAGGACTTGGAGGACGTGTAACTAGATCCAGACTACCCCGATCACACGACAAAAATTGGAACTCAAATGGATCCAGAGGTTTGGCTCTGCTTGATCTAATTTCTGAAAAATCATTGCAGTACTTTTACTTAGTTCACGAACAACATGATGGGAATAGATTTAGAGGTTATTTCCCACAAGCTAAATGTGGAACCTAATCACAAACTAGTATGATAAAAAAGGAGGAAGTTTGCACCATAACAGAGCCAGGTCATCAATGAAGAAATTGATAAATTGCTTAAGAATGGGTTTCTTCAAGGAAGTACACTACCCCAGACTGGCTTACCAATGTGGTGGTGGTACGAAATAAAAATTGAAAACCCCAAGTATGTATTGACTTCACCGATCTGAACAAAGCATGCCCGAATGATAGTTTTTCACTGCCTAAGATTGATATGATGGTGGATGCCACTATTGGCCATCAACTGCTAAGCTTCATGGACGCCTACTCATGCTCGGAAAAAATGGCATTTGTAACAGAAAGAGGAATCTATTGCTACAAGGTCATGCTGTTTGGATTGAAATATGTAGGAGCCACGTACCAACAGTTAGTAAACAAGTTGTTTGTGGTGCATGTTGGTTCGACGATGGAAGGTATATTGACAATATGTTAGTCAAATCTATTCGCGCGGCAGATCACGTACATCACATAGCTCAAGCTTTCGAGGTATTGGATACACATCAAATGAAGCTTAATCCCACCAAATGCACGTTCGGAGTTAGTTCGGGACAGTTTTAGGATACTTTGTAACACAAAAAGGAATCAAGGCTAATCCAAACCAAATAAGGGCTCTTCTCAACATACCTTCCCTAAAGTCTATAAAGTAGGTTCAAAGGTTAAATGGAAGAATTGTAGCTTTGAGCTGTTTCATCTCACATTTATTCGATCATTGTCTTTCATTCTTCCGAGCCCTGAAGGGGAACAAAGACTTCAAATGAACAGAGGAGTGTGAATAGGCATTCCAGCGACTGAAGACCTATCTCATTTCTCGTCCAATATTGTCTAAACCAAAGCCGTGGGAGCCATTATACTTGTACCTCTTGATATCGAACCATGCTGTCAGCTCTGTGCTTATTCGAACCAAAGGAAGGGAGCAGCGCCCTATCTACTACGTCAGCAGGGTGCTTGTGGATGCAGAAACTCAGTACTCCTTCATTGAAAGACTTGCATTAGCTCTGCACATCTCTTTAGAGAAGTTAAGACCGTACTTCTAATGTCACAAGGTTATCGTGGTAACTTCACACTCTCTCAAAGCTACACTTCATAGACCTAATATTGCAGGCAGATGGTATGATGGGCAATAAGGGGAGTACGGAATTGAATATCAGCCCCAAACAACCATCAAGTCCCAGATATTAGCTAATTTTGTCGCCTAGTTCACAGGGACAGCCGAGCTAAGATACGCGGGAAACAAGATAGACCATCTAGAAGAACCAATTAGGGCTTCCACTACTGGACAGGAGCCCATTCAAATGGAAGCATTAGGTAATGAGACACATTAGACACGGCATTCGAGCCCATTTGGAAGTTATTTATTAATGGCTCCTCAAATTGGCATGGAACCGGAGCAGGGGTTGTATAAGAAGACCCGGATGGGTTAACTCTAGAATAGGCCATTCATTTCGGTTTCCTTTCGTCGAACAATGAAGCGGAGTATGAGCCGTTATTGGCAGGCATGGAATTGGCTCGGACCACCTGGGCGCAGAGGTTGCTGGTTTACAGTGACTCTCAGCTGATAGTAAACCAGTTCAATGGGGATTATTCGGGGAAGGACGAGAAGATGGTCTCCTATCTGGTATTGGTCAGAGAGCTCATTCAACGGTTTAGTTGTTTCAAGCTATGTCAATTGGTGAGGACTGAAAACACTCAGGCTGACGCGCTAGCTACTCTAGGAGCTATGGCAAAGGGAGAAGAGCACATAACTATACCCTTGGAGTTCCTATCCGAGCCAAGGGTAGAAGGCATCAAAACAGAGGAAAGAGAAGTTGCAATGAATATAGATTATGAACAAGAACCTAGATGGATGAGTCCGATAATAGACTACCCTGTTTAAGGGATTATTCATCCAGATAAATCAGAAGCTTGGAGACTAAGGCTAATTTCGGCTCGCTATTCAATGATTGATGGCAAATTGTATAGGAGAAACATTCATCGGCCTATTATTGAGTTGTTTGAATAAAAGAGAGTCGAAGAAAGTCCTAGCAAAAATCCATGAGTGGCATTGTGGCAATCATTTAGGTGGACGAACGTTAGCGCACAAAGCCATGTCATAAGGATATTATTGGCCAACCATGCAAAAAGATGCTACAGACTATTCTCGGCATTGTGATAAATGCCAGAGGTTCTCTTCGATTCCACATTTACCACCTGAAGAATTGACCAGTGTGACAAGCTCGTGGCCATTCATGCAATGGGGGTTGGACATTGTGGGACCTTTGCCATTGGCCGCAGCTCATAAACAGCTCATCCTCGTGGCAATGGACTACTTCAGTAAATGGATAGAAGCCGAAGCATACTTACAAATCAAAGACAAAGATGTAGTCCATTTCCAATGGCGAAATATCATATGCCGGTACGGCTTACCACGTGTTCTGGTAGCAGACAATGGATCTTAATTCATTAATTCGTCAACATAGGATTTCTGCCACCGAGTGGAAGATTTCCATGCGTTTTTCCTCGCCTTGGCACCTTCAGGCTAATGGCCAAGCCGAATCTACAAATAAAACCATTGTAACCAATTTGAAGAAGCGGGGAAACTCCTTTCTCTACCTGGAGTACTTTGGGCGAGTCGAACCACAACACATAGCGCCACCGGGGAAACTCCTTTCGCTCTGGTCTACGGTACGGAAGTTGTAATTCCAGCAGAAGTAGTCGTTCCAACGCTTCGAGTCGCTCTTGTAGACCAAGAAAAGAATAATGAGCTAAGGCAAAAATCATCGGATAGCTCGAAAGAATTGAGGGAGCAAGCCTTGGTACGGATGGCAGTGTACCAACAGTGTATTGCTAGGCACTACAATACTAAGGTTCGTCCTTACAAATTTAGGGTTGGAGACTTTGTCTTGCTCAAAGTCTTCCTAAACACCCAGGAAATAAATGTTGGGAAGCTCGGTCCCATTTAGGAAGGTCTGTAACGCCCCATGTAAAATAAGACCAATTTTTTTTTCTTTTTCCTCTTTATTTCGGATCCATAAAACAATACTAACTTTAAAATTAATATATTACTAATAATAATATTATTAATAGTATCTTAAATTCAAAACCCACATGTAAAGAGAAACTTAATAAATATCTTAGTCTTATAAACTTATTTAAACAGAGTAACTGTGTTTAAAATATTGCATAGCGGAAACATTTTATCAACTTAAATCATGCAAAATATCATAGCTGAATACCACCTTGTAAATTCCCCAAGTCCACACTCCATCTAATTAGTTTTCAGTGCCATTACCAACACACTTAAGCAAATAAGAGTGAGTGACAAGTCACCCAGCAAGTTCTACCATCCACATACACACACAACGTGGAATGCTTATTCTTATTCATGAATCAATGTATACTTACTTACTTTCAATTAGATCTTGCATAGTTCAAACCAAAACCTGTTTATTTAGTTTGAAAACAAAACCACCATTGTAGAACTTTTACATACACATATCCATGGAAGCTATTACTTGTTGGTAATCCATACAAGTATCCCTTGAATAGCTGAATAGTATATCCCAAGAGACTTTAAACCACAAAGAGGTATATGTGCATAGATGGGGTAAAAGGAACAACTTGCATCCTAGTTATGCACGTATTAACCGATACCAATAACTCTGGCCAAAGAGCATTAGTCATACCCTCATTATGATCCTTAATGAGTCCTCCTACATACACAAATTCATCTACATGTGCCTATGTAAATCCTACAAACTTGGTTGGATCCAATAAAACCAAGCCTTCTCTTATGTGATTTCATACATACATATAAAAATGTTATATTAAACTTGTCAAATTTGCCAACAAGGTGTTCCTTTGAAAACATATTTTGCTTTTCAATACATCTTGAAAATGTGCATTTCTTATAAAACCTAATTGCATTTTCATGTTTGAATGCACATGCTCATGCTTTCATACATATGATCATGCATACTTGTTTCACTAACCAAGAAACCAAGTGTACATACGTTTATCAATCCATCATATCCAAAACATATATTTCATAGCAAAATAACTCAATTAATGCTTATATAGGTTTTGGCTAACTTCAATCACAAGTGCATTCCATAACATGCGTACCATACAAATTTCATATAATTCCATAATTTTCAGCAACCTAAATTGCAGAACTATTCATATATACCATGCATACTAATGTCTAGAAAATTCCAGCATTCATAGTATAAATCCAAGCTCAATTAAACATACACATTTGATGAATTAATCAAACTATTATGCCTAGAATTTTCCAGCAAACAAAATATATTTATAAATGGAATAAAAAAAATTTTAGACTTAAGAAAAATTGTTGCCTGAAGTCAATCTAATTGAGATTAATCAAATCTATACGATAACATGCATAGTCAGCCATGTCTTAATAATAGATCAAGATAAAAATTCCGTCTTGACACTTGTATATGGATCGGTTATAATGAAAATAAGGATTTAGTGTGTATTTTTGTAAAAATCAATACTTTTCATGTAATCCATATGATTTTCGCTAAAATGATAAAACTCATTCTTAGATCAAAATTTTTCAGCACATACCAATCCATATTGTCATGCATAAATCATTAAATCAGTGCATAGAATTTGTTGGAGAAGAAGAGAGATTCAAACAATTAAAATAGACAACAGATAAACATGAAACTTGCCTTGAATCTTCAAAAACCTTGAAAAATCCTTGCTTGTTCACACACAATTTCTCTCAAATTTTCTTTAGGAAATTTCAACACTAAAAGGAGAAGAGAATTTCAGAAAATTTTCCTCTTAGATGCCTCTTAATTTAAAGACAAAACCCTAATGAAAACTTATCTTATTTCATAGGCCTTACTTTCCTTATTTCATATAAGGAAAATATCAATCACTTAATTGTAAACTAATGCCAATTAAAAAATTATAAATTTAAATATCAAATACACACATAAATGGGTGTCAACTTTAAAGACACGCACATGCAAATTCATGCTGGCACAAATTAAATTGTACCCATATTCAAGCTCACATACAACCCTAAATTAACTGTACAGTTCAACAGCATGTCAGGCAGTTATCACTACGCCTAACTATGCGCCTGACATGTTCGAGTTGCGGAAATGCCAAGCTTCGAACAATGTCAAGCACTGTCATTGCACCTGACTTGGCACCTGACACCCATTGGTTTGCTCGCCAAAACTCGTCTAATTTTTGCTCGTGTCTTCACTCCAACAATGCATGTCAAGCCCAATGTTAGGCGCTTGACATTGCATTTGACTTGAACTGCCATTGTCAATGTTGAGCCTTTCCTTGGTAGCATGTCAAGCCCAATTGCAAGCGCTTGACTTGTACTTGATAGTAACTTTAAGTCCAAGTTTGACCTTGATGCATCTAGTATCTCTCAAAATATAAAACACAAACGTTGTAGATCTTTTTCTTCCCGTTCTATAGCATCTTGAATCATCTCAATCAAAGCTTAGATGAGAGAGTTATACTCAAATTACAAAGTGGTGTCAAAATTATCCAAAATTTTCAATTAGCTTCATTTTACACTTAACTCCTCCATTTGCATCATTGCGCCTGACATAGAACGTGTCATTCTCAAACTTCGTGTCCTCATAGTGCTTCACAAACTCGCTCGAATACACTTGTGCTCAAGCACACAAGTGAAAATTCCATAAATAAACACATGAACACATATTTTGGAGGCGGTTATTATAGTTCATCCCTCCTAAAAAGAAATTTCGTCCCCGAAATTACTCGAACAAGATATAAAACTTACCAAAAAACAAACTTGGGTACTTGGATTTCATTTCATCTTCACGTTCCCATATTGCCTCTTCCACCATATGGTTTTTCCAAAGAACTTTGACTAAAGAAATGGTTTTAGTCCTTTGCACTTGATCTCATCGATTCAAAATTTTCACCGTTCTCTCTTCATAGGTATGATCCTCTCTTACTTCGAATGGCTCAAACTCTAGCACATGTGTTGGGTCATGCATGTACTTCCTCAGCATAGATACATGGAACACATCGTGAACACTTGATAAGTTTGGTGGCAAAGCCAAACGATAAGCCAAATCACCAATCTTTTCCAAAATTTCAAGCAGTCCAATGTAACGTGGGTTTAACTTTCCTTTCTTTCCAAACCTCATAACACCCTTCATTGGTGCTATTTTAAGAAACACCTTGTCTCCTACATCGAAACTCAAATCCTTCTACTGATTATCAATATAACTCTTTTGTCTATCTTGAACAACCTTCATTCTTTGCCAAATTTTACTTATGACTTCACTTGTTTGCTGTAGAATCTCAGATCCAAGTAATTTTCTCTCTCCTACTTCATTCTTAAGTGTTGGAGATCAAATGTTTCTTTTGTACAAAGCTTCATAAGGTGCCATGCTAATAGCTGCATGGTAACTATTGTTGTATGCAAACTTCACAAGTGGTAGATGTTTCCTCCAGTTCCCATGAAAATCCAGCATACAAGCATGCAACATATCTTTAAGTGTTTGAATCATTCTTTCTGACTGACCGTCAGATTGTGGATGGAGGAAGAAGAGATGGCCAAGTGTTTTGCTTTCTTCTCCAAGCGTATGGGTGCGTGTCTTCTATGATTTTTTGGGTGCGTGTCTTCTATGATTTTTTTTTTCAAAACTTTCAAATTCTATAAGGTTGACATGAGAGAAGTCTAAAAAGTTTGTATTTATAGGAAGGACCGAAAATTTATAAAATCCGTATTATTAAAAGGTCACTTACTTTTTAAATACCACCTATTTATTTTTGAAAGGTATTAATATCATAAAATTTTTATAGACATTAAAATCAATAAAAGTTAATATTGAATATCATTCAATTTTTATAGACTCTCTCTAAAAATCTATATTAAATACTTCTAAATTTTATAATTCCACTAAATTTTATAATTTTATAAGAATCGAAATTGAATGCCCCATAAACAAAATAATAAATTGAGATTCTCTCTTTATTTTTTAACTCGACTTTTAATTTCATTCATTCTTTTAACATTTAATGGTCCATATATACGCCAACTTTGCATCTAAGGGTGTGGTCTAGTGGTAAGGAAACCGATTGAGCCATCACACTTGCTTGCGAGAATTATGACTCGAGTCTTGGTAAACCCCTATCAAAGCTTAGGTGTACTCAGTCTTAAAAACCCCAGGTACAGGAGAAACTGTTAGGGGGTGAACTTGTTGCTCTAGACTCCTACAGACTTATCTGGATTGATGATTCTCACCGAGATCTTTTTTTTTATTAAATATATATACTAACTTATTGTATTTTTTGAGTTAATTTTTTAAACTTAATTAAAGTTTTTTGCACATCACCGTCCATCTCATCAAGTTTTATTTAATGCATGTTAACCAATAACAAATCAGTTAAAATAATATTAAATTACGTAATGGTCTAAGTTCTCTCTCACCCCTCTATTTTCATTCTCTCTTCTCCTTTATCTTCTAAAGTCTTTTAAAATTGTTATATTTATCTTAAAAATTTAGTGAATTACTTAGAATGTTTTAAAATATAAGTTTATCCAATATATTTTAAAAAATTTAAATTTGATAATAATAAAAATTTAGAGAATTACTTAAAAAGTTTTGAAAATATAAGTTTACCCAATATATTTTAAAATTTTAAATTTGATAATCATGATAAATTGTTGGCTCTATCTCCCCATAAAGAACAAACTCAATCTAAGAATAATATCATAGCTATAGATCTTGCTAAGATTTTAGATCCATATAAAATCTTCCTTTAAACTATTTTATAAACATAAGACCTTATGCCTGATATTAATATAGGTTTAAGCATCAATTTAAAATTTTTATCAATTTGAAAAATATGAGATTTCTTGTTACAATTATTCATTATCATTATTATTGAGTTCAAGTTTTTTTTTTCCTAAAAAAAATACCAAAGTTTCTTGGAATACTTCAAACAATGAATTTTTTTTTTTTTAGAGAGAAGAGGAGACATAAGAGAGCGTAGGAGGTGAGTAAAGCTAAAGATTGAGAGGCTGAATAGAGAGAATGCATTTTTTTTACATGTGAAAAACTTAAATTAAATTAGAATAATAAAATAAAAAGGTAAGATGAGTTGTAGAAAATAATAAATAAAGAGAAAAGATAAAGTGGAGAAATTGAGACGAAAGCAGGGAGACAATGTCATCCAAAATGAGGACCGTAAAATATCATTTTCATTTTCCATAGCCGTTTTTTCTTTCCCTTCCTTTGTCTCGCTTCCAGCTCGAGTCCAAGCTTTGCATTTGCCATTTTTAAACTTCTCGATCGATTTTGACCCTCGCACATGACCTTTAAATTCTATTGAACTGAACAACTTCTGAGTAATAAGAGTTGACATTTGTAATTGTAGAACATCTACAATGAATAGGTAAAAATTGACAATCGAAATTTATATACGAATGAAAGCCAAAGCATGATATTGAACAGTATACGAATTAAAACTAAAGTTAAAAAACTGTAAATCTCGATAGAACAAGAAGAAACCTGTTGAAGTTGCATTACTTGTACGCTAATGAACGTGATTCGAGGCCTGTATGCTACCACAGTGTCCTTACGATAATTTCGCTCCTCACGGTGTTGTGATTCCAACAACGGTTGTCTCCCAGGATACAACGAATCTTCAGAATTTTGAGCAAAACACCTTCAAAATTCCTCTCTACGAACTAGAAGAAGACCTTTACACTATCACCAAATCTAACAGAACACACTGACTCAAATTACACTAGATCTCTATTCTTTGCCAAAAATCTCTTTTGTGTGTACCAAATTGAAAGAACCAAAAAACCAAGCTATTCACAAGGAATGGTTACATACCACGATTGAAACATTTAAAACCATTAAAACACATTTAAAATTGTGTAAACTATACAAATTAAAAATGCATTAAAACAACAATTCATTCACACTAATTACAAACGTTACAAAACATTTAAAAAATCCAACAATCCCTCACATGAATGAATTGTCTTAAACCTTCTAGACTCTACTCTAGTGATAGTGTTCTACGATTGAACTTGCATAAGATAGGTAGGTTTTACCCTTTAAACCTTCCCTTGTGAAAGTATACTTACTTTACGGACTGAAGGTAGACGCGATACCCTTGAACCTTACTATCGTTTATGTAAAGATGATATACTTCACACAGAACTCCTTCTTGGCATTCTTCAGTTCTCACTGTTATGTCCATTTTGGCCGCAAACATCTTCCCTAGTTCTGCAAGAGTTTATAAAGAATTGTGCCCAATACAATTCTCCTTCGAAGCAGCCTTTCTCTCTCTCACATAAGTGATTCTTAACTTGAGAGTGTCTCGCTATACTCCTCTCGGATTACCCGACACAAAAGAATTATTAAAAGCTTAGCTTATCCTCATCTTCAACAGGTATCACTGTTTCATCATAGAAATGGACATGAGGTCAAAAAAACCCCCACAATGATTCAAACCAGTCTTTACAATTTAGTTGTCCTTTTGAACCTAGATCTTGGGATCTCCAGTCAACTAGGTTGGGTTTCCATTGTATTGGCTTTTCATCTTTATGGGTTTTAATCTCATTCCTCTTGATGATTTCTCAACTAACTCTCGATTTAACCCTTTGGTTAGCAGATCCGCAATGTTATCCTTTGACTTTACATAGTTAACAAAGATAACTCTAGTTGAGATTAGATGTCTAATCTAATTCAGTATTTTAACTCTAGTTGAACTCATTCAATATTTTATCAACATAATGTGATTGACTAAGAATTAGCCCTTCAGGGGTTCTTAAAATCATTACTCCTAAAATCACATCAGCAAGTTCCATATCTTTCATGTTGAACCTTGAGCTCAACATAGCCTTGGTAGACTTGATCATCTCATTATCACTATCCATAATGAGCATGTCATCAACATAAAGACACAAAATGACATAGCTATTTTCTGTATCCTTGACATATATATATTTGTCACACTCATCGATCTTAAATCCATTGGCCAGCACCACACTATCAAACTTTTGATGCCATTGTTTCGGTGCTTGTTTAAGGCCATATAGGGACTTTAATAACTTGCATACTTTCTTTTCTTGTCTTGGAGCAGCAAAACCTTCAAGTTGATCCATGTAGATCTCCATTAAGAAAAGTAATCTTTACATCCATTTGATGTACTTCGAGATTTCTTAACGCAGCAATAGCAAGTACCATTCTTATACAAGTTATTCTCGTCACAGGAGAATACGTATCAAAATAATCAAGACCTTCTTTCTGTTTGTAAATGTTAATTACTAGTTTCACCTTGTAATTATCAATTGTTTCATTTGCTTTCATTTTCCACTTAAAAATCCATTTATACCCTGGTAGTTTACTACCCAGAAGAAGATCCACTAGTTCCCACGTATGGTTCTGCAAGATAGAATCAACTTCACTCTTGATAGCTTCTTTCCACAAAAACCCTTTCGAAGAGTTCACAACTTCTTTGTAGCTTTGAGGTTCACTCTCCAGCATATAAGTCAGAAAATTTGGACTAAAAGACTTTTCTATCCTTATTCTCTTGCTACGTCTAAGTTCAACTTCAACCTCTTCTTCTTGTTCTTGATCTAGGTCCTGACTATCTTGATTCATAGTCTTATACGTTCGCTTCGACGAACTTGGTCCTTCTTCAGACTTACAAGGAAAGATATGTTCAAAAAACGATGCATTCCTCGATTCCATTATCGTATTTTTGTGTATATCAGGGATTTTAGACTTATACATAAGAAATATATAAGCATTACTATTTTGTGCATAGCCTATGAAGATGCAATTTATAGTCTTAGGATCTATCTTCACCTTCTTCAGTGTTGGAACTACCATTTTGGCAAGACATTCCCACATTCATAGGTTAGGAAGGTTGCATTCCTTTCCACAGCTCATATGGTGTCTTTTGTTCATTTTTTTGGGGCACCTTAGTTAAAAGGTAATTTTTCGATAAAACAGCTTCCCCCCACATGTTCTGAGGTAACCCAGAACTTATTAATATTGCATTCATCATCTCTTTCAAAGTACGATTCTTCCGTTCAGCCACATCATTTGACTGAGGTAAATATGGTGGAGTGACTTTATGTTTAATTCCATGTTGTCCACAATAATCACCAATCGGTGTGATATACTCACCACCATGATCACTCCTTATTAACTTAATCTTCTTATTAAGTTGATTTTAAACTTTTGCTTTATAGTGAACAAATTTCTCTAAAACTTCATCTTTGCTTTTGACCAAATACACATAGCAAACTTTCGTGTTATCGTCGACAAAAGTAATAAAATACTTATTGCCACCCCCTTGTTGGTGCAAACTTTAGATCACATATATCACTATGGATCATATCCAAAGGTTAAATATTTTTTTTCAATCGTTCATTTTCGCCTCAACACAAGTCTCACACTTATGCTTAAAAACAATCTAGAAAGTAAGAATATGATTTAAGTTAATTAACCTTTTAAAATTGCCATAATTAATATGTCCTAGTCTACCATGTCATAAATTGAAAGACTTAAATAAATATGCAGAAGAAGCATTTGTTTTATTCATTGTCTTTGGCTTTACAGTCATTACATTCAGCTTGAAAAGCCCATTACAAACATATCCCTTCACAACAAACATCCCTAACTTCGACAAGATAACCTTGTCAGACTCAAATACCATCCTCAATCCATGCTTGTTCAACAGAGATTCTTACAGATTTCAGGCACATACAATACATTGTTCAATGTCAGGGTTTTTCCAGAAGTCATTTTCAAGATTACTTTTCCTTGACCTCGGATGTCGAACATCGCAGAATTTTCTATGAACAACTTCTCCCCACTATCAACTAGGTCAAAGGAAGTGAATATATTCTTATCCGAGTAGACATGGCAGGTTGCACCAGTATCGATCCACCACTCCTTTAGGTTTGACCCAACTAGGTTCACTTGGCAACAGCAGAGAGGTTCAAGTCATCAACCTCTTATGTGATTTCTTCCATCACATTTGCCTCTTTGCTCTTCTTCCTCTTCAACACTCTACAGTCAGCCGCTTTGTGACCCATTTTGTCACAGTTGAAGCATTTCTTTTAGAATTTATGTTTCTTGAAAATTTCTCCTTTCGATCCAAAATTGAACCTTTTGCTTGGCTTCTTTTTGGATTTTGAGCTTTGATTGTGTTCAACCACATTGGCCTTCACCTCAGCTTGGGATGAATACCTCCTCTCCGAACGCCTATTGTCTTCTTCAATTCGAAGTCTAACAATCAATTCTTCAACATTCATCTCCTTTCTCTTGTACTTGAGGTAGTTCTTGAAGTCCTTTCATCTAGGAGACAGCTTCTCAATAATAGCAGCTACTTGGAAAACTTTACTCAAGATCATCCCTTCAGAATGAATCTTATAAAGGATCAACTGAAATTCTTGTACTTGACTAACTACAATCTTGGAGTCCACCATTTTATAATACAGGAGTCGGCCCACGATAAATTTCTTGGAACTTGCATCCTCGATATTATATTTTATCTCCAGGGACTCCCACAGTTCCTTAGTTGTCCTTTTTACACAATACACATTGTACAGCGAATAAGCTAAACTGTTCATTACATAATTCTAACACAGATTGCCAGAACTTTTCCACACATCAAATGCCATGAGAGAATCTCTATCATTTTCATTCATTTTCAATGGATCCTAAGTCAAAAATCACGCAAGGTTCAGTGTGGTCAGGTAGAGCATCATTTTCTATCGCCACTTCTTGAAATTCAAACCATTGAACTTCTCCTATTTCTCAGCATGGCTTACCAGAACAGTCATAGCTAGCATTGACGCTGGTACTACAGAAACTAGAGTAGGAACTTGTGCCCTTGAAAAATAAAAAACTATTAATTTATTGCATTAAAAATACAATAAAATAATATTTCAAAATAATGAAAAAATATTAATTTTTTTAAAAAAAATATTTTCTCTCATCAGCCACGTCAGCACCGCATCAGTGCACCATGTCAGCACACTCCACATCAGCATGCCCAGTCAACACGCTTCAACCGGGCCACATCTCCAAGGCCCGTGCGCGCTCAGCCCAACCCAAACACACACGCATCATGGCCTAGCCCAGCACGCATGCATCAAGGCCTAACCCAACACGCATGCACAAGGCTCGGCCTAGACGCGCTCACTGGCCCAATAGCCCACGCGGATAATAGCCCACGCGGATACAGGCCTAGCTCAAGTGCACGACTGATCTATGTTCAAGCCCAACTGCTCTGCGAGCACACCCCACAAGCAAGCCCGTATGACCAGTTCGTGCGCGCAACCTCACCAGCACCTCTACCAGGGTTTCCACCCGTGTACGGAAGTGAACCCGTACCAAAAAGCTCATTTAACCTGTCTTCTTCCTTCAGCCGGGTCTTCTCGACTCATTTTCCAGTTTGTACCCGATTCTTCACCCGGTCAGAAATTACAGCTCTGATCTTCGATGTCAGGCGGACCGATTCCAAATCACTCGTCTTGTCACGGGCAATCAATCCAATAGTTAACAATGTCTCATTTGGTCTCAAAGTTTATGTCCGGGTTCTTGGAAGTCTCGGGTTTTAAAGTTTTTACAACCAGTTCAACAAAATCCAATTTTTTAATAAAATAAAAGTTCAAATTGCACTTAATATTCATAATCTGCATCAAATAAGTTAGTACACAACAAAAAATATATACATATTATTCAACATTGCAAATTAAACTAAAAGAAATAATTTTTTCTTCCTTTAACTGCAACCTGTTCAATGTTAGTAACTAAAACAACAATAAACAAGTATGAATTAAAATTCGCATGCATCAAACAATATAAAACAATGCGAATCTACCAAATTAGTAAAACAAAAAAGATATAAATTCCAATTGTAATTCGAATGCTAAAAGAATTGCAACAAATGACCTGCTCACATGTTAGAAACCAGAGGACAATTGTCTTAAGATTGTAGAACATATACATTAAAGCATGTAAAAATTGACAATTGAAATTTATATATGAATGAAAGCCAAAGCATGACATCAAATAGTATATGAATTAAACTAAAGTTAAAATACTGTAACTTTCGATAGAACAAGAAGAAACCTATTGAAATTGTGTTACTTGTGTGCTAACGAACATGATTCGAGACTTGTGTGCTGCCACAGTGTCTTTAAGATAATTCTGCTTCTCACGGTGCTTTGATTTCAACAACGGTTGTCTCCCAGAATACAACGAATCTTTAAATTTTGAACAAAGCACCTTCAAAATTCCTCTCTACGAACTAGAAGAAGACCTTTACACTATCACCAAATCTAATAGAATGAACTAACTCAAATTACACTAGACCTCTATTCTCTGCCAAAAATCTCTTTTGTGTGTACCAAATGAAAGAAACCAAGCTATTCAAAATGAGTGGTTACATACTACGATTGAAACATTTAAAACCATTAAAACACATTTAAAATTTTGTAACCTATACAAATTAAAAATGCATTAAAACAACAATTCATTCACATTAATTTAAAACGTTACAAAATGTTTAAAAAATTCAACAGTAATTATTATCTCTTAGTCATTATATTATTAGCTGTCTATAGCCAAATCATATCTATAGGCCTGTAAGTCTCGTGTGACCTTTTCTTAGGCATGTATAGGCGCTAGTATAGTTCCTTGATTTTTTTATTCGTTCAACTCTTTCAATTAAAATATAGAACAATATTCTACAATTCTAAAAGCTTTTTTACTGAGGAGCCTGAGTTTGAATAAGAACTCTGTTGGATCGTCGTCTTCGACTCACGCTGATCCAAGAGGACTGATTGTATCTAGGAAAATACCGTTTTGCAAAACACTAATAACAATGCCCATCATTCCAATCGCTACAGCTTCTGCACACTGGATAAGAAGATTTATTACTTGGGTTTCTCTTAATTTTTATTTTTTCTACAATTCCTTTCATTCATTATAATATCTTTAATTTTGTTTGGAAATGGCTGACTTTTATGGTGGACTTTTGCTTAGTACAGAGACTGACTGTGGGACCCTCAAACATGCATTAGAGTTTCAAACCCTAATTGGCATTAAATTTTCCATTAAGTGGTTTTTAATATTTTGATTTATTACTAAATAAATTCTCTGCAAATATGGTATACAATGAGAATTTGATTTATGATATTTATGACAGTTGATTATGGATTTTAGAAAAGTGTTATTTATGTGTATTTATTTTATTAATTCCGTAATTAATAACAAAACCATAAAACTGTCTATTTAAAGACAACATATAAACTTAAGACAAGTTCTTTTTCCCTGTCTACGTTTTTTTTCTCTGTAACCTTTTCAATTATTAATTCTTCCTCCTCTCATTCTTTTTATTCAAAAAGGCATTTTGATTCATTTTGGTTTTCTGACGGGGAACTTTTCAGATCTGTTGAGGAGCTCAAGAGATTAAGGTAGATTTTTCCTAAACAAATCATTTTATTTGATGATTTTCTGGATGATATATATATATATTATTTCTACTTTTATTATTACGAAGAGATTTACGATTTATACACTATTTGATGAGTTTGATGAATTTTTGTAACACCAACATATGTTCAATAGTTTTATATATATTTTTTGTCATTAGATCTTTTACAAACATTCTACTTTTTGTTTCGCCTCAATCAAATTTTTATAGAAATAGTTATAATTTTTCGAAACTCATACTGTCAATCTGAAAAATTATGACCAATGGGTGTTTTCGGTAGAATTTTGTGGGGCATATGCATTTATATCTCTTTCAAACTTTTACAGTTTGGATTTAAGATATTTATGAACACTCTCGACTTAAAATTTCTATTTTTCAATTTGTTATGAGTGAGTTATGAATTTTTTAAATTTAGGACATTGCTGCTGGAATGCTGAGACAGTTATGGTTTTCTGATAAACGTGTTTGGTTTCTTTGCTTGGATTGGAATGCAAGAATTTACACAGCTATCTATATCTGTTATGGTTATAATGCCGCTAGTTTTGGTAGAAAATGATTTTTATGGAATTTACGAAAATTTTTTGAACATCTCTAGTTCACTGTAGAATCTGTGTGACAGTTTTTATTAGAAAGTAGATATTAAATATTTACTTGCTTTTGAAAATTATGAGAAAATTATGGCTCATCCAAGACATTTAGGAGATTCTAGTGCCTTTAGAATCATGCGATTTAGATGAATATAGAGTTTATTATGACTTTTATAATACAGCTATTGTGCAATTTCCGTAGGTGATTGTTGGTCATCATGTCTTGGAAGTTTTGAGATTATTGTCATAATAATGTAAAATTAATGAGTACGATAAGTATGTGTTTTATGCATATTTATTTTATGAAGAATTAGTGAATACATACATATGCACAATAATGTATGACAGACCATGAACGGTACATTGCATTTGATTTGTACTTGCATGCATAAACATAACAATGTACACGACGGAACGGTACATTGCATATGGTTGGTATTTGAAGCGCGCGATATAAGTTTTGGGTTTGATCATGATAAACCATGTAAGCTATAAGTAGACTGAAATGCTTACGGTGTATTGCTAAAGTGAGATTAAGGCACATGCACCCCTTTGATATTTTGTATGGAAATCCAATCATTATGAGATAAGCTCATTAATCATGCATGCATTGTAAGTTTCTTTTTGATTATGTTGATGAGCTATGAAATGTTATGAATCTTTAAGTATGTAAGACATTCATAATTAAGCAAATTTATGATTAGTTTGCTATTGTGATCTTTATTGGCATGTGAAGTTATATGTATGCTTTTGACGTTTTGTATGGATTTTGGGAAAGCCTACTGAGTTTTGTAAACTCACGTTTTTCTTATTTTCTTTCCCATGTGAGCACGCTTAGACCGTTTACTTACTCGAACTTGTGGGGATGGTAGACACGTGGTAGCTCGAGAGGAGGTTCCTTGAGGGTATCTAAATAAAGCAATAATGTTGTCTACCTATTGGTGATATTGTTTTTATTTCATTTTCAACTGAGAACTATTTTCCTATTAAATTGGAGTGTTTTAATGTGGTTGGACGTGTGTTCAAGTATAGTTATAATCCTTTGAATTAACTTATTAATATTTTTATAATTATGTTGGAAGTTATGTATTTAATTAGTTACTATAATATTTTATGATAATTATTTAAGCATTTAATAGCAGTCTAAGTATGAGCTTGACTGTCTATGCAAATATGATTGAATAAGTTTTAAATTTTTCTATAATTTCCGCAAGTTAAGTTTTAGTAGCCACTCTAACCTTATTCGACCTAAGGGACTTAATTAGGGTGTGTTACACTGACAGTGCTTTTGAAGGAGTTGAAGAACAGTGATGTTGGACCTTTGGGCGAGATTGCCCTTCCAAAGGTGAAGTTTTTTCTTTTCTTCCATTTTTTTTTTCAAATATCATTTGTACGGAACTGGATTGGGCTAATCCAAAAAAGAAAAACGCATTGTTGTTTTGATTCATAAGCCTTCTTTTCCACAAACATAAGTAACATTGGACATTCTTTTTTTTTTTCGTAAAATAAGAAATTTTGGACAATTGGTTATTAAAGTATGGTGCAAAACAAACCCTTAGTATTGTGTTTTGTAATCATTCAATCGTACTCTATGTCATATAAATGTGGTGCATCTACGTGATTATAGATAGTACATTAAACCATTTTGGAATATGGTTATGTAATATATATTTAGGACCTTTATTGTAAGACAATCCCGTGCAGTTTTTACTATAACAGATAGAGAAATGGGAAGTTTTGACATTCTCATTGGAAAAAAAGCTTTAAATTTCTAAGAATGCATATGTATGCCGGTTTACTATTGATATCTAATTCTTGCATAGTTGTGTGGTTGTGTTTTCTGCATATGGTAATTGAAATTAGAAGTGAACCTTTGACAATGGAAGTTGAGATCACATGTGATTTAAATACACGATCTAGTTAATATACATAGCATGTTAGGATCATACTTATGAACTAGTAAAGTGACGATACCAATAGTATTCCTAGATCTTTCAATCTATTTTTAGAAAAATATAGCCTAAAAGTTACTGTAAAACTTTGTATTTTTTTTGGCTAAAGAGACCTAATTTTTTTACTAGAGGCTGTTAAAAATCATGCATTGTAGGGTCACTATAACCTTATATTTAAGCTGCAAATTTTGCTCATTTGTCTAATGCATTGTTACAAGGAATGTGTAGTAAGTGAAAGGAGGAGCAAAGGTAGTGAAGCTGGCTTTGGGATTTTTTCTAAGCTATCTACTATGGTGGTACAATGACTAAAGGTTTCCTAAGAGGTACTAGCACTCTATTTGTGAAAACCTAAAAACATGTAAAAAGGACTTTTGCTATTCATGACATCTGTTATTTTGGCACAAATCTTTTTGGTTCTTAAAAAGAAACAGTTTGAAAAGGTTCAATTGTCTGAAATGAATTTCTAGATCCCAAATTCATCAACATCAATCTCTAAAAAAAATTCCATTTTTATTAGCAATTGTGTTATGTAATTATGTATGATAAAAAACAATTATGAAAAGTCTTTTGCTTGTTTATATTTTTTTTTCTCATTATATTATTTATCCAAATGATTTAATTCAAGAACGAAAATGCTCATAATTGGATATATTTTTATATAACAATAAAACAAAAATTAAATAAAAATCATAGAATTAATAAAAAAAATGGTCCATTACATCTAGTAAACTTATAAAACCGAATGATTTTTGTGATTTTGTATTTTTTTATTTTTTTTGTGGCATATTATTTTATAAAAGTACATCAAATTATGAGCATTATGATTTTTTAATCAAGTTATTTGGATGTTATTCGAATAAGTATTTAATGAGATATGATTTTTATAAAATTGTAAATTTTTAAAATATGTATTACTCGGCCAATTGACCTAAGCCCTCGATCAATTTGCTTAGGCCCTTGGTCAATTGGCTGAGTAATGTTGCATAATGTTTTCTTAGAGTTGTAATTCGTGAATTTTCTTACATATTACAAATTTGAGTTAAATAAGTTTTTAAAAAATAAATTTTTTAACTTAGATTTAAATATAAAATAAGATTTTGTCAATAAATATTATAAATATAGTACTTTTTTATATGATTTGTGAAAAATTAAATAAGAAATGGTAAAGTAAAAAGAAGATGAGGAGAGAGAAAGAAGAAATAAAAGAAAGAACTAAAGAACACAAAAAAAAGAGTCAAGCAAAAAAATTGGGGTGGCGAGACTATTCAATAATGAAGGGTAAATTTAGTATTGTGTTGAGTTTTGAAAGAAATATGATTTTATGGGCTTTTTTTAAAATTATATTATTTTAGTGGGTATTTGATTCAAAAATTCAAAATCATATTATATAATCATAATACAAAGTTATGAAAATGAAACAAAGCACATTACAATTTTAAAACCACAAATAAATGATGTCTCACATATTATATTTTTGTAATTAAAATAAAAAATGTATAACAAATACTACAACACAAATTAAAAAACATATAATAAATATGATAATACAAATACAAATTGAAAATTATCTCGTATATTCTCCAAATCAAAATAAAAAGAATAATATATAACATTAAAAATACAATTTTTTCTCTATTCATCATCCTTTATATTTGTGCAATAATGCACATTGTAGAACCTACATATAAATAATAATGTATATTATCGTAATAGGTTACTTAGGCTATTGAAGTAGTCAAGGGAGCCATATAGCTGACTCCAAACCACCAAAAATAACCTAAGCCAAATTTATTAAAAGAAAATAAAAAAACAAAAAGGAAATACAAATGAAATTCAGCTGTTATCACAAGCAGATTGAAGAAAGTAAAATCAGTGAGTAGTGTGCTGAGAGGCCCATGTGAAAGGTTTAGTCAATCCCGGTGTTGATATATTTAATCTTTTAGTTATTTCTCATTTCTTTGGTTGACCCGGTTTTCTTTTAACCATAAATCATAGATTTTGATCAGTGCTTTCAGTGACTAACAGTTGCAAAGCATCCAAATCCAAGTTCCACTGGGCTGCAGTAGTTGTACTGAAAGAATCAATAGGAACTAGAACCATGGTCATAGCATTTGGTTGTTGACCCACATTAGGGATACCATCGAACTCCTTTAAGGGTTTTGAAAAACCACCCTCACCTTGCAAAGGCGGCCACTCGTTTTCAACTTTATCAGCTGCATAATAATAATAATAATAATCAGAAGAGGTTACTTGCCGGATAGACGGGCAGAGACATCCCAACTAGGTTGGCACCTCTCAATAATAATAATAATAATAATAATAATAATAATAATAATAATAATAATAATAATAATAATAATAATAATGTATATTATATTAAATATAATTATAATATTTATAAGACTTGAGCAATAAAATTAAAATATTTTTCATGATTAATTTTTTTCTTTAGAAAAAAAAAAAAGGTTTCAATTTATTATACATCTCTTATATGGTGAAGTTGAGAAAATGGGTCTAACAAAAAAAAAATTTAATGAACACATTTTAAGAAATTATAAAAGATAATAAATGTGAAACACATTAACATAATTAAATAAAATTCTCAAACCATATATATCAGCCCACACCAATTTTGGGCATACATCAATACCTTCAATGTTTTTAGATAGAGTCTGCTCCTATATAGACTAATAAATGTACCACTAATACTAAATGTAGACTTTGATTCTACTATAGAGATGAGGATGGCTAAAACATATCGTCATTGTTTACAAATTTGGTATTTGGTTGAATTTTCTTTCCACCAAACCAATAAGTCAAAATCATTCGATCTAGGCAATACAAACTCTTCCAAATAAATATCGATCTCCGATCTTACACCATCAAAATTAGAGGTACTATAAAGAATTCATCAAAGCTTGCTAAATGATCTATGACCCTCATTGTTTTCCTACCACCACAAGTAAGTATCTCAAATTGAAAAGATAAGGAGCAAGAGTGACTAACATTACCCAAATCATGTCATTATTGAAGAAGTGTCAAGGAAATTACTAGAGGTCATGCACACAACTATAGATTTGGAGTGGTGGAGAATGTGTTTTGATGGTTCATCAACAAGTGCAGGAGGAGCTAGAATAGCGATAACAAATCCAGCAAGACAAGAAACCACTATATCATTTCAGCTAACATTTTCATGTACAAATAAAGTTGCAAAGTATGAGGCACTTCTATCTGGGTTGGTAACGACACAGTAAAGCAGCTTAAGATAATCGGAGATTCAAAACTTGTTGTCAATCAAGTAAATGAAAATTTTACAATTAAAGAACCCACTTTGATGCCATTTAGAGCCCTTGCACACCAGTTGCTCAATGATTTCATAAAATTTGAAATAAGTCACATGCTAGGATCTAGCAATCAATAGTCGATGCCCTCACAACTCTTGGTTCAAGTTTGGTCTTTCACAACCAAGAAACTTGAGTAGCTATAGTAAAAAAGAACACTCCATTCACGAAGACATTGTTGAAAAAAGAAGAGGTAGATCTTGAAGATTGGATGCGATCTATAGCGGAAGAATTAATGTGCCTTCTCAACCTTTCAAATTTAAAATTTTTAAAAAATACTTTCTTCTTGCAAAGAACATGTACAAGCGAGTACAATGAGGATTTCTGACCAAGTGTGTTAGCAACAAAAAGCTGAAAAGTTGCTCGAACAAATCCATAATTCAGTATATGGAATTGAAAGTATGGTAAGCTCAAGTAGAAAAATTCAACGAAGAGGTTACTATTGGCCGGACATGCAACGATAGGTTGATTCTCTACAGATGTCGTATGAAAAATGCCAAAAGCTCCTACAACAACAAGAAATGTCTATGGCATCCACTACTTCTGATGATTGGAGACAACCATATCTTGACTTCTTCTATGAGGAAGATGCATCTACTTTTGTGAAAAAAAAAAAATATAGAGTATCTCAGTTATATACCACACTTAATCATAAACATGTTGTGATTGTATAAGACATGAAAACTTCATGGTCGTTTCATACCTGGGAGTTAGATCTTATTGGCCTGATACATCCAGCAGCAAAAAGACACATTTCGATAATCACAACAATAAAGTATTTCATAATATGTTGAGACCATGGAAATGAATAAGGTCACTACAGCTACCATGTCAAATTTCATTTGTGAATACATTGTAAACAAGTATGAAATCCCCTACAAAATCATTGCAACAGTTGAACCCCTTTCACCAATAAACAAGTAGCAAAAACTCTAGATGGATATGGCATCAAGCATCGATATTCAACACCTTATTATCCATAAGGAAATGGTTAAGCCGAGTCAAAAAAAAAAAAAACCCTCATTTGTATGCTTAGGTTGTGTTTGATAACACAACTATTTTTTGTTTTTGTTTTTAGTTTTTTCCTCTTGAGTTATGTATAATTTGATTAGTGTCGAGGTTGGTTGGAGTTTGTTAAATATTAATTAGACTACTTAATTAAGTAAAAATGTAAAAATAAAAAATAGAAAATGAAAGCACCAACACTTTGAAAGTTTTTTTATTTTCAGTTTGTGTTTTTTATTTTCCTTCATATTTTTAGTCTAACTAACATTTAACAAACTCCAACCAACCTCTAAACTAACCAAATTACACATAACTCAATAGGAAAAAATTAAAAACAAAAATAAAAAATAATTGTGTTATCAAATAAGCCCTTAGCAAAATGGTGCATGAATATGTTGGGGGCTGAACCCACCATCTGCCAAACACTTTATGGGCATACAGGATCTCATTAAGGTCAACCACATATTTTTAGCCATATACACTAGTCTATAGTGCTAAAGCAATTTCTCCAATAGAAATGAGCATACCATCCCCTAAAACCCTCCTCGTTAACAAGGTTGAATGAGACGTTAAATTATATGGTGAGGTATGTATAAAAGATTTGGTAGCCATAGATGAAAAGTAACAATAAGCTTATGACAATGATGTAGCCCATCATCAAAGAGAATGAGAACGTACAACAAAGTAGTTCAAACCTAAGAATTACAAGGAGATCTTTATTAAAGCCAATCGACTTTGTACGAAGGAAAAAATCTCTTCCTTCCATATTTTATCCTCAATGAGATGGAACGTTTATCGTGAAGAAAGCCCATTCAAATGGTTGTTATTAGCTCACCAACATTGCTTGAGTAACACAACGCAATCTCATCAATGACAAATGGCTTAACTATATTATGCTTGAGGTCACCAAAACAGAGTATTTTGAAATCATGTACAAGGTTCTACTATCCATTCTCTTGGAGTATTATATGCATATAGGTGATTTGTTTCAAACATAATTGTTTTATGGTTGTATGTGCCCGAAAAAAAAAATTGCTTTTACCTCTTCCTCTTTTTGAAGAATTCCTAGAGAAGCCCCTTATGTACAAATTATCCTTTAAGAAATTAAAAAAAAAAGGTGGTATTTTATGTGATTTTTCTTTCATTTCAATAGTTATATTATTTTCTTTAAAAAAAACCCAAACTTTCAATAGTTATAAAAAAAAAAATGATCCAAGTTTTCATTTATTAAAAATACCTCTTGCAAACTCTTATAAGCATTCATTCAAGTAAAAAAATCTCTTGCAAATAGTATATATTGGGCACCTATTTAAAAATAATCATCCACAACATGTATTTCACAAGCATTATATTTCACAAGCATTATAATACTTCAAAGGGTAACATTTTTTTTATCTCATTTCAAAGCTAGCACATGTGTAAATATTTCAAAGAAAAATACAGAATCACATGCATACAGCATCGCCTATATGTTTTACATTAATTTTCCATCAGTAACTATGAATATATCTCCAGAAACATGAGCAAGTAATACAAAGGCACATAAAAAATGTCATATGCATCCATATGTATGAACAACCATTACATGTGTTTAAGTTACATAATCATCTACTAATATTTGTCTAAGAAACATAAAAATACATCAAAAAGAGAAAAAGAAGTGTCCAAATCATCACAAATGAAACCATGGAAGTCAGCAAACTCACTCTGTAGCTGCTGAATGTGGCCTCTTCACTCTTGAATATGAAACATAATGAGCTAAGTGCTCCACAATGGTATAATAGGACCACAAGCTGGGTTAGAGCTGTCCTAAGCCACAAAAGGGCGGTTTAATAAATTCACAAGCTCAGTAAAGCAGTTCTGAGGCATAAAATTAGCTAAGTGCTCTACAATAAATTAAAGGGACCACAAGCTTGGTAGAGCTATCTTAAGGCACAAAATGGTTGTTTAATAGAATCATAAGCTCAGTAGACCTATTATGAGTCATAAAATGAGCTAAGTGCTCCATGACGGTTTAATGGGACCACAAGCTAGGTAAAGCTATCCTATGCAGTAAAATAGTGGTTTAATAAAACCATAAGCTTGGTAGAGTTGTTTGAAGCCATAAAATAAGTTAATTGTTCCATGGAAGTTTAATGGAACCACAAGCTCGACAAAATTGTCCTAAGCTATGAAATGGTGATTTAATAGAGCCACAAGCTGGATAGAGCTACTATGAGCTATAAAATGTGTAACACACCCTAACCAAGTCCCTTAGGTCGAACAAAGTTAGGGTGGCCACAAAAACTTAACTTGTAGAAATTTACAAAAAATTAAAAACTTACTTAACCATAAAACATGTAGACAGTAAAAGCTCATACTTTGATTGCCCTAATTACTTAAGATAAATAATCATTATAAAATAACATAATAACTAATTAATTACTGATCATAAACAATTATCAAGCACATTACTCAAGAATAATTATCTTTCAACATAATATAGAAAGAAAATAATTAACTTATAAATTTCATAGCTAATCTTAAACACTCCTTTCAACAAATTGAAGTATTCTAAAATTTTAGGAAATAATACTCAATTAAGACTAAATAAAAACAATGACATCAATACGTGAATAATATTATTACTTTATTCAAATTCCCCCAAGGACCCTCCTCTCGAGCTATCACGTGCCTACCATCCCCATAAGTTCAAACAAGCATAATAATCTAAGCGTGCTTACCTGAGAAAAAGAAAACAATAAAGACGTGAGTTTACAAAACTCAGTAGACTTTCTCAACACCAAATAAAACATCAATATAAAACTTCACGTTCTAACAGAAAACTTCAATGTCAACAATCATAAACTTGCTTAATCATAAATGTCCTTTCTCGTTTAAGGATTCATAACATTCCATAACTTGACACAAATTTATAACATAATTAAAGAGTTTACAATGCATGCATGATTCATGAACTTATCACAAAATAGTTGGATTTCCATACAAAATATCAAAGAGGGTGCATGTGTCTCAATCTCACTTTAGCAATATACTGTAAGCATTTCAGTCTACTTATAGCTTACATGATTTGTCATGATCAAATCCAAAAAGCATATATGTCGCGCTTTCAAAGTACCAACCAGATGCAATGTACTTTTCCTAGTTCGTCGTACATTGTTATGCTTATGCATGCAAGTACCAGCCAGATGCAATGTACCGTTCCTGGTCCATCATACATTGTTATGCTTATGCATGCATTTACTAATTCTCGATGAAACAAATATGTGTAAATCACATACTTGTCATATTCATCAGTTCAACGTCATAATAACAATAATCTCAACATTTTAAAAAATGTTAACTTTCACATATGCAAATTGTATAATAGATACATTGTAAAATGCATAATAAATTCAATTCTCATTCAAATAACATTATTCCAAAGCAATAGAACTGTATAGATATCCACGATGTACCAAAATTTTCTCATTATTTTCAAAGGCAAATAAATATTTAATAACTTCTTTTCAATATGAACTGTCACACATAATCTATAGTGAATCAGACACGCTCAAATAATTTTAAGAAATTCCACAAAAATTATTTTAAGTCAAAATTAGTGGCATTATAACCATTACAGATATAGATTACTGTACAAATTCAATCATTTTAATCCAAGTAAACCAACAATACACATTTCACAGAATAACAAATATGTCACACAATTCCATAAATAATGTCTTAATCTTCAAAAATTCATAACTTACTCATAAAAATTTAAAAATAGAAATTCAAAGTTGACTTGTTCATAAATATCTTAATCCAAAACTTTAAAAGTTTCAGAGAAAAAAAAATCCATTTGGCCCCATGAAATTTCATAGAGAACACCCACTGGTCATAATTTTTCAAATTAATAGTATGAATTTTGAAAAATTCTATTTTAATCTACAAAAATCGGATTGAGGCGAAACAAAATGGAAAACATTCGTAGATAGCAAATCTATTAAAAAATATATATTCAAAAAGATTTAAAATATATTTGGGTTTCAAAATCTATTACAATCACCAAAATAGTATATAAACCATAAAAGTTTCTATTAAACTTTTCTTTAAAAATAAAATAGAAATAAATATAATATACTAATATATTGATAAATCAACATCAAAAACATCAAATAAAAATTGTTTACGAAAATTCTACTTTAAATCTTGAGTTCCTCAATAGATCCAAATATTTCCTCCATCAGAATTCTAAAAAAAATCAAAACCCCTTTTGAAATTGTATAAGTAAATTCGTTTTTCAATAGATAAAAAGAGAGAAAAATATAAAACAGACAAATTAGCTGTAGAGTTCACAGAGAAAAGAAGACAAAAAACTTGTCGTTAGATAAAGGGTTGTCTTTAAATAGACAGTCGTTTAGGGTTTTGTAATAAATTACAAAATTAATTAAAATATATCAATTAATAACTTCCAAAATTCTATAGTCAACTATCATAAAAACTCAAAGTAAATATCATAAATACAGAAAATCCTATTTAATAAATTAAAACCAATTAGCAATTAAAAAAATCAACCACTTAATAAATATTCAAAAATACCAATCAAATTAATGACTATTTAATTGCCAATTAGGGTTTTTGAAACCCTAATTCATGCTGAGTGTCCCACAATCATCTACCCCTTAAAAGAATTTCGTCCTCGAAATTCAAGGGAATAACATACGTCAACAAAATTGAAACAAACTAAACTCCAAACAAGTTAAAAGTCACATTAGTGGTCAAACAAATGAGGATGTTTAACCTTCATCTCTTCTTTGTGTTCCCAAGTCGCTTCTCTTAATGAGTGATTCTTCCAAAATACTTTCACAAATACAATGTTTTTCCTTCGAAGTACTTTTTCCTCAAGACTTAGAATTTTCTTCGGTTGCTCCTCGTAGATTAAGTCTTTACGAACCTCCAATGGGTCATTACTGAGCACGTGGGAGGGATCGAAAACATACTCTATCAGCATTGAAACGTGAAACACGTTATGAACACTTGAGAGATTAGGTGGCAAGGCCAAACGATAGGCCACATCACCAATTTTCTTGAGAATTTCAAAAGGTCTGATGTATCGTGGACTTAATTTTCCTTTCTTCCCAAACCTCAATATGCCCTTTATGAGTGCTATTTTTAAGAACACTTTATCTCCAACTGTAAACTCCAACTCCTTTCGTCAGTTGTTGGCATAGATCTTTTGTTGATCTTGAGCGGTTTTGATCCTTTCTCTAATCCTTGTAACTACTTCTTGAGTTTGTTGTAGAATTTCATATCCGACAAGCTTCCGCTCGCCCACTTCATCCCAATGTATAGGAGATCTACACTTTCTCTTATACAAAGCTTCATAGGGCACCATGCCAATAGTCGCTTGAAAATTATTATTGTACGCATACTCCAAAAGTGGCAGATGAGCTTCCCAAGAATCCTTAAAGTCTAACACACAAGCTCTCAACATGTCTTCTAATGTTTGGATAGTCCTCTCGGATTGTCTATCTATTTGTAGATGAAAAGCCGTACTGAACTTTAGTTTTGTTCCCATAGCTCCATTTAAGCTTTTCCAAAACATCGATGTGAAACGAGGGTCTCTATCAGATACAATGGAAACAGGTACTCCATGCAATCTCACAATCTCATTGTCATAAAGTTGAGTTAACTGATCCAATGAATATATCGTCTCTATAGGCAGAAAGTGAGCAAACTTTGTAAGTCTATCCACTATTACCCATACAACATTTAAACCTCGCGAGATTTGAGGTTAACTAAATACAAAGTCCATGGTGATGTGCTCCCACTTCTATATAGGAATCATCAGAGGTTTTAAAAAACCCGATGGCCTCTGGTGTTCCGCCTTAACTTGTTGATAAGTTAAATATTGCTTAGCAAAATAAGTAATTTTCCTTCACATATTTGTCCACCAAAACATGCGTCTTAAGTCTCTAAACATCTTCGTGCTTCCAGGGTGAACAGAGTATGGAGTACAATGAGCTTCGGTCATAATTTCATTCTTTAAATCATGATCATTAGGTACGCAAAGGCGATCTCCAAATCTTAATATACTGTCACCACAAACATTGAAGTCCGACCTTTTTCCTTCGAGTACCTCATTCCTTATCCTTAACAGGTTAGAATCTTGACCTTGTGCCAATTTGATTCTTTTGAGGATAATAGGTTGCACATTGAGAGTAGCTAGAGTGCTCGAATATTGTCCAATGACTACCTCAATGTCCAACTTCCTTAAATCCTCTAATATCTGCCTTTACTTGGTAATAAGGTTTGCACCAAAATCTGAATACTTCCTGCTCAACACATCCGCCACAGAATTAGCTTTTCCCGGATGATAGTCAATCACACAATCAAAGTCTTTAACCAATTCCAACCATCTTCTTTGTCTCATGTTCAAATTCTTTTGTGTAAAAAAATACTTTAAACTCTTACAATCGGTAAAGATTTTGCATCTCACTCTATAGAGATAGTGCCTCCAAATCTTCAATTCAAGCACTACCACAGCAAGCTCCAAGTCATGTGTAGGGTAATTTATTTTGTATGGCTTTAATTGTCATGATGCATAAGCGATCACCTTTCCTTCTTGCATCAGCATACATCCAATACCGGTTCCAGAAACATCACTATAAATAGTGAACTTATCATACTCGTTTGGTATGGTTAGCATAGGTGCAGTAACCAATCTTTTCTTAAGTTCTTGAAAACTCTTCTTGCAAGCTTCAGACCAAAAGAATTTAATATCTTTCCTTGTCAATTTTGTCAAAGAAGTAGCAATCTTTGAAAAGCCTTGAACAAATTTTCGGTAGTACCCAGCTAATCCAAGGAAACTTCTGACTTCTTCAATATTTGTAGGTGTCTTCCAACCTTGGACAATGACAACCTTATTCGAGTTGACTTCTATTCCCTTTTTAGAAACTACATGACTAAGAAAGGGTATAGTTTCTAACCAAAATTCACACTTCTTGAATTTTGCATACAATTTCTTTTCTCTAAGCCTTTGCAAGACAACTTCTAAGTGTTGCTCGTGCTCTTCCTCATTCATGGAGTATATTAGGATGTCATCGATGAAAACTATCACAAACTTATCCAGATACTCCTTAAATACCCTATTCATGAGATCCATGAAAGCAATAGGGGCATTTGTCAATGCAAATAGCATTACCAAGAACTCATAGTGGTCGTACCTTGTCCGGAAAGCACTCTTAGGTATATCTTCCTCCTTGATCCTCAATTGATGATATCCAGATTGAAGATCTATCTTTAAGAATACTTGAGCTCCTTGCAACTTGTCAAATAGATCCTCAATTCACAGTAAAGGATACTTGGTCTTGATCATTACGCGATTGAGTTCTTGGTAATCGATGCACATTCGCATTGTACCATTATTCTTTTTCACGAACAAAATAGGTGCTCCCCATGGTGATATACTTGGTCTTATGACACCCTTATCTAGCAGTTCTTGTAATTGCTCTTTAAGTTCCTTTAGCTCTACTGGTGCCATTCTATATGGAGTCTTTGATATTGGTGCAGTTCCAAGCGTCAGCTCAATCGTGAACTCTATCTTTCACTCCGGCGGTACTCCAGGTAAATCTTCTAGGAACACATCTTCAAATTCTCAAACGACCTTTACATCCGTGAGTGATGGTGCTGTCTTGTTGGTATCGACAACACTTGTCAAATAAGCTTGACACCTTTTCCTTACACTTCTCATAGCATGAAGTGCATAAATAACATGTGGGGGTGATTTGGATTTTACTCCTTCAAAGGTCACAATCTTACCTTCCAATGTAAAGATGATCTTCTTCTCTTTACATTGAATGTTAACTCAGTGTATGGACATCCAATCAATACCAAAAATGACATCAAAGTCATTTATATCAAGGACAATTAAATCAACTAACTAAGTCTTGCCTCTAAACACAACCTTATAAGACTTTAACATGTCACTAGCACATATCACAAATCCAGCATGTGTAGAAATACATAATTCAAAGTTCAATTTCTTGGACTTCACACAAATTTTCAGCAAACTTTCTAGACACGAAAGTATGCGTCGATCCAGAATCAAACAAAACATACGCATCATGATCAGATACCAAAAGTGTACATGCCACAGTGTTTGGATCGTTCATAACTTGATCTCTTGTCATTGCGTAGACTCTTCCTTGAGACTTAGTATCTTCCTTTCTCATCCCGGGGCAATTAGTAGCACGGTGGCCAGTTTTGCCACAGTTGAAGTAAGCTCCTGTTTTTCGATAACATTCTCCACCATGCTTTCTTCCGCAGGTAGCGCACACCGAAAACTCTCTTTTTGCTTCTTTTATTCTTAGCTTCTTATTGTCAAATATCTTCCCTCCAAATTTTCACTTGTTATAATGGTTATTGCGATTCCAAGGTTTGCTCCCAAAGTAAGAGCCTTCATTGGGAGCTTTCCTTCCAATACTCTGGTCAGCTATTATTTGTGCTCGTTGCAACACCTCGTTGTAGGTTGCCAGTTGTAAAGCTACTATAGCATTTTCGAAGTGTTCATTTAAACCATTTTCAAAACGACTGGCCTTCTCCTTCTTGTTTTCCACCAACCTAGGAGCATACCTACACAACTCCTCAAACTTCCTATCATACTCAACCAGAGTCTTATTAGCTTTCTTTAGGTTTAGGAACTCAGTCTCCTTAGCACTTCGAAGACTCATATGGAAATACTTGTCATTAAAAAGTTCTTTGAACCGTGTCCACGTCATAGGGTTTTGAGCTGTTGCGTATGCTCTCTTAGTTGATTCCCACCAATGCATTGCGCTCTCCCTTAGCATGTGGGAAACATAAATCACTTTTTGAGTTTCAGTGCAGGTTATTAACTCGAACGCCAATTTGGTTTCCCTAATCCAGTTGTCCACGTGAATTGGATATGTTGATCCCGAGAAAGTAGGAGGTCCTTGATGCCTAAACCTCTCCACCCCATTAGCAATCTCGTCTCTTGGTCCATTTGGTGCAAAACTCATGTTAGCCGCTAAAGCTTGCAATACAGCTTGAGCGGTTTGATTAAGTCCAAGGGCTTGCTCGTTGATAGCCTCATTTCTTGCACAAACCATTCTTTACTACACATAAGTCACAAACAACTTAAATAAAACTTCGAGGAAGACAATAAACCAAAACTTCGGAGTTTCAGCCACTCAATCAATTGTATATACTTTAACCACAAAGTTACTCAACACATCATCATTATAAAAGAATGCTAAACATTTAGCACATCATGAAGAACATAATAAGTCTTCATATATTTTATAATCGAGGTAAATAATTTCCAATCAAATTCAAATGTAACAAAATATAAACCAAGGTCATAATCTAACATAATATGCTCATTTATTTTAATTAACTTATAAATAAAATTAAACTAAGCGCTTTAACTCCTTTCAAGTTTCCTATTCGTTGACACCATCCTCATCTCCTCAACCACCAACTCTAGGGGTTTAGCAATCACCTTACTATCAAATGGAAGATCCTTTTCCTTCTTGCAGGGCCTAGGCCTAAGTGGCCTTGAGCAAATCAAGTTCCTTTTCCTTTTGATGTTCCCAAACTCTTCAAAATAACTCTTACACTCAGGGGAAACCTCAATCACCTCATTGTCTTGTTGAATCTTCATCTCCCTAACAATTGGTTCCTCCTGGATTTCAGTCTCCTCATCTATAGGTTCACTTTCTTTCGGGTCCTCCTCTGGATCTTCTTCTGGGTCCTCCTTCGGATCTTCTTCTGAGTCCTCATCCAAATCTACCTTCAAGTCTTCCTTTTCCTTCATGACAATAGGGTTTTCCTTTCCACCCCTCCGAAGCAGATTCAACTTCTTTCTTTTTGCCAAAAGGACTTCCAAGGTCCTAGGCTTCTCAAGAAGTACCATTTGATACTCTTCATTTCCCTCAAAGTCAAACATTCTTTTCTCTATGAATATCATTTAATATCTCATTCAAATCAAAAGTCAGAAAAATAAACAGTTAAGTTTTCTAATCATACCTTGTGGCGCTCTTGAGGTCTCCATGGGGTACTTTTAAATTTTTCAAATTCAATAATTTAGTGTATTTCAAATCATACTTATATATAATCAATTACATACATATTTCATAAAAATATATATTTTACACATCAAAGTTTGCCATGTAGTTCGTAACCATGCTTTGATACCAAAACTGTAACACACCCTAACCAAGTCCTTTAGGTCGAACAAAGTTTGGGTGGCTACAAAAACTTAACTTGCGGAAAAATTAAAAACTTAATTAACCCTAATATATGTAGACAGTCAAAGCCCATACTTTGATTGCCCTAACTACTTAAGATAAATAATCATCATAAAATAACATAATAACTAATTAATTACTGATCATAAACAATTATCAAGGACATAATAACTCAAGAGTAATTATCTTTCAACATAATATAGAAAGAAAATAATTAACTTATAAATTCCATAGCTAATCTTAAACACTCCATTCAACAAATTGAAGTATTCCAATTTTTTAGGAAATAGTACTCAAGTAAGACTCAACAAAAACAAGGACATCAACGCATGAACGATATTATTACTTTATTCAAATTCCTCCAAGAATCCTCTTCTCGAGCTATTACGTGTCTACCATCCCCACAAGTTCGAACAAGTACAATGATCTAAGCGTGTTTACCTAGAAAAAAGAAAACAATAAAGACGTGAGTTTACAAAACTCAGTAGGCTTTCCCAAAACCAAATAAAACATCAATAGCAAAACATAAAACTTCAGGTTCTAACTGAAGACTTCAATGCCAACAATTATAAACTTGCTTAACATAAATGTCCTTTCTTGCTTAAGGATTCACAAAATTCTATAACTCAACACAAACTTATAATATAATCAAGCAATGCATGCATGATTCATGAGCTTATCACAAAATGGTTAGATTTCCATACAAAATATCAAAAGGGGGTGCATGTGTCTTAATCTTACTTTAGCAATACCCCGTAAGCATTTCAGTCTACTTACAACTTACATGGTTTGTCATGATAAAACCCAAAAAGCTTATATAGCACGCTTTCAAAGTACTAACCCAATGCAATATGTCATTCCTAGTCCGTCGTACATTGTTATGCTTATGCATGCAAGTACCAACCAGATGCGATTCCTAATCCGTCGTACATTGTTATGCTTATGCATGTATTTGCTAATTCTTAATGAAAGGAACATACATAAATCACATACTTGTCATATTCATCAATTTCACGTCATCATAGCAATAATCTCAAAATTTTCCAAAAATATTAACTAACATTCACATATGAAAATTGTACAATAGATGCATTGTAAAATTCATAATAAATTTAATTCTCATCCAAATAATATGATTCCAAAAGAAATAGAACCGTATAGATGTCCTCGATATACCAGAATTTTCTCATTATTTTCAAAGGCAACTAAATATTTAATAAGTACTTTACAATATGAACTGTCACACAGAATCTACAATGAACCAGACACGCTCAAACAATTTTAATAAATTCCACAAAAAAAATTTTAAGTCAAAACTAGTAGCATTATAACCATTACAGATATAGATTGTTGTATAAATTCAATCATTTCAATCCAAGTAAAGAAACAATACACATTTCATAGAATAACAAATCTGTCAAACAATTCCAGAAATAATGTCTTAATCTTCAAAAATTCTTAAATTACTCATAAGCTTATTTAAGCTTTCATAATGCCAAAAAAAGTAAAATAAGTATATATGAAAATGATGAAAGCAAAATATGGTACACATGAGAAGTAAGGTTCCATCTTCTTAAAGTGTAATTTTCATCTAGTCCATATTTCATATTTTACCTTGAGGATCTTACAGTATCTTTATCAGCAGTTGATAAATCTTTCTTATTGCTTAGGTACCCAAGAGGATCCTCATAGTCACTAGAAGAAATAATCAATAATACAGAGGTCTTGTATCATTTGAAGGTTGACCCGTTAGTCTCAAACCGGATACTCAACATGCTTAATTAATTTTCCTTGAGGAAGGTAAAAGATTTACAAGGTAGGAAAGAGGAGCCTTGAACTTCTTAAACTTATTATCCTAATCCTCCTAAGAGTCCCATAAAGCTAAACTGTGCCTATCTTTAATCACATAAGGAAATTGTGCTTCAAACAAAGGGAATGGATCCCCTAGGTATGAGCCCTCGTCCTGTAGAGAAATGGAATAGTTGACTATTATTAGATAATTATGTTCTTACGTAAATTAGGTAATTGTGCTAGTTGTAAATCCTAAATTAACTCTTAGAGTTAATTAGTTTCCTTTTTTGGTTAACCTATATGTGTATATATAACCTATATAATCTCTCTTTGTGAAATATAAAAAATTATTCCACAATTTTATTGTTACATTCATGGTATCATAGCTAGGTTGCTAAGGTTTATTTTTCCCCTGCAATTTTCTGGTGTTTTGTTTCCTTACCTTTGCAGCTTTCATTGTTGCATTCTTGGAGATCGTTAGTTTCAGCTTTCTTGGAGAACGACACATCAGCCTTCTTCCACTAAGTAGAGGTCATTTTTCTCAGGCATTGTCTACATCATTCTTTGGCGTTAGCTCGTGTCCTGGCCCTGTTTTTATTTTTTGATACAACCCAGTTGGTGACCTAACCCATATTTTTCCAGCTTGCTTGCATTTTTTTTCAGCCTCTGTTTCACATTCATAATTCCTCAGTTTCAAATATGTTTTGTATCCTTCCTTAATGAAAACAAAATCATCAACTTCAACCACTACCAATGTTAGTTCTACCCTTCTTGTTCTTCATACCCCTCTAATAGATCCTCCAAATGTCATGATTTCAACAGTGAAATTAAATGGCCAAAATTTCATGGAATAATCACTATTTACTAAGATTACTTTTTTTAGCAGGGGAAGATAAAGTATGTTAGTGGAACAGCATCAACACCTTTAATAATAGATTCGAAGTATGAAGTTTAAGAGGTTGAAAATTATTCAGTTATGGCTCTACTTCTCCATTTAATGGAAAGAGATATAAGTCGTACGTATCTGCTCCTTCTATGAGAGATATTTGGCTTGCTGTTTAAAAGGTTTATTCCAAAGTTGGATTTACCTCTTAGATTTTTCAACTCAAATAGCAGATAAACATGTTCAAACAAGGTACTATAAATGTTACTAACTATTATACCACTTTGAAAGGTTATTTTATTGAACTGGATTTGTATCAAACTATTGAGATGGAAACTCCAAATGATACTACCAACGTAAAAGATATGTTCAAAAAGGAATGGGTTTATAAATTTTTATTGGGGCTTAATCATGAGTTTGAATAAGTCTGTGATAGAGTTCTTGGGCGGGAAATTTTTCCTGATCTTGATCAGGCTTTCACTTTAGTTAAAGGTTCTAAAAGTCAAAAGGACTTATTTAGTAAGCCGAATGGTGGACTTACAGGAGCCGTTGAAGTTTCTGCTTTGGCAATTATAAAGGCAACATACACTTTATGCGATAGTGTGATTTTTACAAGAAACCTAGACATATAGGAGAGACTTGCTGAAAGATTCATGGAAAACTAGCTAATTTCAAAGAATCTCATATGGACGATAAAGGATTATAAATGTCTGCTGAAAGTTTCTTTTCAGCTGCACCCAAAGATGCCGAGGCACCATCTTTTAGCAAAGAACAATTGGACCACTTGTGTAAATTCTTACATGTCTCTATGTTCCCTTTTTCTTCTTTCTCTCAAGTTCAAAAAGATAGCTATGTTAGTGCCCTAAATGTTTCCTTCAATAATTCAACTTATTGGATCATTAATTCTGGAGCTAGTGATCATATGACTGGTCTATCACATTTATTTTCTTCCTATACCCCCTATACTGGTGATATTAAAGACAGGATTGCTGATGGTTTTTTTGCATCTATCGCTGGTAAAGGGTTGGTTGTCCTTTCTGATTCTCTTACTTTGAAGTCTGTCCTCCATGTTCCTAAGCTTACTTGTAACCTATTATGTATTAGTAAGCTTACTCGTAATTCGAATTGTGAGCTAATTTTCTTCCTACTTACTGTGTTTTTCTAGATCTGTGCTCAGGGAAGATGATTAGTAGTGCTAAGGAACTCAATCACCTTTATTTATTTGAGAACGAATTTGCTCGAAATAGCCAAGCTCTTACAATTCATAATGATGTTGATGTTTCCCCTTCTATTAGAAATAATGTCATGTTATGGCACTTTAGATTAAGTTATCCAAGTTTCAGTTATATGTTCAAATTGTTTCCCATAATATTTCATTATAAAACCTTCATTGTTTTAATGTGAAACTTGTCAATTGTCTAAGCATTATCACACTTTTTTCCCTTCTTATAATTATAAAGCATCTTATCTTTTTTATCTTATTCAAATTAACATTTGGGGACCATCTTGTCTTACAAATTATAGTGGAACAAGATGGTTCATTACTTCTATTGATGATCATACACATTTGTGTTAAGTTTATTTGTTGAAAGAAAAATCTGAGGCTGTCATGCCATGTTACAAACCCAATTTCACACCTAGATTAAAATTATTCGCGCTAATGATGGTATTAAATATTTCAATTCAATTCTCAAAACTTTTCTTTTAAACAATAGGATTTTTTATTAGTGTACTTGTGCTAAAACTCCTTAGCAAAATGACATTGCTGAAAGAAAGAATTAGCATCTCTTAGAGGTTGCTCGATCCTTGATGAACCATGCAAATTCTACAATATTTATGAGGGAAGTTATTAATCGCATGCCTACTGTTGTTCACTAGTATCAAATGCTCATTTAATGTTTCTTGCATGTTTACTCTCATGATCATATTCATATGGATTTGCCAAAAAAAACTTTTAGATGTGTTGTTTTTGTTCATCTTCATGGTCATGAGAGGGGCAAGTTAGATCCTAAAGCTCATACATGTGTGTTTGTTAAGTATTTTCCTACCCAAAAAGGGTATAAATGTTTTAATCCTCATTCCAAAAGATCCTTTGTTCGCATGGATGTTACCTTCTTTGAAAACCAGCCCTATTTTCCCCTGGCTTTTCTTCAGAGGCAGCATAGTGTTGAATACCAGTTCTGGAAAGTTTCTGGGTCTTCCTTTTTTGTTCCTTCTTCTAGTTCAGTCTTACACCTAGTTCAATCTCTTCTTCTAGACCTAGTTCTCATGACATTGTGGACCTGAGTTCTTTTGTGCCTATTATGGAGAATTCTATTACAAGGGGAGATGAAACATTAACTAGTACTAGAGAGCTTCGTGTTTATTCCAGACAACCTCGATCTTAAATGGAGAAGGTGACTGATGCTCCAAGTACTAGACAAGAATCTAAACAGAGCACTGTCCTTGAAAACCCAAGTAATTCTGAATCTATTTCTTATCCTTCTGGACCCAATTCATTTGATGATTTAAATTTGCCAATTGCCTTTGAGAAATGAACTAGGTCGTGTACTCAACATTCCTATTATCCCATTGCTAACTATGTGTCTTATCACAACCTTTTACCTCCTTCAAAACTTTTATTTCTAATCTTTCCAGTGTAGAGATTTCAAAAATTATACAGAAGGCTCTAATTTTTCCTGAATGAAAAGAAACTAACTTGGAGGAAATGAGAGCACTAGAGAAAAATGGGACTTGAAAATTTATTAAACTACCCAAAGGCAAGAAAACGGTTAGGTGTAAGAGTGTGTTCACAGTTAAGCATAAAATTGATAGTACAATTGACTATTACAAGGCAAGGCGAGGTTGGTAGCAAAGAAATTTACTCAAACTTATGGAATTGCCTATTAGAAGACTTTTGTTCTAGTGGCCAAGATTAATAGTATTTAGATCCTTTTGTCTATTGCTGCAAACTTAGACTAGCCATTATATCAGTTGGATGTCAAGAATACTTTCTTGAATGACACTTTGGATGAAAAAATATATATGGATACACCACCTGGTTTTGAAGGTGTTTTTAAATCTAAGCAGATATGTAAATTATAAAATCCTTGTATGGACTTAAGCAATCTCCAAGGGCTTGGTTTGAGAGGTTTACTAAGTCTATTAAGGGACGAGGGTGTTCTCAAAGTCAAGCTAATTATACTATATTTTTTAGGATCTCTAATTGTGGGAAAAATGCCATCTTTATTATTTATGTGGATGATATTATTCTCACAGGTGATGATTTAGATGAATTGAGTGTCTGGAAGGGTTACCTTACAAAGGAGTTTGAAATTAAAGATCTTGGCTTTATGAAATGTTTTCTTGGTATGGAAGTAGCTAGATCTAGTCAGAGTGGTATTGTTGTCACTCAGAGAAAATATACTCTAGATTTACTTTCTGAGACATGTATGCTTGGAAGTAAACCTGTTACTACTCCTATTGATTATAATCATAAACTCGAAAAACCATCTAGTAGACATGAAGTTGATAAAGGGAGATACCAATGGTTGGTTGGAAAGTTGATACACTTGCCACATACACAGCCAGACATTATTTTTGCTATTAGTACTATTCTCCAATTCATGCACTCACCGACAGAAGAACATATGAAAGCTGTGTATAGAATTCAAAGATATTTGAAGAGAACTTCTGGAAAAGGCTTGGTCTTCAAGAAAGGTTGTGCACTATAGGTTGAAGCTTATACTGATGCAGATTGGCTGGTGTATTTGATGATCATAGGTCTACTTTAGGATATTGTACATTCCTAGGAGAAAACCTAGCCACTTGTAAAAGTAAAAAACAATTAGTGGTGACCAGAAGTAGTGCTAAAGCTGAATTTTGTGCAATAGCTCAAGGTATCTGTTACTTAATGTGGTTGAGAAGATTTCTTGAAGAACTAAAAGTTGAATGTGGAAGTCCTATAAAGTTGTATAATGATAGCATATTAGCTATTAGCATAGCAAATAATCCTGTGCAACATGATAGGACTAAATATGTACAAGTGAATCGTCATTTTATCAAAGAGAAGTTGGAAGATAGTGTAATTTGTATGCCCTTTATTTCAGCCAAGCAACAGTTGGCTAATATTCTAACAAAGGGACCTCATGGGCAACAATTTGAGTTTATCATAGATAAGCTCGGAATGCTAGATATCTTCAAGCTAGCTTGAGGAGGAGTGTAGAGAAATAGAATGGTTGACTATTATTATTTAATTATATTCTTAAGTAAATTATGTAATTATCCTAACTGTAAATCCTAAATTAACTCTTAGAGTTAATTAGTTTCCTTTTTTGGTTAACCTACATGTGTATATAACCTATATAATTTCTCTTTGTGAAATATAGAAAATTATTCCACAATTTTATTCTTGTGTTCACATCCTGATTATCATAACTTCATCATATTCTCCGAAGGATGCCCAACGAACTCTTTGAAGCCAATATGATCAAAATAAAGGACCATGGAAACCAATATCGGAAGGAGGTGCAACATAAACGTTACAACCCCTCAAAAGTGGCACCAATAGAAAAATTGAAGACAAACCTAGTGTAAGCCATGGAAAGATTGGTATCGGTAAAAGCTCAAGTGTTATGCCTTGGTCAAGACTAAATTGAATTCAAACTCTACCAGGGCAATAAAGTGTGGAAGTATACTCCAAATCATAGGACAAGTTTAGAATTTTTTTCTTATGTCGTCATAAGGAATTAATAGACCAAGCAAGTACAATTGCCATAAACAAATAAAGTTTCAACTTCAATTCTACCAAAAGTAGAATCATTTTCCTAGCATAATTATAAAAATCCGTCTAACAACATCATCAACAATCTAAAATAAAAGTGTTGGAAAGAGTCAATGAAAAATTCCAAAAGATAATGTTTTAGTGGAACAATATTAAACCATCGGTTACAAAGTGAAATCGAATATCTTTGAAGGTGTCGGCAAGATGTGACTCTTTTAACAATAATTTCCTCACATCAATAACAAATTTTGGCATGGGGGAGTACTCTTGAAAGCATTCCTATAAAAAGGACTTTTAGAAAGCTTATGGATGAGCATGAGTCAATCATAAAATGGCCACCACCACTCTCTTTATTAAATACAATTTTATCCAATGATTCATAAAAAAGCTCCAAGAAAAGAGAAGCAAGTGGTAGAATTTCTCCATGAGAAATACAAATGGCAAGAGGAATTAAGCGGTCTTGAATGGTTTCTACTAAAGAAGCAGGGAATATGAATTGGCTTAGCCACAATAATACCATACTAGCCACACATTCTGCATGTTGTTGTCAACCCCCATCTTCAAAGCTTCCATCACGTGATATTTTCCCCAAAATAGTATAATCCACCTTGCATAAGTATTACAGGAAAGAGGATTCCCCATAGTTTGGCTGCTCGAAGCCTTACAATCATCCAAATCCTTGATAACATATCCATGTTGCTTGATATAGTCTCTCGAGGTCGAGGTGTCCAATGGATTATAAGCCCTGCCAATAGGAAGTCCCACGATCACCACAACATCTGTCAAAGTCGAAACGAACTCACCCCAAGTGGTAAAAAAAATGTATGAGTAGTGGGATTCCAACGATGTGCCAAGAATCTAAGAGAATCCACATTTTCAACAATACAAAAATGACAAAGCTGATATGGTGGAGAGGACACTAGCTCTATTCAAGAGTTTCCTAGTTTATCTTCATTTAAGCTCCAAGCCAACCCATGCATCCCAACCCGTAGTAGTATGCGTAGCAGACTTGAAGAACAAAGGTAAGGGAGAAAAATCTCCTTTAGCAATCCATAGCCTTGACATGGATGTCATCGAAAATGAGGCCTTGTACAAAGAAGATACGTTTTCATCAAGAGAAGACTTATCGACATGACAATTCTCAATGATATTGCAAGAATAAAAGAATGTATCTTCCATGGGAAAGATTGGGTCTACAAAATATACAGAGTCATCATATTGAGAAATGACAAAAAAAAAATTATTGTATGCCTTCAAGAATAAAAAAATAATTATACATATATATATATATATATATATGTATATACAACATTTTGTAGGCATAATTAAAAATTAAATAAATAAATCCAACTCCAAAAAAACAAAGAATGTCAAGCTAATGACAATCAACATATACAACAAGTCCGTTAGGTTATGGATCCTAACAAATAAGTTTGTTGCCTACCTTCAGGTTAAAAGTTTAAGGGTTACATCAAAGTTTGAGGGTTAATTCAAACTTTATGGGTTTGTGCTTCTCTATTTTTCATCCATTTGAATCCCTAACTGTCAATCAATTGTACCTGGTTTGATCAAACGCTCTTATGAAAAAAAAAATTGAAGAAAATGTTGAAATCAAATAAAGAAAGAAGATACTTGTGATGATCAACAATACGTCAGAGGAAAAGGTTAGAAATTTCTTCTTCTCCACTACTATCTCTCCACTATTTTAACCTTACAAACTTATGATAAGTTATCTTTTCCACATAATAGTTGTCATTCCAAAAAAAAAAAAAAATTTCTTAGAGAATGGTTCATTCGGCAAAAAAAAAAAAAAGAAGGAAAAGCCAAATTGAAAGGAGGTACCTTTCTTATGGTGTGCCGATCAAAACTTTTCTAAAGAAAAGGTTAAAATTTTATGGGTTATCTTCATTACCCCATCTTCATTCTCTTCGTCTTACAAACCTAAGCCAAAGTTCCCTCTTTTCCCAATCTCTATCTGTTTCAAAAAAAGAAAAAAGAAAAAAAACAAATAAATATATGGTGATTGCAATTTCAGTAAGGAGAAGAAGGGTTTGGGATGGGGAATAGATGAGCAAAGAAGGTACTTATCTTCCAGAATGTTAATCAACACTCTATCAAGTTAAAAATTGAATTTTTATAGGTCTTTCCATCAATACCCATTCTTCTAACCTTGAAAGCCAACACCTCACAAACTTTTGGTTTTCAATTTTGCAAATCCAACCAATATAGAAAAAAAAAGTTGAGGAACCAGGAAAGGAAATAAGAAAAAGGAATGAAAGATGAGGAGCCACTAACATGGGCTGAAAACTTGAAGCCCATAGGGCAAAGAAAAGGAAGGGGGAGAGGCGTGGGTCTTTCCTCGTTCATCTCTCTCTTGTTTTCTTCCTCTTGTATGTTTCCTAAATGTAAAGGTGGTCTAAAAGGAGTTGATAAATATTGAGTTAAATTACGCACTCCAAAACAACTCAAAGTAAGTAAGAGAAGTACTATACCCGTGTGCTTGTTTTTGAAATACGTGCGAACTGGTAAGTTGGAGGCAATAGTCTCACTGATGACTTAACATACTATATATGTGTGTACTTTATTTTAGACTACATTTGAAGTATAGGTTTTTCACGAAAAGCAAAAATCAGTAGTGAATTTTAATTTTTGTAGCTTTCACAAGTCTTAGAATTTTGGCCTGTAAAAATTAGGGGCTAATGTTAATGACTAATTTAGAGTTAGTAGCCTATTAGATTTAGTAGAACTATTGGATTAAGTTTGTTGATAAAAATGGTTCCAAGTCATTTACTATGACTTATTGATGGGTGTGATTTGGTAGGTATAAAAACTTTAGTATAAACTTGAATTAATTGTTTATAGTAGGCTAGTCCACTTGAGGGGTTATGAGCTCAAAACATAAATTCAAATTGAGAAAGTTATTAAATGGTGAAACAATAAGTCCAATTATTTAATAAAACTTATTTTATTTAGGTTTGTAAGTATTTTAGTACATAGTCCACTTGGATAAATCCAAAATTTATTTTTATTTATTTTGTCCCGCTAAGTCTAAAATGTTTTATAATTAATTTAATATTCTTTCTTGTATTATTTTATAAAAAAAAACCATTTCAAATATACATATTCTAGCTTTTTCTATCTTTTTAAAGGAAATTTATGGTAGAAAATATTCTCCATGTTTTTTAAATGCAGTCTGACTTCCTTTTTTAAAAAAATAAATGTCATTTTCAGCCGCCTATGACAGCTTTCTCTATGGTGAAAAGTCAATAGTGAATCATACCAGTAGATAGTTATTCTTTCAAGTCAGCCACATATGATGAAAAGGACAATATCTTACTGTATCTTATTTTTGTCATATCTGATAACCTATAAAAATCACTTTTCTCTCACTTTTTCATTTTAAATCCACAAATTTTTCTAACTCCCTTCTTTCTCCTTTCTTTTCTCTCCACCTTTTTTACCTTAAGGTTTCTTTCTTTAACCCTTGATTTTTGACATTAAGATAAAACCAAAGAACAAGCTTTCTTTTCACATCAAAAAATCCATTTTTGAGAGCCTGCTTAAGGAGGAAATTTTTTTTACCACTTTTGTTGAGGAAAAGCTTCAAGAAATAATTGAGATTTATTGGTTTTTTTTAATAAATAAGTAATTCTTGTTTTTTACTATGAAAAAAAAGGGAGGATTTAGTTATTTTTGAGATAAAGCTTTTGTTTACGCATTGGTTTAAGATTGGGTTGGGTAAAAAGAGGAAACACCTCTTTATCCCCATGCCTCCAGCCCTATATAAAACTACTCAAGTGAGTTTAGCAGGGGAAAAAGTTTTTTTGGGAGCAAAAAGAAAGGGAGCTAAAAACACTCTTCTTTTTCTGAGGTTTTCTTTGTTAAAATTTTTTTTATCTAGGTTTGATTTCTAAAATACTCTTTATTTTTCTTTATTTTAAACCACCATATGGATGTCATTTTAGGCTTTGAATTCTGAAAAAGTTTCCATTTTCGCTTAAAAAGGCACATTGTTAGTAGATCTAACTTTATTTTCCAAATATTTTTCATCTTTTCTTTTTTTTAAAAGTTGAAATCTATATCTTAAGCTTTTCTTTAAAAGCTAAATTGTTTTCTCTTGGTTTTAAACCCCATTTTCTTGAAAAGATGAAGATTTTATATCTTTTTAGGATAGTATAGACTTATTGCCAAGATCCTCACTATTTTAAAACTTAAATTCTTGCTCCCCTAAAATTATATATTACATCATGAGACTCGTTCTCATATTGTCTTATGTATTTTAGTTGATTTTCATTGTTGTGTTATTATTGTAATTTGGTGGATAGATTCTATTGTTTTTTATTATTATTAGTGTTGTTCACTTTGAGAATTTATTGTATTTAGTTGTATAAATATAATATTTTAAGTTTTAGCCATTTTCTTTGTTGAACTTTATGACTTATTGGATCTCCTTGCCAAAGAGCCCTTTAACTCAACTCTTTCAAAAAAGAACTCAAGAGAAGTTATGTTGCTGTAGGTTGGATCTAAAATATTATATGTTAACCTAATTCATTTAAGCCATATAGAGGATCCGAACTTGGTCTATTAAAGTTTTTTTTATTGAACAAGCATCTGTGTTGAACTGTTAAAATTACAGAATTACCCCAACAGTAGCCTTTTTTTTTTTTTTTGATAAAAAAAATCAACACTAACTGAAATTGACTAATGCACGCCCCTACATTCAAGTATTTTAAAACCTCGAAACTATTCAAATTACCTATTTTAGTATTGTCACAAGCCTATCATCCTCTTCAAAATGGGTAAAAAAAAGAAAAAATTCCGGTACGCTAATATGTCACTTAAACATTTAAGTGGAACTACATCTGAAGAGAGTGTTGATAGTTGGGTATTACGTCGAGAGGATGAAGACGAAGGGTATTACAGTCCACTCAATTGGCAATTTGGTAAGTTTATAATTAATCTTGTGCTTTTCTTTTTGCTAGTAGTAATTAACATGGTCAAAAGTCGTTGGAGGATTCTAAAACTGATAATTTATATAAATAAAAAGTGCCTTACTTAAAATATAAATAAAAGAAAAAGAATACCTGCATCAATATAAATATTAGAAAATATAAATATATAAAAAGAATAATTATTAACAATTTCTATACTTCTATACAAAAAAGTTCTTTTACAAGTATGTGCTAATAAAACGCGAGGTAAAATTTTATGTAATAGTGAAATTTATTTTATTAACAAAATAAAATATTTTGATCAATTATCCATTAATCTGCCTTAAAAATAATTGATATGTACCTTACCCATCTGGATTCCTAAATCGTACGTTCATGTAATTGACATAACAATTTATAACTTAAAAACAACTTTGAGAAAATTAATTAATTAATTTAAAAAGTAGTTGTCTCACACCAACACTGGAGAAATACAATTTTTTTCCCAAAAAAAAAAAAGAAAAAGAAAAGAAAAGAAAAAGAATAGTATCTAGCTTGATTAGCTCTAATCTTAAACGAAACAGTCCTTAACACTACCACAAGGAGAAAAATAAAAGAATACAAGATGCAGTCAGAGTAAAAAGCAATTTTGAGTTAGAAAGCGATCTTTTTTGTAATCTTATTTCCTTCTCTTTTATACATGAATATCTGGTTTTCCAATTCTCTACAACCTCCCCAAAAATAAAAAATAGCTTTTATTTAACAGATTTGAATTGTTTCATATTTAAACCACAATCACTCTCTTTTTAATGCAGATCAACCCTGGACAATCAATGATTTGAACCGAAAACACCTACCTGCATTAAAAGCAGGCAAACTTGAGGGCTGAACCAGGAAAAATAATAAAACAAGAATCGAACACATATAAATGAAATAAAACAAAATAGCAGATTGAAGGCCAAGTCCCTAAAGAAAAATTATAAAGCTCTCATTTTGCAACAAGCCTCACTTCACAGGTCATCTTTTGTGGCAATAAAAAGAGACAAAGATCTCTCTCTTCGGGAATTATTGATATCGCTCATTTGATAAACAAAACCAACGTAAAACATATGCCACTTACCTTGGAGCTAATTTTGAGTGGTGTTGCCAACTCAACATATGCAGATGAACTGAATAATCAGAATAAAAGCAGAATGAAGACCCGGTTGCAGTTAGCAGTTATGGGTCAATTCTTCCTTTGCTCTATTCAAGCAAAGATCATAGCTCAAAGCCCTATTTACTTGCTGCTGCTGCTGCAGAGGCAGCAGCTGCCTCTTGTATTAATGAGACTGGTTGACGGGCCTGCAGGCAAGCACCTATGTCGAAAGGGTGCAACTCAGAGCCATCGAAGAGAAGATTAACACCAGGAAGGACTACTTCTTTGCTATCAGCTTCTTCTTGATCAGTTTTTGCTGTTCCCGCCGGACGGAGTTCTTCTTCAATAGGCCTTGTTGCAGCCTCGTACACAGGACTTAGAGCATATGACCTGAAGACCATCAAAGGAAAGAGTTAGAACATATGAACGCATATGACCTGAAGACCATCAAAGGAAAGAGTTAGAACATATGAACCGAATATCATTTGAGGAATTTGATGTGAGAGCTCTGAGATAATATGACAGCTAAGTACACTGATAAGCTATCCCTCTCGCAAAAGAGAATATTTTATCATCCGTGCCTCTTTGGTCATACAATATCTTATTCTTCCTACCCAATTATTAGTAACACTTCTATATCTATAAATGTTTAGAAGCTTTATGGCATACCAGTAACCTCACAAGCATTTGAAGAAGTAGCTTTAATTATAAACAAAGCAAAGAGAAAAAGTTTGTGATTTTATTGTCAAAGAACTTGTTAAACACTAGTATTTGCTTAATCTTTTGGCTTACCAAAAAAACACTGAAAAACACATCACATGCTGTTTGGAAATGCCAAATGTACATGATGAACATATATTGGTATGGCGTATAGCTCCATTCTAAACTTGAAATATGATGCATGGCGATCTTTTGCAACTCATGTTGGGACACAATTAGCAATTTAGCATTATATTATGAATGGTGGTGCTAACCTTCTACCACATATGAACTCAAATTTACCACCTAAAAGCTCTACTTAATATGCTTTAGTTAAGTTTTCATGATTAAATATTTGCAAGAACCTAATCATAAAACCTTCCAAATTAAATCTTAGAAAGACAAACCTCCTTAACCTTTGTGGAAATCCTACCCAGAAGTCACATTTAACTAAACCACTCAAATGGTGTGAGCAAGTATACTAAGCATTCTCCTTCGAAAGACATGATATTGATGCAATACTAAAATAATAAAAGCAGATCATGATAGAAAGACAACAAAAACAACATTTCAAGGTAAGCAGATTTTCCACATGCAATGATTAAAGAAAATGGATCAACGCACACCTAAGAATGCTGCCATCGAAGCTTAAAACTTCAGTTCGGCAACGTTGTCGGTTAGCAAGTTTTAACCTCTGATGCTCACTCGAAGCTCCTGAAATAGGAGAGGAAGGGTCCATGAGTGGATTCCATCTTCCACTAGCATAATTAATGAGCATTCTAGATGAGTCTTTTGATTTTTCTTTCTGGTAAAGGAGTTTTGCCGCAGGACCTGTTGCTTGATATTCTGCACAAACATCACGTAACCTTTTTCGTAAAACTTGCATTGCCTCATGGTGAACATTTAGTGAGTCTGCTTGAAGTAATTGAGACGTGACAACCCTTTTACAGATATTGTTACATAACTTTGGACTAAAAAGCGGCATTCCAAATTCCACACTAAGTGGGACCCATTCATACTTCTCTTCATCAGGTGAAAAGTTATCAAATTCTCTTTCTTTGAACAGCTTTAATAGGCGAATGTAACCCACTGTCCACAACTCCACCCTTTTTGCCATATCATCTAACATAGAGTTTATCTTTAAACTTTCCTCTTCACTCAGTCCCATTTCCTTCCCTACATGAGCATTTGAACCATCAGAGTTCTTTAGGGGCAATGGAATGTCCAGAGTAATGACACGTCCAGATTCATCAAGGTCATACCTACTAAGAGGCTGCACCAGCACAGCTGAGTGTTTGAGAAGTGAATTTAAACAATGTAAAAGTATACCTCCCTTGACTAAATTTCCTTCAAACTTGCCTCCCAAGCCTCCGACTGTTGAACCATCCCAAGACCATATAAGGGCTTTCTCACAACCAGCCAGTGGTGCAGGAAGCAAGCGCAGACACTGTCCTTTCATCAGAACAACCGATAAAGGTCCATAAGCCATAGTTGAGTAAAGTACCAACTTCATCCAAGGTGTCATAGACAAATGAGAGGGAGGACCAAAATGAATAGGACCCGATCGACCTGGAAGAACTGAAGAACGTGGAAGAGGAATAATAGACACAACAATATCATAGTCACGAAGAAACAACCGTTCTAAAGTTGCCTGTGCAAGAGATGCCAAACTCTCGCAGCGAAGAATATCCACACGGTATTTTTTTTTCCTTGTCAGCACTTCTTTTCCACAATCTGGCCCTTCGACAGGCATTTCTTTCTCATCACTCTGCAAATCAGTATCTGATTTAGTGACCTCGCTTACACAATTATTATCTTCTGATGAAGCAGTAGCTATTGGTTCACTACCAGTACCTTCAGGAATAGATTCAGCTGAGCCAGTACCCTCCTCCGACATCCCAATATTCATGGAATTATCAGTATTGTGCTCATCTTCTTCCATATTGGTGTGACCTGACCTCTCGGACAAAGTGACATCAGCTACAAGAGAAGCAGCCTCGTCATTGCTTGAAGTTACCTTATCCATCTTATTGCAAACTTCATCTACTTTCACATTAGTTGCAACACCTCCTGATTGCAGACACTCCAAAACACAACGAAGGCTAAATGCATGGTTTGCGAATTCCTGCAATTCGCCCTCAAATTTTGTTCCCTCTAATGTGCTCAGATCCTTGCAAAGATCTGCAATGCTAGCATGACCCAGTTTTCCAGCCTCGTACAGTGTAACAGCATGAGATTTCAAGCCTAAAAATATGAATATCTTAGCAAAAATTTCTAATGAACTCTTATATTATATTCCAAGAAAAATATGTCACTCTTTCTTGTAAATTGATATCTTGTTTGATAGAGATTCTATCATCTACATAGGCTTACAAAGAATGTTAAACACATTTCCATCGAATGCCTATATGATTAGTGATGCATCTTATGAATAGAAGGGCTCCAAATCTTCTAAGACTAATCCAGAGGTTCTGAGTTCTGAGGAGTATCTAGGATATTGACATTATCCTGACCATACTAATAAAGGAATCTGACGTTCAAAATATAAATAATAATAATTATAATGATAAAAGCAGAAGGAACGAACCTGGTGAAACAGACCCCATCATGAGATAGGAAGTTATGTTAGCATCAACAACAAAAGCAACACGAGTATACATTGAACCTGACCCACTGTTTTCTATCCCTGAATCTGCACCATCACCACCATTAATCAGATTTCCTAAGCCTACACTAGAATGAGAAGTATCTTCATCACCGAGAATGGTTCGAGGAGATCCAGGTACATTTGCATCTTGAAGAACAGATGCTGGATCAATTACTTTTATCGCCCATCCCAGTCGACATGCAAAAGATGCAGCAGCCTGCAGCTGTGAAAGATCAGCTTGTAATGTTGCTGCCAGCTCAGCTACAGTTGCATTCTCGCTTGAAACAACAAAAACTGCATACAACAACCTAAAATAATCCAATTGGAAGTTAATATCTCAGGCTTTATTGTTGGTAAATTGTATTCAAATAAATTTCAAGGATATCTGTATTAAAACAACTGCCTTACTCCTCTATCGGATCTTCATAAGACTGCTCCCTGTTCGAAACAAATCCTTCAAGCCTGGAAACTGAATCACCATGGTTGTTAATAGTGCAGACTTGCAAAACTTTTGATTAGGGACGTTTTATTCTTTCTTAACCAATAATCTAACACATCATATTCCTGTAACGTAACAAAAATGCACAGGATTTCATGCTTGCAAGCAAACAAAAGGAAAACACATAAGAGTACTACGTATCCTGTATGTGTGTGTATACAAATGAATTTGGAAAACATTTTTAACAAAGCAACCCAGCCTTTAAGTGCGCCTTACCAATGATGCAGAAGCCTTCTCCTTAAAAGTTAATGGGAAGTTAAGACCAAATTAAAAGCCCAGTACCTGTGCTTGTCCATCATTGGTAAGACCCGTTTTCATGGCCAATATGATTTGTCAAATTCCTTTTCATTGGGAATGAGGTCCCCTGATGTGTGTGTACTGTGAAATAAAAGAAAGACCATTGTCTTTTGAAGCAGCAAGTAAATGTACATTTCACACAGCCTAAACTTTGGCACAACCTGTAAATGAATACAGCTTACCTTTGAAACGGTCATCAGGGTAAACAGGGACATCAAAGTATATCAACCCTCGACGATAGAGACCCTTGACAATATCAGGATCGAAAAGGAAAAATGAATTTGCTTCCTCCTTACAGACTTTATCTATTGTTGCTGTCTCTTCCTCTGAGAGTCTCTGCAAAAGCAGAAAATTTTGGTAAAACTTACATCAATCACGTAAATCATGACTGAACATGTACAATTTGTGTGATTAAACTTCCTAAACAATCAAATACTAATTTTGGTGGATACTATTTTTAGTCTTAGAATCATTATAATTTTCCACCTTGAATTCTTCCAGCGTAAAATTCACAAGACAAACTCCCCACCATGGTTCAATTGCAAAATCGACTGGCTGAGCAGGTAAAAGTTCTTTTGCAATTGACTTGTTCAGCTTCCACATAATTTTCTGTACAGCTCCAAATCAAGTAAACAACAGGCAAGACAATTAGGATCCCCACAGCAACTAGTGATGGTATGTGATGCTTTGACATGAAGATAAACTATTCCTCAAAATATATAAGATGGAAGCATCATTATAAGCAGAAATGGAATCCATAAAACTGGAATTAGTTTAGCAAATAAAATTAGCCCATAAGCTTATTGAGCATAAGAAGAAAAAACAATGCTTATAATTCAGAACTTGAGATCCTCATGATACACAGACATTACCAGTAACTTGATGGAAGGAGATAGGGACATATTGAAGGTCCTTTGTCACTGATACTTTCTTTTGACATATTGAAGGTCCTTTGTCGCTGATACTTTCTTTTCTTTTCACTTTATTTATTTATTTTTCATAAGGCAGGCTGTTTAAGCTTCTTTTTCTCTTTTACAGCCTAAAGCAGTAGTTAGATCTTAGCATGGCTTTGGTGCTAATAAAGGAAAAAGACATTTAATTGAAAAAGGACTATGAAGGGACTGCTACATGTTGCCAAGTCCAACTTTCTCTATTTAAGTCCCATGAATCATGTCAAACCATTATCCTTCAGTAGAATAGTTGTTCCAAGACACACTAGGAAAACATGAAAACTTGTTCATATGTGTGCCCCCACATTATTATTTAATCATTGCAAGCAGGTATGGGCATCACATATGTCTATACAGGACAAACAACCTTAATAATTACCTTGGATCTGCATTTGTTCATGATATCAATAAATTCATTTCTCCCTATTCCTGTTAGCCGCAAGGCATCTGCAGCGCTGAAATTTGGGATGCTATCATAAGGTTGCTCTGCAACACAATATGGAATGCATAAGAATAGTTCTATTTGAGATATTGGGTGTTTCCATGCATGATACAATAACATCTAACAAAGTCTGAACAACAATGTTCAATTCAACTAAGCTCCAATCTCAATTAATTACAAACAGTTAACATGGATCTGTTTTTGCCATTTATCCCTCTTAAAGTTCCACTACTTTGTCAAATCTTAATTTTGCTACAAGGAAATTTTATACAATTATAGACTTCCACAAAATTCCTGCCCGTTTAAGTTTCTATCACCTCTAGCTCTTTACAGTCTTTCTTTGTTTTATGAGACAATTTTGGACCTCTATTTTTACAATATTGGATTGCAAAGGTAATTTTTCCCTCTCCAGCACAACTTTGCAACTCAGATTCTTGAGAGAGCCCATTTTATGTAAACAAGGTTAAGTGAGCATTCAAATCTCCCCTTATAGGATCCCATTTTTGTGGGCTAATATTCAATAAATGGGCCTTTTTTTGGATTATTGGACATATATATTTTGAAATATATTAAGTGTGTGATTTCATGTCAATAAAACTATAGACACTAAGGAAACAAAAGAACATGTATACACTATACAGTATAAAAGTTTTAAATTTGCACTGCAGCATAAAAGTTAATTTGCACAAATGTCACTGTACAAATGTCAAACAAAAGTAGGAAATGTGTGGTGTCCTCATACCAATACCATTTGTCTAACATGCTAAATTCCTACAGAAGCGTCCTAGAATCTACTTAAGAATAAGACAATTGCTCAACTCAAATTGTGAAAAGAAGGCAAGCTTTTACCATTTTTCATGACCTCAAAAATCATATCACAGTAGTATCTGAAAGGTGAAACCCTCATTACACGGCATACATACTCTGCAAGGTGGTAAGGAAATAGCTGCAGACAACAAAAACATGTAAATTTGCAAAATGTTAAAATTGAAGTAAAAGATGAAATGACATCATTTATAAGGAAAATGGTTGTATTGCTTATATGGCAAAACCCACATGATAATAATCAAGAGAGAAAGAGAGAGCAAAGCTTTATAACATCCTAAATATGAAACTAGACCAATTTTAACACAAAATCGCTAGCTTAGGTTGTGTATCAAGTTTGCAATATTATAAGTTCAACTTCATGGTTTTATATCCTAAATATAGTTTTGGTAACTTTCTAATTACATGGGTAATTCTCCATTTGGCATCTAGAACTAATTGTAACATGTTAACTGTGATGGAATTTCACAATGCTTGAGGTCTTGGAACAGCATGTATGCAATGCAACAAAAGTAATCTGAAAAAAGGACTTTAGAAACTTCCATATAAGACGCACCGCTAAATTCTTTCGTAAATAGCGCATCATATCTTCATAATATTCACTTTCTTTACATACTTTGCGAGCAAAGCAAGTGTTCCATTGAAGTCTTTTCTTTATGCAATGTTCAATTATCCTGCATAGATTAGCATGAGGAGGATGTAAGACAATGTCAAGCCAATGTAATTACTTTCAGTTTTTAGTACATAAAGGACATACTTTCGAACAAACTAAAACTGTGGCCTTTTGAAAAAAATTTATTGCTCTTAAGTAGTAAATTTTGCTTCATAGAGGCGTAAATAACTTCATAAACAACCAGCTAGCACTAAACCAATGAAAATAAAGACTACAACAAAAAGATACTCCTGCTCTAAAGCCTAACCTTCTGTGCCATTCTTCTTTGGAGGACAATATCGCTTGGAGCCGTTTGGGGAGACTCTCCCACGGGCATTCTTCTTTGATCGCTTTCAATAGCAACTGTTCGTCAATTGTAGCAGGAATACGCTGCATCTTTTACCAACCAGCTTAATCTACTGCCTGCATATGAATTAAGCAAAATCTATAAAACAACAAAACCCCAACCAAAAATTTAATTGAAAGGCCTAATTATTGAGTGTTTAGCTTAATTCAGACGCAACCTAAGATAGAAACTTGGAATACAAAGCATAGACTTAAAATTGAGCTGAATTTAGATCCAGGAAAAATCAATGTCCTCGAAATATTGAATCCAAATTTGTTGTGCAGCTGAAATTAACAACCAGGTGAAGCAAAATCAATATAAATTCGGTCTCCGTTTTAGGTATCGCATAGCACAGCGATGGATCAAAATCAGTGTATTCTTAGTCATGCCAGTGAATATAGACGAATTGGCTTAATTCTATAACAGTGAATTCACACTGTGAAAGAAAATTGAATGTACCTGATCTCGATGGCTATGGCGGATGGTTTAAGACCAGTGCTGGACCTTGAATGGGATTGGAAATACGAGATCTGAATGAGTTAACATTTGCATTTGCAGATTTGCATACATTATGACAGGCGTGAGCTGTTTGCATAATTGGTGTCGTTTTGACCCGTTAATGGTCTGCCCGACCCGGAACTGAGTTGACCGCCGGATCTTCCCCGCTTTAAAGCCGGGTTAATTGTAAGACAGCTTAAAGACGACGTTGTTTATCGGTCGAGATTAATTAGGAATTGTATACTCTCCCTAGGTCATTTTATATTAAAAATTATTATGGAGTGACCCCAGTCCAACGTCAGACTCAATCCACAAGTACAAGCCCTAAAAGACAAAGTCTATAAAGCCCAACAAGCCCAAAGAACAAATTTAGTTTGGACTTTGACCAGCGAAACAGTAAATATAAAAGTGAAAAAGGCTTCCCAACAAGCTTATTGACTTGAACAAATATCGAATTTGACTATATTTAATATTTTAAAAGGGTAGGTGAGGTGAGAGATGAGATATTATCCGAAGTTAGCTACTATTGAGCTGATCATATTTATGAGCACAGGCCTAACCATTTATGTAACACCCCCCTTAGTTAAGTCTGAAAATCCGACTAAAAAGACACTATCAGTCAAAAAGTTTTATAATATTCATTTTTATTTTCAGTATAGTTCAAAATGATTGTTTTCATTTTAAGCATAGTTTTTATTGCTCATTTTCATTTTCAATATTGTTGAAAATGTTTGATTTTATCCCCCAACACAGTTGATTTATGGTCAAAGTTGATCAAAATATTGATTTTTGACCTTTGACTTTGACTTTACTTTTTTACCAAGCATTTTTGAAAGTTTTTTCCTTTTTATTTTTAAAGGGGTATGGCGGGCCAGCACCATTAAAGAAAGAACAAGAAGGTTCTAGAGCGAAAGTGAGAGAAAGAGAGAGGAAATGTGAGAAAAAGAGAGAAAATCAAAGAAAATTCAAGGAGAATAAGGAAAAGAAGAAGTCAGCAACCCTAGGAAGCTTGGAGTTGGTGTTTGTAGTGTTTTCAAAGAAGAGAGGTAGGTTTCCATACCTACTTATATTTTTTTATTAAATTTTTGAATTTTTTATTTAATTCTTGGAAGAATCATGTGAATCTAGGTTGAAACTTGTTAAATTTGTGAATAATTCATTGGATTTGAGTTTGATTTTGTGTATGACAAAAATCCCTAATTTTAGGGTAAGAGTTTTGAAAATTATGGAATTTATTTGTTTATCTTCATGGATTTTGTTTGGATTCGTTAGTTGTTGTTTGGATCTTGTAAAGCCCCATGATTATTACTTGATTTGGATTCAAATTTGTGAAGAATTTTGGATTGAAAAATTTGGCTATGGAAGAATATTTTTTGTATTTCAAAATTTATTGAGGGTATTTTGGTCTTTTCACATTTACATATAATTGTGTGGTAAATTTTTAGGATTTACGAGCAGTGTGGTTTTTGGCAATGTGTGTGTAATTTTATAGGTTATTTTAGGTTCATAATTTGTATAAAAATAAATGTCCATATATATATATATATACTAGTTTCAATAACTCCTAATATTCCATCTTTGTAATTTTTAAAACTTGCATCTCTTAATGTTAATAGAATTGAAGCATTTAATCCTAACAAGGTTAATGGGTTTATTCCAACTTGTACAAGTCCTATATGAAGAAAGTTGTAACCATCCTTCTTATGTTTTTCAATATTATTTTTATTTAATAATTGACATGTTTCAAAATTTTTATTTATAGAGTAAACTTGTTCTACTGTTTTAACATGAGTTTCCTCTCCTATTAATATTAAATCTAGTATTCAAACTCTAAACTCACATTACAACTATGATTCACAACCAGAAACTAAAGTAAAAAGAATAAAAAAGAAAAGCAATCGTCCTAAATATCCAAATCTCCCATTAGCAGATTTCCCTGAATCATCACAATCCCAATCACAATTTTCAAGAATCACGATAAATTTTATTCCTGGAATATTGATGGATTAAAAGAACAAGAAATAATTGATTTATTACAACGGATGACAATGGTAGCTAATACATATTTACAAATACACGATTATGAACAACCTGAAATAGTTGAATTATTAACATTAGGATTCACATGAACTTTACAAAATTGGTGGAGTAAACACCTTACTGAAGAATCAAGAAACAAAATTATTAATTCTTACAAATTAGATGATGATGGTGAACCAATCCTAGATAATTATGACAGTGTTAATACCCTTTTAGTAACTATTATTAAACATTTTATAGGAACACCTACAACTATTACAGAAAGAATTCATAATCAATTAACCAACCTACAATGTCCCAGCCTAAGCGACTTCGATTGGTATGTAGAAAATTTTACCAAAGGAATTATGACTAGAGAAGATAGTAACCAAGCTTTTTGGAAAGAAAAATTTATAAATGGATTACCTAAATATTTTGCACATAAAATTAGGACTAAGTTAAGTAATCAGAACAATTATATAGATTATGATTTGTTAACGTATGGAGACATAATAGCTACAATAAAAAACGAAGGTTTAAAAATGTGTATTGATTTAAAAATCTCTAAAGAAATGAAAAATGAGAAAAAACAAGCTAAGTATGAATTAGGAAACTTTTGCCAACAATATGGAATTAATGCCATTCCTCCAAGCAGAAGGCATCAAATAAAATCCACGCCATCACACAAACCATATTATCCTAAAAAATTCAGACAGTCACAAACCTATAAATCCTTTAAGAAAAATCCATTTAGAAATAATAAATCTAATTTTTCACCTAAAGATAGATCAAAAATTAAATGTTATAAGTGTAATAAATCTGGACATTATGCAAATGAATGTAAATTAAAAAGTGCTATTAATTCATTAGAAATACATGAAGATCAAAAATTAAACCTTATTAAAACTATAGGAATAATTGATACTGATAGTGAATTAGAAAATTCTACCAGTGAAGAATACTATGATGACCAAATAACTGAAGATAGTACTTCCTCACAAACAAACTATAATACTGAAAATGATAAACCTAATTGTTCATTTACTTGTTGTAAAACTATTAATGTTTTAAATACAGATGAAGAAATTGAAACTTTACTATTAGAAACCATAAATCAAATTACTGACCCAGATATGAAAAAAGAATTCTTACTAAAATATAAACAAAAGATTTTAAAAAATTCCCTACCAACTGCTAGAGAAAAATCACCTATAAATATAAATAATGCTTTAAAAACATTTCAAATTCAGAAATCCAAAGAAATATCTACTCAAGATTTATACTGAAATTAAGACTATCAAAAAGAAATTGTACTAAAAAATGATCAATTATCATTAAAAGAAAAATTAAAAAATATTATTGATAAACCATCTCCTAGTTATATTTCATCTGATTCAGACACCAATAATGAAGAAGATCAGATTACAGAAGATTTAATACAAAATAATTTAACCACCATTCATAAAATCCAAATAAGAAAATGGTACACTGAAGTCACAATTTTAATTAATAATGAATTTTCATTTAGCACTATCAATGTATACGCGAGCGCGATCTAAATTGTATCCAAGAAGGCTTAATACCAAGTAAATATTATACAAAAACTAAAGAAACATTAAGAACAGCAAATGGATCAAAAATGGATATCACATATGAAGTTAATAAAGTAGCAGTACGTAGCAAAGAAAAATCTGATTATATTTGTTTTCAAACTACCCTTATATTATTCAGAAATTTAACGGATCCTCTTATCCTAGGATTACCTTTTATAAGTTTATTATATCATTTTACTACGGATAATAATGGAATTATTTGTCATCCTTTAAGAAACTGTAAGATTTAATTTTATTTTTCCTAATTCTCATATTAAGACAATCCAGGAAGAATTAATTCACAGAAATATTAATTTAATACAAGGAAAAACTTAACATTTAAAATCCTTACAAGAAGAAATTAAATATCATCAGATAGAAAACCAATTAGCACAAAATCCATTACAAAAACAGATTAGCAATTTTCAAGAAAAATTAATTGATGAATTATCCTCTGATATTCCTACTGCTTTCTGGCATAGATCTAAATATATTGTCTCATTACCTTATGAAAATAATTTTAAAGAATCACAAATTCCTACTAAAGCTAGACCAATCCAAATGAGTCAAGAATTAATGGAGTACTGTAAAAAAGAAATTAAAGAATTATTAGAGAAAAATTAATTGTACATACCAATCACCTCGTCCTGCTCGCTTTTATGTTCGTAAGAATCTTTGAAATAGAAAGAGGAATTCCTAGGTTAGTTATCAATTATAAACCATTAAACACAGCTCTATTATGGATTAGATATCCTATCCCTATTAAGAAAGATTTAATTTCCCGCCTCCATCAGGCTACAATATTTTCAAAATTCGACATGAAATCTGAATTTTAGCAAATAGAAATTAATGAAAAAGATAGATATAAGACTGCTTTTGTTACCCCTTTCGGACAGTACGAATGGAATGTTATGCCATTCGGACTTAAAAATGCGCCAAGTGAATTCCAGCGCATTATGAATGATATATTTAATGATTATAGTCATTTCACTATAGTATATATTGATGATGTCCTTATCTATTCCCAATCCATAAAACAACATTGGAAACATCTTAGATTATTTTTTAGAATCATTAAGCAACATGGCTTAGTGATTTCTGCCCCAAAAATCAAACTCTTCCAGACTAAAATTCGATTTTAGGATATGAAATTCATCAGTCCAGAATAATCCCAATTATGAGATCTTTAGAGTTTGCAAACAGATTCCCTGATATTATTCTTGATAAAACACAATTACAGAGGTTTTTAGGATCCCTTAATTATATTGCTGACTTTTATGCTCACATTAGAATTAAATGCAAGCCATTATTTGACAGATTGAAAAAAGATCCACCAAATTGGACAGATATCCACACCAATTTAGTAAGAGAAATCAAAACTCATATTAGAACCCTTCCATGTTTAGGTATCCCCTCTCCTAATTCTTTCAAAATTATTCAAACTGATGCCTCAGATAAAGGCTTTGGAGGTATTCTATTACAAAAAACTCCCTCTGAACCTCTTGAACAATTAGTCCGGTATCATTCTGGTACTTGGAATTCCGCATAGAAAAATTACAGTACTATTAAACAAGAAATTTTATCTTTAGTATTATGTATACAAAAATTCCAAGATGATTTGTTAAACAAAAAAATTTTAATTCGTATTGATTGCCAAAGTGCTAAATATATTTTACAAAAAGATCAAAATATTGCTTCAAAACAAATATTTGCCAGATGGCAAGCTATATTAAGTATTTTTGATTTTGACATAGAATATATAAAAGGAGAAAATAATTCTATTCCTGATTTTCTGACAAGAGAATTTTTACAGGGACGCTCCCCAGAAAAAGGGCTAAAAACCCTTACAACAAGGGTCATCAACCCAACCCATTAAAAAGGAAGACTCCATTCCTTTACCATTAACCCAAATACCTATTAGTTATGCACCCATTAGAGCAATTACTCATAATTATCAAAATGCCCTTATAACGGCCCACAATCCATTTGATCTGCTGCAAAGTCAGCCTTTCAGATCCATTATTCCGTATCAACCCAGAGGCTCTCCTTATAATGATATCGCCTCCTATCCACTTGGATATATAGAACCCGAATTACAGTCCATTCCTGCGGCCAATTTAATAGCCCAAAAATTCTTTCCTCCTGGTTTCCATTATATACCAGGACATCCTTCAAAAACATTAAGATATTATACGGCTATTCTTAACCATACCCACTCTTTAAATGTTGAGGCTCTTTATGACCGCAACGACAAAACCAAAATTTTATATCACAAAATATTTCTTAAAAAGGTTCTTACACTTTTTGAATGGAATAATCCTCCATATCAATTCAGAAATGTAGAAACCCCTTTTGAATTTAAATATACTTATTATGATTATATTGATGCCTGGTCCAATGTTTTCTTACATTAAAATGAACAGTTTTCCCATTCATGATTTATATGTTGGGATTCAAAATTTTCAAAAAATATCCCCAATTGGTTTTATCAATGGTGGGAGGATCATGGCATAAAGAAAGAATATTTTCCTTCTCAATTACAAAATTTATTACGGGATTTTGCTCACAAAATCATTTTAAATAAAAGAGAGCAAAATTTTCCTATTGAATATCATTTTATGGCAAAATATAAGATCCCTTGGATCTTCAAATGGTATTATGAAAAAGAAGATGATTTATTCTACCGTTCCTATTCTATTAAATGGTGGGATAAATTTGACATTACAAGAGTTCAGAAGGCTATGGATTTAGAATTTACTCCTCCTGCTCCAATAACAGGAAACCCCAAGCCTGCACTCAGTACAACCTCAGCCTCTTCATCAAAATCCAAAAAGGAACTGATTGAGATGGCCCAGAAACTATTACAGCAAGCAGAAGCCCAAGATGATTCAGAAGACGATGAAATCTCTGAAGCATCTAGCTCAACCCAGCCCAAAGAAAAAGAAAAATCTAAAAGGTGGGCTGATTATGAAGATGATGAACAAGATCCATATGATTTTAGCCCTTTAGAATTGGGCCCTGATCAGTTACTTCCGACACAAGAGACAAAGTTCTCTGGCATAAAGGATAAAGCTTCAGACAACAGACAAAATTACTTTCGGTGCAAAATTATCAACAAAACCAGAAGTTACTATTCAAAAGTCAGATTTACTGTAGCAATTACCCCAAGTAAAAGCAGAAGTCATTATGATGGCCAGACACGATCCGGGAATCACGCAAGCTTTTGACAAAGTTCCTCAAGCTTTAATGATTTCACCCCTCTTCTGACATTATAAGAAGACATCAAGACTCCAGAAAGAATCAGAGTTGATTTGAGAGAAACTTCAAGAATTAGCTTCTCCTGTTATCTAATATTACTGTATTTCCAATACAGCTTCTCTGTAAGCTTTGTATTATTTTTCAAAATTATTAATAATATTTTCAATATTTTCAATATTTATATCTGTGCTCTTCTCTTCTTCTTCTTCTCCCTTATGCTCTAAAGTATATTGGAAATTAAGTACATCGGGCCACAGCTGGTGGAGCTCCTCTCCTGTCCGATCAGTACTCCAGTACTGAGCATTCTTCTCCTTTTCATCATACCCCCTTATGATATATTTAACATAAACATTTACTTCTTCAACTTCTTAGAAAATTATTATATTCCTAAGATAAAAACATTAACTAAAGAAAGATTTACTTTAAATAATGATTCATCAGTATTATTAACTCACCCTCCTGTTGAACAAATCAAAATACAACATCATAATAGCTTAATAAATACTGCACCTTTTAAACTACCTACTCACCCCTCTTCTGACATTATAAGAAGACATCAAGACTCCAGAAAGAATCAGAGTTGATTTGAGAGAAACTTCAAGAATTAGCTTCTCCTGTTATCTAATATTACTGTATTTCCAATACAGCTTCTCTGTAAGCTTTGTATTATTTTTCAAAATTATTAATAATATTTTCAATATTTTCAATATTTATATCTATGCTCTTCTCTTCTTCTTCTTCTTCTTCTCCCTTATGCTCTAAAGTATATTGGAAATTAAGTACATCGGGCCACAGCTGGTGGAGCTCCTCTCCTGTCCGATCAGTACTCCAGTACTGAGCATTCTTCTCCTTTTCATCATACCCCCTTATGGTATCAGAGCCATAAGAGTTGTGCGATCCTATTATTTCATCTAGATCTGAGAAGATAATTTATTCTTTTCATATCTTGTTCTATACTAACTTTGTCTTTGTTATTTACCATTGTTTATCTTCTTCATCCCAGCCGGATCTGAACAATAAATCCGAGGCCTGAACAATAAGTCCCAGCCGGATCTGAACACTAAATCCGAGGCCTGAACAATAGAATCTGTAAGTTCAGAAAGCATATCCCGAAGGGATATTGAATTAGAAAAAGATATACAAAAAATACATATTCATGAATTAGAACAACAATTAAGACAATTAAAATTAGAAAATGAAATTAATAAATTACAACAAACATCTAATGTTGAAGAACATTAATAAACCAATGTTGTTCTATGGATTGGGAATAGATAAGGACATCATCAATATATACTATAGTGAAATGACTATAATCATTAAATATATCATTCATAATGCGCTGGAATTCACTTGGCGCATTTTTAAGTCCTAATGGCATAACATTTCATTCGTACTGTCCGAAAGGGGTAACAAAAGCAGTCTTATATCTATCTTTTTCATTAATTTCTATTTGCCAAAATCCAGATTTCATGTCGAATTTTGAAAATATTGTAGCCTGATGGAGGCGGAAAATTAAATCTTTCTTAATAGGGATAGGGTATCTAATCCATAATAGAGCTGTGTTTAATGGTTTATAATTGATGACTAACCTAGGAATTCCTCTTTCTATTTCAGCATGCTTCTGAACATAAAAAGCAGAACAGGACCAAGGTGATTAACTATGTCTAATTAATTTTTTCTCTAATAATTCTTTAATTTCTTTTTTACAGTACTCCATTAATTCTTGACTCATTTGGATTGGTCTAGTTTTAGTAGGAATTTGTGATTCTTTAAAATTGTTTTCATAAGGTAATGAGACAATATATTTAGATCTATGCCAGAAAGCAGTAGGAATATCAGAGGATAATTCATCAATTAATTTTTCTTGAAAATTGCTAATCTGTTTTTGTAATGGATTTTGTGCTAATTGGTTTTCTATCTGATGATATTTAATTTCTTCTTGTAAGGATTTTAAATGTTGAGTTTTTCCTTGTATTAAATTAATATTTCTGTGAATTAATTCTTCCTGGATTGTCTTAATATGAGAATTAGGAAAAATAAAATTAAATCTTACAGTTTCTTCTAAAGGATGACAAATAATTCCATTATTATCCGTAGTAAAAGGATATAATAAACTTATAAAAGGTAATCCTAGGATAAGAGGATCCGTTAAATTTCTGATTAATATAAGGGTAGTTTGAAAACAAATATAATCAGATTTTTCTTTGCTACGTACTGCTACTTTATTAACTTCATATGTGATATCCATTTTTGATCCATTTGCTGTTCTTAATGTTTCTTTAGTTTTTGTATAATATTTACTTGGTATTAAGCCTTCTTGGATACAATTTAGATATGCTCCTGTGTCTATTAGAGCAATAGTGCTAAATGAAAATTCATTATTAATTAAAATTGTGACTTCAGTGTACCATTTTCTTATTTGGATTTTATGAATGGTGGTTAAATTATTTTGTATTAAATCTTCTGTAATCTGATCTTCTTCATTACTGGTGTCTGAATCAGATGAAATATAACTAGGAGATGGTTTGTCAATAATATTTTTTAATTTTTCTTTTAATGATAATTGATCATTTTTTAGTACCTGAATTTCTTTTTTGATAGTCTTAATTTCAGCGTATAAATCTTGAGTAGATATTTCTTTGGATTTCTGAATTTGAAATGTTTTTAAAGCATTATTTATGTTTATAGGTGATTTTTCTCTAGCAGTTGGTAGGGAATTTTTTAAAATCTTTTGTTTATATTTTAGTAAGAATTCTTTTTTCATATCTGGGTCAGTAATTTGATTTATGGTTTCTAATAGTAAAGTTTCAATTTCTTCATCTGTATTTAAAACATTAATAGTTTTACAACAAGTAAATGAACAATTAGGTTTATCATTTTCAGTATTATAGTTTGTTTGTGAGGAAGTACTATCTTCAGTTATTTGGTCATCATAGTATTCTTCACTCGTAGAATTTTCTAATTCACTATCAGTATCAATTATTCCTATAGTTTTAATAAGGTTTAATTTTTGATCTTCATGTATTTCTAATAAATTAATAGCACTTTTTAATTTACATTCATTTGCATAATGTCCAGATTTATTACACTTATAACATTTAATTTTTGATCTATCTTTAGGTGAAAAATTAGATTTATTATTTCTAAATGGATTTTTCTTAAAGGATTTATAGGTTTGTAACTGTCTGAATTTTTTAGGATAATATGGTTTGTGTGATGGCGTGTATTTTATTTGATCTTTGGAGGAATGACATTAATTCCATATTGTTGGCAAAAGTTTCCTAATTCATACTTAGCTTTTTTTCTCATTTTTCATTTCTTTAGAGATTTTTAAATCAATACACATTTTTAAACCTTCGTTTTTTATTGTAGCTATTATGTTCCATACGCTAACAAATCATAATCTATATAATTGTTCGATTACTTAACTTAGTCCTAATTTTATGTGCAAAATATTTAGGTAATCCATTTATAAATTTTTCTTTCCAAAAGCTTGGTTACTATCTTCTAGTCATAATTCCTTTGGTAAAATTTTCTACATACCAATCAAGTCGCTTAGGCTGGGACATTGTAGGTTGGTTAATTGATTATGAATTCTTTCTGTAATAGTTGTAGGTGTTCCTATAAAATGTTTAATAATAGTTACTAAAAGGGTATTAACACTGTCATAATTATCTAGGATTGGTTCACCATCACCATCTAATTTGTAAGAATTAATAATTTTGTTTCTTGATTCTTCAGTAAGGTGTTTACTCCACTAATTTTGTAAAGTTCCTGTGAATCCTAATGTTAATAATTCAACTATTTCAGGTTGTTCATAATCGTGTATTTGTAAATATGTATTAGCTACCATTGTCATCCGTTGTAATAAATCAATTATTTCTTGTTCTTTTAATCCATCAATATTCCAGGAATAAAATTTATCAGCACTTACTGAAAATTGTGATTGAGATTGTGATGATTCAGGGAAATCTGCTAATGGGAGATTTGGATATTTAGGACGATTGCTTTTCTTTTTTATTCTTTTTACTTTAGTTTCTGGTTGTGAATCATAGTTGTAATGTGAGTTTAGAGTTTGAATACTAGATTTAATATTAATAGGAGAGGTTATTATGTTGGGTTTATGTATTGGGGTATCTAACATAGGTTGACTAGTGGATGGTTGGTTTATATGAATCTGTTGTAATAATTTATCAATATGTTTTAATTTATCCATAGAAGTTTTTAATTTTGGAGTTTTAGTTATATCTTGAAATTTAACGAAAGGATTTTGTTTTACTTCTTTTTGTTGATTATTAATTTTAGTTTCTATCTTATCTAATTGTTTTCCTATTGTAACTAAACTTTTATTAGTATAATTATTTTGTTCAATAATTTTATTAAGGTTTATATCCTCAGTAGGTAGTTTAAAAGGTGCAGCATTTATTAAGCTATTATGATGTTGTATTTTGATTTGTTCAACAGGAGGGTGAGTTAATAATACTGATGAATCATTATTTAAAGTAAATCTTTCTTTAGTTAATGTTTTTATCTTAGGAATATAATAATTTTCTAAGAAGTTGAAGAAGTAAATGTTTATGTTAAATATATCCATATGTTTTTTCCACAGATTGTAAATGTTTTGTTTTCCCTCTGCTGAATAAGTTTGTTTATATTTTAATAATCTTTCAGTATTCTGTTCAGATATTATATCTTTATTTAATTTTTTCCATTTAGGTGTGAAATTTTTATGAAGTGTATTTAATGATGGATCAATAAAATGTGAAGCTGTTGGTGATTCATTTCCTGTTGTATAACAAGTTTGACTTACTTGTCCTTGGGTATGAATAGATGTTTGTTGTAATTTATTAATTTCATTTTCTAATTTTAATTGTCTTAATTGTTGTTCTAATTCATGAATATGTATTTTTTGTATATCTTTTTCTAATTCAATATCCCTTCGGGATATGCTTTCTGAACTTACAGATTCTATAATTGGTTTAAAAGTATTTTTTATGTGTTGTCTATCAAATGATATTCTAACAGTTCCATCCTTTGTTTGATTAATAAATTCTTTATCTGATAATATGTTTTGAAGAGGTGGAGGAAGTTGTACTTCATCTAATGTCCATTCTGTAGGTAAATTTACATCTTCCCATTTGATTAGTCTAGGGATCTGTAGATTTAATTGATTTTGTTGATTACTTTGAATTAAGGTAGTGTATCCTTTAGTGTTAATATTTTTAACTTTAAAATCCATATTAGTACCAGAAATTTTGTAATGGATTCTATAAACTAATGCTAGAGGTTGTCTTCCTGGGTCAACTTCATAACCTGATGTTTTTATGTTTAATGTCAATACTTTTAATATACAAGGATCAGAAAGGCTAACTATAAAATTTGGGTAACAGTCGAAATGGACTAGACCATTACAAAGACTAGTTTCAATAACTCCTAATATTCCATCTTTGTAATTTTTAAAACTTGCATCTCTTAATGTTAATAGAATTGAAGCATTTAATCCTAACAAGGTTAATGGGTTTATTCCAACTTGTACAAGTCCTATATGAAGAAAGTTGTAACCATCCTTCTTATGTTTTTCAATATTATTTTTATTTAATAATTGACATGTTTCAAAATTTTTATTTATAGAGTAAACTTGTTCTACTGTTTTAACATGAGTTTCAGATTTAAAGGCCAATAAAGACCAAGGTTTCGGATATAAATTTCACTAGGGGAAATATTGGGCATAATCCAATTATTATCTATTGGTTTGTCATTAGGAATACTATAATGTTCTTCATTAACTGTTTCTCTTTCTATAGGTGGAATTGAAGCCATATTTGAACGAGAACTAGAACTTCGTCTATAACTAGAAGAAGATGAAGACCTAAATATTCTATCCATATCCAGATCTATAACTAAGGCTTTAGTAAATGGTACCTACCTCTGTTTAGACTTATCCATCCTTGCTAAATCCTCTCAGACCGATCCCTCTCAGGCCGCTACCATGGGACTTATTGTTCAGGCCTCGGATTTATTGTTCAGATCCGGCTGGGATGAAGAAGATAAACAATGGTAAATAACAAAGACAAAGTTAGTATAGAACAAGATATGAAAAGAATAAACAGGTATAAATTTCTTCTCAGATCTAGATGAAATAATAGGATCGCACAACTCTTATGGCTCTGATACCATAAGGGGGTATGATGAAAAGGAGAAGAATGCTCAGTACTGGAGTACTGATCGGACAGGAGAGGAGCTCCACCAGCTGTGGCCCGATGTACTTAATTTCCAATATACTTTAGAGCATAAGGGAGAAGAAGAAGAAGAAGAAGAGAAGAGCACATATATAAATATTGAAAATATTATTAATAATTTTGAAAAATAATACAAAGCTTACAGAGAAGCTGTATTGGAAATACAGTAATATTAGATAACAGGAGAAGCTAATATATATATATATATAATTAAATGTGTGTGTGTGTATAAATCTGTGCATGTGTGTAAGTGTGGAGGAGTGCATGAGAATATATGTATATATTTGTGTGAATTTATATATATATATATATATATATATATATATATGTATTATTTTATGGGGAAATGAAAGTAATTTCCTATTTAAAATATGTTTTTGGAAAACAATTTTAAAGGCATAAAAATATTTTTACGAATGCAAATATTTCAAGAATTTATTTTATAAAACAAAATGGTATTTATATATATGCATATATTTGTTTTAAATAGTATTTTCATATATAATTATTTAAATTTCATGCCCTAAGAGAAAAATTGTACTTCAAGGGCACAAATGAAATTTTGTATTTCTTCTAGGGGCATAATGGTAATTACAAAAATAGAGAAGGTTATTTTGATAATTAGTGAGGTAAGGGTATTTTGGTAATTAATACTACTGAGCAGGGTAGTTTGGTAATTATGTGTAATTGTGTTATGCTTAATTGTGGTAATGTGTTAAAGTATTGTGTAGGCATATGCATATATTTGCATAAAAACTAATTTTGAAAATTGTTGTTTTTATGCAAAGGAATTGATTTTCCCATGGGAATAATATTTTGAAAAGTCATGATCATGCGTACGTAGGCAAAAACTAAAGTGATGGAGTTTGTGTGATTTGGAAACTGTTTAGTAGAGAGCCCATCAACTAGTAGATGGGAGTTTAAATTCTCGCATGTGCGTACATGTGAACATATTAGTGTATATGGTGGTTGTTACTCTGGCACTTGTATGACACGGATGCAAGCGGGTTCATCCTCACTTTGACCGTTTCCACTAAATGGTTCAAGTGATATGGTTTTCTTGAAAGTATGTCGTGTACTGCTTTGGGAAACAACAGCTGCCAATAGGTAACTAGCTCCTACATAATTGAGGATAGATTTGTTACGTTATGTAAAAAGTCCTACAAATGTGTTCTTTAAAAAATGATTACATAAATAATTTGAAAGAATTGTGTTTGAATATGTTTTCTAAACGAAAGGGAAAAATTAATATTTTGAGAAAAGAATGGAAATAAGATTTGACATACATACTTCATTGTATTTGCATGTGCATTTTGGGAACCTACTGAGTGTTCATCACTCACTCATATTTGTATTTGTGTGTCAAGGTAATCTTGTGAGTTAGGATTATGTGGCTTTGACGTAGTGAGGACAAGGAGGGCAAGATAGACATACAAATTTATTTTCCGCATTTATTTCTTTTCTTTGGACAATAAACTCTAATTTTAAATGTTATTTTCTTTACATTGTGGGTTTTATAAACTTTTATATTTACTTTAACTATTATGGTTTTTAATGAGTGTGAAAAACAACTCCAAAGAGTAAAGAAAATATTTTTACGTATTTTGGGTATTGTCCCAAGAAGCATATTTTGAAATTTATACAGAGTAATATCTCTTTAGTTGGGTCTTCAAGTTTGGGTAAAGGGGTATTACAATTTTGGTATCAGTGCTTTGATTTTTTTTTTTAAAAAAAAAATTATACTTGCTACTTGCTCTAGTGTTCATCTTGTTAGGGATAGTGCCCTAAAAGCATATTTATTATATTTTTGTTGCTGAATAATAAATAAAATAGAAATTGGTTTTCATATTCTTTTTGCTAGTATTATTTGTAATACTTTATAAATATCATGAAAATTCCTTAATTATTAATGTGACCTTAAACTTAATATATAAGAGTTATATATATGAGGATTAAGTTTAAAGATAATAATTTAAATTAGTTCGTAATTAATAATTAAAGTTTTGGAATTTTTAATTTTATAAAATTACTAGAACGGTCCATTACCATTGAGAATGGAATAGTTTGATCCGGACTATTAATGTAGTGACATTTAATGGAGGTACTTTATATAATAAGATTATATAGGACTAGACTAGATAAATATTAATTCTTTTATAATATCCATTAAGTATAGAGAATTAATATTTGTCATTATAATGATCATATATAAAACGATCTTAATATTGAGTATTTAACAGACTCCTATTTGTGATGTTATGTTTTTTTATTTACTCGAAAAGGTTTATTACTAATGATAAATTATACTCTTGTATTTTGAAAACATAATGAAGTGAATAGCTGGGAATGATAGATACAAATATGGAATCCATTCCTTCTGAATAGAAGTTAGATAATAGTTCTCTTAAGTGACAATTTAAGTCTTGAACAATAGAGCGCTCAATTTATAATATGATTATGAATTTATTGTTCATTATAGAATTGTTGGTACTTGAGGATAAAAATGTAATTAGAGAGGTTAACGGATTTTGGTCCTAGCTCTAATTATGAAGGATTGATCTATATGTAGTGATTATATCAGTGGACTATTCAATATTTATTTTGGGTAAATTAATCTATATTTTCAAGAGTGCAGTTCCAATTTTCTGTGGAGTAATACTGAAATTAATAAATTAGATATATTAATTAAAAAGTTTGATTAATTATCAAATTTATTGGAGCTTGAAATTATAGGTCCATAGGTCCCCTCGTCATCTCTGTAAATACTTGTATTGAACATATGGAATGTGAATAATTAATTTAAAATTATTGAATTTTAAATTTATTATTATTATTATTATTTGTAATACAGGAAAAATATTTTTTCTGTATTACATATCTGTGTCATTATAAATGTTGTAAATTAATTAATTGTGAATTAATTAAATAATTAAATAATATGATTATTTAATTATGTTTAAAATATATGTGTATTATATATAGATATAATATATATATATATGTTATAAATAGTTATAATATATACATAGTTAACGTTACCAATTGTTATTTATATATATAATTATTTAATTGTTAAATAATTAATTAGTAAACGTATTTATGTGATAGTATTTGTTATTGTCTTATACGTTTCCTATTCATATTAGTTATCTGATATTTTGTATATTGAGATATATATATAATTAATTATTATATAATTAATTATAATTAAAAGAGTTATATTTGGTTTGGGAAATCTAATGACTCTAGTTTTTAATAAGATGTTCTGTGAGACAGAAATCCTAAGAAAAGAAAAAAATTTTGACACACAAAATTTACACGCTCTATCTCATGTGTTGAGGAAACAAAGCGTATTCAGAAAATAATACCATTCCTATAGACGCCCACTTGTCTGTTCATTCAGTAGGAGGCTTGATCAAGGAAGATCGTGGTACCAGAAAGTTTGGGAGGTAGATCGTGGTGTTCGTCTTAATCTCTTCCTTGGTAATTTTTCTTTTAACTATTAAAGATTAAATCTATATGCATCTATAATAGATCTAACTATACAAATGTTTTATAAATTTTTTGAAATTTCATTACGGTCTTATTCCGCTGATTTGATCATTAAAACCATTAATTGATATCAGAGCCAGATTATATATCTATATAGATTTAATGATTATGTTTTATGAAAGCATAATTTATTCTATTGATTGGATTGAGTAGGCACATATGCATATGATGTGTGTTATTTTATTTTAATTAATTTTTAATTCATGTGATGAATAGTTGATTGAAATTTGATCCTTATTTTGGTTGGCTCCCTTGGATTAATTATTATTATTATTTTTTAAATTAGAAGTTATAGTATATTTCTGTAAAATATAAAATTTTATATGTAAATTATTGTAATTTGATGGAGATCAAATCAGAGACAATTTTATTAATACAAACCCAAATCAGAGACAATTTTATTAATACAAACCGAAAGCAGTCAAGCAGACCTCAACACAGACTTCATACGCACACGACTCAAAAATCATGCATGGGTTTTGTTGAGAATACAACCCATTTGTATGATTCTTTTTCAGCGACCCATGATTTGCAAGTAACCCTTTTATTGCAACAGTACATGGCGCGACTTTTGTGAGGAGTTTCAGATATATTTTTTTGGGCTTGTGTGATTGCCTGATTGTCAGGCAAGAGGAGGACGGTTTTGAGCCTAAATTGTAGGCAAATAACTAAAGCCCACGTGATGCTACACATGAAGATTTTTCTACATGTAAATGGGGTCCACGTGATGATAACATGATGATGTTTATTAAATAGATTAAATGCCCATGTAATGATGACATGAAGATTAAGCCTACGGTCACATGAAGAAAAGAAGCCAACTTTTATTATTTATAATTTATTTATTTAATCTTTTATTTTTAAGAAGATTTGTAAATTATTTAAATATCCAAGAGGATCGGTCAAAATTTTAATTGTGTTTTATTTTATGGCTGTTAAATAATAATTACTTATCATGCATATAATATGCCATTTAGTTTAAGCAGTGCCTACTCATAATGATATAATATGACATGCATATATATATATAATTGACACTTAATTTTTCTAATATTGTATTAGAAAAGATAATCAAAATAGTTTTGAAATAATTTAATTAGATTAAATTTAAAGGATAATTAGTGGATAAAATTTTAAAAGTTAAAATTATTATTCCACACTTCTTATTGATTATATATATTTTTCTAAAGAGTTTAAAAGATAGGTACTCATATATAATTATCTTTATTCAATTAATAAAATTAGATTTTATTAATAAAATTTATCTTGTTAATTAAATTGTTTAATTAATTAAGATTAGTAAAATATGATAAATTATTTTAAAATAATGAGTGGGAGAAGGTTATATGAAAATATGACCTACAATCTCCACCACTAATATAACACCATTCAATTTAAATGATGCTTCGAGATACTTTGCTTCATCCTCCCTACGGAAGGTGTTCATTTAGAATGTAACAAGGTTGACTTCTAAGAGATAGGAAACCTAGATGGATTTCAATTTTTGACCTTCCCTACGGAGGCAATTATTGGATTAAATCTATGAAATCTGAAGTGGTGGGTTACACTCATGAAGATATATTTAATAAGTTAATTGTATCTTGACTAAATAATAAAGGTAATTAATAATTGTGAAAATATGAGATATTTTGTTTAACATTTATTAATTGAGAAAGTCTCTATTCAAAGTAAGTATTGTGACCTACCCTACAGAGACACGTTACTTGGAACTTGAATAATTTTGGTATTGTAATTTTGCATCATGCATTATGTTTACTTTACTAAATTTTGATATGATATTTATGCGATATTTTTATTTATTTATTTCAACAAAATGACCAATCCTATTATCGCTATACTTGCAATTGAAAAATTAATCAGCGATAATTTTGTCAAGTGGAAAAGTAATATGAATATAGTACTACTATGTGACAACTATAAATTTGTCCTCACGGAGAATTGTCCTCCACTACCTGCTGCCAAGGCAACTCGAACTGTTCGAGAAGCATATGATCGCTGGATTGAAGCCAACAATAAGGCTCGATGCTATCTGCTAGCTGGCATGTCTGACGTGCTAAGAACTAAACATGAGAATATGGAGACTGCACATGAGATGACGGAGTCTTTACAACAGATGTTTGGGCAACCTTCTGATCAACAACATCATGAGGTTATAAAGGCTGTAATGAATGCTAAGATGAGAAGTGGTACTTCAGTCCTAGAGCATGTGATTAAAATGGTTAATTACATCAATGACGCTGAAACTAATAGGGCAGTTATCGATGAAGCTACTCAAGTGGGAATGATTTTGGAAACCTTTTTCCATGATTTTCTCTAGTTTAAAAGCAACTATTTTATGAATAAGTTGCAATAAAATATGACTCAATTGTTGAATGAACTTCAAAACTTTGAATCTTTATTGAAAAAGAAAAAGCCTGAAGCAAATATTTTGAAAGGTTAATCCTCTCGTAAGAGTTACAAGGGGAAAAACAAAACTAGAGGAAAAGGCAAGTTGGCAGGTGGAGGCAAGTTCAAAAAGAATAAGAACAACAACACCAAAGACAACACCAAGAAACCAAAAGGGAAATGTTTCCATTGTGGTATAGATGAGCATTGGAAGAGAAACTGTAAAAAGTATCTCGAGGAGCTCAAGCAAAAGAAAGGTAAATTTGATTTACTTGTTTTAAAAGCTTGTCTAGTTGAAGATGATTTTTCACCCTGGATAGTTGATTTAGGAGCGACTAACCATGTTTGTTCTTCATTGCAGATGCTTAGTTCTTTTGAAGAGCTTGTCGACGGAGAGTTCACGATGAGGATGGGTAATGATTCAGTGGTGTCGGCTAAAGCAGTGAGAGAAGTTAGACTTCAATTTAGGAATAATAAATTTCTTATTTTGAACAATGTTTATTTTATTCCAGGATTTCGTAGAAATTTACTTTCTGTTTCTGTTTTATTTGAACAATTGTTTCAAGTTAATTTAATAGTAATTCAGTTATTATTTCCAAAAATGGTTTGGATATTTGTATTGGATATTTGGATTCTGGTCTTTATATGTTAAAACCAAAACCTGATTCACTGCGTGACACTGAAATATTTAAAATTGAACAACTGAAAAATAAAAAGCAAAAGATTTTTCATAACGATGAAACATACCTCTGGTATCTAAGACTAGGTTATATTAACTTAAACAGGATAGAAAGACTGGTTAAGGATGGTCCTTTAAGAGAACTAAATGTTGGTACTCTACCATTTTGTGAATCTTGTCTTGAAGGTAAAATGACTAAAAGATCTTTTAAAGTAAAAGGTCAAAGAGCCAAAGAACCACTTGAGCTAATACATTCAGATGTATGTGGTCCTATGAACGTACAAGCAAGAGGTGGCTATGAATATTTTGTCACATTTATTGACGATTATTCAAGGTATGGCTATGTATACCTAATGCAAAGAAATCTAAAACTTTTGGAAAGTTCAAAGAATTTCTTACTGAAGTTGAAAAACAATTAGGTAAAGTGGTGAAAACATTTCGATCAGATCAAGGAGGTGAATATCTTGATAATGAGTTTAAGGATTTTCTAATTGAGCATGGTATCTTGTCCCAGCTCACAGCACCTGGCACACCACAACAAAATGGTGTTGCAGAACGGAGAAATTGAATGCTGCTAGACATGATGAGATCAATGTTTAGTTTTTCTTCATTACCTACTTCTTTTTGGGGATATGCACTTCAAACTGCAATGTATATATTGAATATAGTTCCATCTAAGTCTATTCCTAAAACACCATTAGAGTTGTGGAACGGGCGTAAACCTAGTTTGCGTCATATTTGCATATAGGGGTGTCCAGTATATATATTGAAAGGAAAGACTGAAAAATTGGAACCACGTTCGGAACTATGCCTATTTGTAGGTTATCCAAAGGGAACAAGATGAGGTTTATTTTATAGTTCTCAAGAAAAAAAGTTGTTTGTATCGACAAATGCTACTTTTCTTGAAAATGATTACATGATGGATTATAATCCTCGAAGTAAAGTTGTTATACAAGAGTTACTTTCTGATGAGATCAGACCACATCCGACAACCGTTGTCCAAAGACAAAATGAGGAGACCACATCTGTTGTACAGGATGCTTTACCTTCTCGTTGTAGTGGGAGGGTTATTAGACCACCTGTTCGCTACAGAAAAGATGGAATGACACTGGTTGCTATTACAGAAAATGATCCATTGACATATGAAAATGCAATGGAAGATCTTGACAAAGAAAGATGGCTAGAGGCTATGAACCTTGAAATGGAGTCTATGTACTCTAATTCAGTCTGGGAATTAGTAGATCTACCTGATGAGGTTAGACCTATAAGGTGCAAATGGATCTACAAAAGGAAAAGAGGAGTGGATGGGAAAATAGAGACTTTCAAAGCTAGGCTAGTAGCAAAGGGTTACACCCAAAAGGAAGGAGTTGATTATGAAGAGACTTTTTCACCTGTAGCCATGTTTAAATCTATTCGGATACTCTTATCCATTGCAACATGTCTTGATTATGAGATATATCAAATGGACGTTAAGACAGCTTTTTTGAATGACTATCTTGAAGAGAGCATCTATATGGTGCAACCAGAAAGTTTTATAGTTAAAGGGCAAGAGCAAAATGTTTGCAAGCCTCTAGGTCATGGAATATAAAATTTGATGAAGCCATCAAATCTTATGGTTTTGATCAAAATGTTGATGAGCCTTGTGTGTATAAATACATCAAAGATAAGAATGTGGTCTTCTTAGTTCTTTATGTTGATGATATTCTACTTATTGGGAATAATGTAGAATTATTGTTAAATGTAAAGAAATGGCTAGCTAACCAATTCCAAATGAAAGATTTGGGAGAGGCAAGTTATGTTCTTGGGATACAAATTATTCAAAATCGCAAGAACAGACTGTTAGCGCTATCTCAAGCATCGTATATTGATAAGGTATTAATAAGATTTGCGATACAAACTCCAAGAAAGGTAATTTACCTTCACATCATGGAGTTAGTTTTTCTAAAGAGCAGTGTCCAAAAACACCTTAAAAAGAAGAAAATATGAGCCGAGTACCCTATGCGTCAGCGGTTGGAAGCCTAATATATGTCATGTTGTGCACAAGGCCAGACATGTGCTACGCAGTGGGTATAGTTAGTCGTTTTTAATCAAACTCAGGATATGATCATTGGGTTGCTGTTAAATAAATTCTCAAGTATCTTAGGAGAACGAGAAACTATATGCTTGTATACTCAAGTAAGAATTTGATCCCTATTGGGTACACAGATTCTGATTTTCAATCAGATAAGGATACACGCAAGTCCATTTATAGATCTGTATTCACTCTTGGTGGTGGAGCCATAGTTTGGCGAAGTACAAAGCAAGCATGTACTGCTGATTCTACTATGGAAGCCGAATATATAGCCGCTTGTGAAGCTGCTAAAGAAGGTGTTTTACTTTGTAAGTTCCTAATGGATTTGGAAGTAGTTCCAAATATGGATAAACCACTTACACTGTTTTGTGGCAATAGTGGAGCTGTGGCAAATTCAAAGGAGCCAAGAACCCACAAGAGAGGAAAGTATATAGAACGCAAGTATCATGTGATTAGAGAGATCGTGCATAGAGACGATGTTTCAGTTATAAAATTTTTGAAATTTCATTATGATTTTATTCTGCTGATTTGATCATTAAAACTATCACATCTTCGCGCCAAGGTAAATTATTTTATTTGTGTATTGTTTTATGTTGTTGTATGATTTTGTGTTTTGGCTTATACTCTTTTATTTTGGTGAAGATGTCATGTCCATCATGAAACATTCATCCCGTACCTGAGAGTAGCTCGGATAACATGGCCAGTCTTTTGTTGAGGCCTTGACAAGAATCACGAATTTGAGTTCATAGCAGTTTAGTGGAATTAGTGGAGTGGTAGCACAATTTAAGTGATTTCAACTCTCAGCGTTTGGAGGCTCAACCAATTCATTGGTAGCGGAAGATTGGATTCGAGAATTGGAAAAGATTTTTACGTTAATGGATTCCACATAAGCTAGAAGGTCACTTGTTCATCCTTTATGCTTAAGAAAAGGGCAAGTCATTAGTGGGATATGGTTAAACGAACTTACCATACTACAGAAAATCTGATGGTTTGAAGACAGTTCAAGGCTTTATTCTTGGAAAAGTATTTCTCGATTATAAAATGGGATGAGAAACAAGCTGAGTTTCTAAGACTGACTCAAAGAAATCTTTCCTTAGTCCAATATGAGCGGAAGTTTGATGAGCTTTCCCGTTATGCACCATACCTGGTAGATACGGAGGAGTGCAAGGCAAAGAGCTTGGAAAAAGAACTATAACCAGAACTTTACAACGTTATCGCAGTGTTGCAGCTGCCCACCTATACCGATGTCCTACAGCGGGTTCAACTAATTACGAAGGATTTTACTCCGGAGGTAACAAAAAATGTAGGGCAAAGTTCCTTCGCTCAAAGGGAGACTTGGAAAGAAAGAAACCAGAACAAGAGCAAGTTTGAGGGAGAGAAGAGCAAAAGTTGGAAAACAATTTTAAAGGTATAAAAATATTTTTACAAATGCATATATTTCAAGAATTCAATTTAGAAAACAAAATGGTATCTATATATATATACATGTATTTGTTTTAAATAGTATTTTCATATATAATTATTTAAATTCTATGTCCTAAGGGAAAATTGTAATTTTGGTATTATTTTCAAGGGCACAATTGGAATTTTATTTTTTCCAGGGGCATAATGGTAATTATCAAATAGCCAAGGTTACTTTGGTAAGTAATGGGGCAAGTAAGGGCATGTTGGTAATTATCACTGTCAGGAGGGGTAGCTTAGTAATTATGCATGATTGTGCTCTACTTAGTTGTGGTTATTGTGTTATATATATATATATATATATATATATATATATATATATATATATATATTTGTATAAAAATTGATTTTGAAAATTGTTGTTTTTATGTAAAGAAACTGATTTTTCTATTTAAACTATATTTTGAAAAGTCATGGTCATGCGTATGTAGGCAAAAACTAATGTGATAAAGCTCGTGTGATTTAGGAACTGTTTAGTAAATGGCCCATCAACTAGTAGGTGGGAGTTTAGATTCTCACATGTGCATACATATGTGTGTATTGGTATATGTGATAGTTGTTACCCTGACACATGCACTTGTATGATGCAGATGCTTATACACTAAATGGTTCAAGTGATATGGTTTTCTTAAAAGTATGTTGTGTGCTGCTTTAAAAAACAATAGTTACCAACATGTAACTAGCTCATGCATAACTAAACATAAATCTGCTACACTACGTGAAAAGTCCGACGAATGTGTGATTTAAAAAATGATTACACAAGTAATTTGAAAGAACTGTGTTTGAATATGTTTTCAAAACGAAAGGGAAAAATCAGTATTTTGAGAAAAGAATGGAAATAGGATTTGACATACATACTGCATTGTATTTGCATGTGCATTTTGGGAACCTACTGAGTGTTTATCACTCACTCTTGTTTGTGATTATGTGTCTAGGTAATCTTGTGAGCTAAGATTATATGGCTTGGTCGCATAAGGATATAAAAGGCAAGACAGATGTACAAATTTATTTTTGGCATTTGTTTTTTGACAATAAACTCTGATTTTAAATGTTATTTTTTTTACATTGTAGGTTTTATAAACTTCTATGTTTACTTTAAATATTATGGTTTTTAATGAGTGTGAAAAATAATCCTAAAGAGTAAAAAAAATATTTGTAGGTATTTTGGGCATTGTCTAAATAAACATATTTTGAAGTTTATACATAGTAATATCTCATTAGTCGGGTCTCCGGACTCGGGTAAACGGTGATTTAAAAAGTGATGCCCATTTGTACGTATGTAAAAACTAGTGTGATGAAGATTCTGTGATTTGGAAATTATTTAGTAGAGGGCCCATCAACTAGTAGATGGGAATTTGAATTCTCGCATGTGCGTACATGTAAGTCTATTGGTGAGTGTGGTGGTTGCTACATAAGCACTTGCATGATGCAAATGCAAGCGGGTTCATCCCCACTTAGACTAGTTCCGTTAAATGATTCAAGTAATTTGGTTTCCTTGAAAGTATATCGTGTGCTGGTTTGGAAAAGAGCATTGTCGAGGGTAATTAGCTTTTGCTTACAACTAAGGATAGATTTGTTATACTATGTGAAAAGTCCTAAGAATATGTTATTTCGAAAATGATTACACAAGTGATTTGAAAGAACTGCATTTAAATATATTTTATGAATAAAAGGGGAAAATTACTATTTTAATAAAAGAATGGAAATAGGATTTGACATACATACTTCATTGCATTTGCATGTGCATGTGCATTTTGGAAACCTACTGAGTATTCATCACTTATTCCTGTTTGTGTTTGTGTGTCTAGGTAATCTCGTGAGCTAGAATTATGTAGCTTTGTCGCAATAAATACATGAAGGGTAAGACAAATGTACAAATTTTTTTCTTCATTTGTTTTCTTTTTTTTGGACAATAAACTCTTATTTTAAAAGTTATTTGCTTTACGTTTTGCGTTTTATAAACTTTTATATTTACTTTAAATATTATGGGTTTTAATGAGTGTGAAAAATGATCCCAAAGAGTAAAAAAAAATATTTGTATGTATTTTGAAAATTGTCCGAAGAAGCATATTTTGAAGTTTATACAAAGTAATATCTTTTTGGTTTGTCTTCGAGCTAGGGTAAAGGGATGTAACATGTTTTAACAAAGTATTTCTCGAGACTTAATTATTCATGTAAATAAAAATCTTTTGTACTCTTTAGGATCTAACATTCACAGAATAAAATATAATAATTATAAAATAGATAGTATTATATTTTTATATATATATATTTAATAAGATCTCATACACCTACAATATACATGAAATTTATATAATATATATTTACATATATATTAATTTAAAATTTCAGAGTATCTAAGTCTTAACATAAAATAGAAAAGCAAAATGGATTATACTACTGTCGTTGCCCATTACTCCACATCATCACCAAGTTCAGAGAAATCAAATCTGATTTCCTACACACATAAACAGAAAGGAATGAGTGACAAGCAATCAGTAGGTTTCACAAATACAAGTGTAAATATTATGTTGAAAGTGTGCAAAATATTTACTATTTATTTAAAGACTAATTTTCTCTTTCTTAAAATATCATATTTTATAAACAAACTGCTTTTAAAATAACATTCATAGGATTTTCATTTCACTTCTGGAGCTAGTTGCCCGTCAGCAATTGTCGTTTTCCCAGTTGTCCGCGGACAAACTGTAAGAAAATCCTATTCAATCTTTTTTATCATTTAAAGGGATAGCGTAAGTAGGGTTGATCTCACTTACATCTACGAAGTGCAAGTTATAGGATTGTCAATCCACCATATACATTGATACACCCGAATGTACTCGTGCGAGAATTCAAACCTCAACTGACTAGTTAGTGAGCCTTCTACTAAATAATACATACATATCATATATCAAAAGCTCCAAATCACATCTCATATTTGCCTACGTATGCATGACAATGGCTTTTTCTTTTCTTTTTGAAAATATTAATTCTTTGAGAAAATCAGTGCTGTTGTAAAAAAACCAAGTTTCTATCTCAAAATTATTTTTATGCAATGTATGTGTGTTTGAACTACCTAACAATTCTATATATGTTGTATAAACAATATATAATTACTTTCAAGTTAGTACAATTCCAACATATTATAAATGATAGCCACAGCAATTATTTAACTTAGTATATTGAACAAAACTCACATCCATTCATAATATAGTGTACATAATTAATTAACCATCACCATTCATATTATATCATTGTAGAATAATAAATTCAAATATGCAATAATTGAATTTCAACTTGTTACTATATAACAAGAACTATTATAAGAGTTTTTTTATGTCATAGCCGGGTCCAACATGTGTTAATTAAAAGAAGACATATTTTTACAAAATTAAAATTTTAGTCCGAATTTACTTTTATACACTTTAAATGTATTGAATTGATAATTAAATTCTTTAACCCAGTCAAACAACTCATACCGCCACAAATACCAATACAAAGGACCATAATCTCATTTCTTTTCTTCTTAGCAGATCCACCTTCCTTTACCCCATCGTCGTTGCCATCTTGCTCTCCTCTTCTACTTCCTCTTCTTCTACTTCCTCTTCCTCTTCTTCTTCTTCTTCTTCTTCTTTGTTGACATCGAAATGTAATTTAATTTTAAACAAAATGATACATTTTTTTGGATCAATAAATTCATCTAGAAAAATATGAAAAAAAATGTAAATTAAAGATTCTCATCTTAACTTTCCAACGATATATCATATCAATCCGAGCTTAGGAAGGTCTTTAAATTTAATTTTGTTTTCAACAATGCGCACTACTGCAAAGGGAAGGCAGCACTATCAGTTGCACCATAAGGCCTTCGGTAGGCTAACAACGGCAACTACCAACCATTAATGGCCACCATCACCCCATCGGGGGCCCATCGACGACCCTATGGTGGCCACCAAAGACACTATGGTGGACTTTGCACATCATTCTAATTTACATATTTTTTTGGAAGCCTAAATCAATTCAGAAAATTATAAAGATTATCCTCTTAACTTTCTAACATATATCATATGCATAAATCCGATTTAAGTAAAGTTTTCAAATTAAGATTCTTCCAACAGTGTGCAAACCAGTCTATTGAGTACATTAGTCCGATTTGTATATTTTTTTGAAGTCTTATATCAATCTAGAAAATTATAAAAAAAATATTTAAATTAAAGGTTATCCTTTTATCTTTCCAACGATATATCATATGCATGAATTCGAGTTCAAAAAGGTCTTCAACTTTAGTTTTTTCCAACAATGCACATAACTATAAGAAGCAGGCAGCACCTTCAGTGGCCACCATATGGCCGTTGATGGGCCACTGAGGGGGAAAATCAACGCATAAAATTATGAAATAATATTCAAATTAATGCCTCAATCCGAGTTCGGAAAGGTCTTTAAATTTAATTTTTTTAACAGCTATAAGGGGCGAGTAGCACCATCGTTGACCACCATAGGGCAGTCGGTAGGCTACCGATGAGGGAAAATCAAACTATAAAATTCTAAAAAAAATATTCAAATTAAAGCTTATCCTCTTAGCTTTCCAACCATATACCTCAATCTGAGTTCGAAAAGGTTTTTCAAATTCAATTTTTTCCAACAGCGCATAAGTGCAAGGAGTAGCACCATCGATGACCACCATAGGGTCGTCGATAGGGAATAATCAATCCAGAAAATTATGTGAAAATATTCAAATTAAAGCACATCATCTTAACTTTTCAACCATATATCATATGCCTCAATCTGAGTTCGAAAAGGTTTTTAAATTTATTTTTTTTCAACATTGCACACAAGTACAAAGGGCGAGCAGCACCGTCGGTTGCCACCATATGGTAGTCGATGGCTCATAGGGGTGACAATTTAGGTCATAACACGACTCGAAAACGATACGAAGTTAACAAGTTTGAGTTTAGTATAAATGGGTTGACCGTTTAACATGATTATTAAATGGGACATTTTTTGGTCAACCCGTTTAACCTGAAATCGACCCATTTAATACGATTATTAAATGGATCATTTTCAGGTCACAAACGGGTTGACCCGAAAATGACACGTTTAACACGATTAATTAAACGTGTCATTTGTAGGTCGACCCACTTAACCCGAAATTGACCCGTTTAAATTAAATATTTTAAAATTTAAAATATTTATAATTAATTATAAATTTATAATCACATAATATTTATATTATAAATTTTACAATAATGCTTAAAACAATAATAGTCAAGAGCCTTGGCTATTAATACACAATTATATACAAATACAAATGTGTATATGTTATATACAAATATGTCACAAATACAAATGTATATATATATATTGTATGTCACATACATATTACATAATATTATCCCATTTTATATGTAACAAACACATATTGTTACAAATATATCACAAATATATACAAACGTATATATATTACATACAAATATGTCACAATTACAAATATATCATAATTATATACAAATGTATGTATGTTATATACAAATATGTCACAATTATAAATATGTGTATATTATATGTTATATACAAATATATCACAATTATAAATATGTATATATTATATACATAATATTATTCTATTTAATATATCACAAACACATATTATTACAAATATATTACAATTACAAATATAAATATGTCATATATATATAATGTACATTGATTTAATTTAATATGTGACACATAAGATTGAATAATATATGTACTATTTATAACAGATACATGTAACATATTAATATACTATAGTATTCAAACTCCCTTTCGGCATTTCTCATTTTCTTTCTTCTTTTTAATTTTCTTATTCTCTTTTTAGTTTTCCCCATGCCCCATCTTCTTCAACTTTCCCTTTTTTTTTCCCAACACCAATCTCATTCATTCTAGTATTTATTCATTTCAAACCCCATCTTCTCTTCTTCTTCTTTCCCTTTCTCATTTCCCCATCAAGCCCCATCTTCTTCAACTTTCCCTTTCTTTTTTCCCAACACCAATCTCATTCATTCCCGTATTCATTCATTTCAAACCCCATCTTCTTTTTCTTTCCCTTTCTCTTTTCTCCATCAAGCCCTATCTTCTTCTTCTTTCTCTTTTCTTTTTTTTCCTATTGACACCAACCTCCCATTTCTGTGATCTCTCATTCTAAGACTCGTTTCTGTACGTGCTTTGAATGGGTAAGTCATTACAACCATTAATTTTTTTTATCTAATTAACTTTTTTATTTAATGTGATTAAAATTTATTATGAAGTTTTTCTTAGAATTTGTAATTGTAATTATCTTTATAAAATTTTAATTATTTTTTAGGATATGTGGTTGATTGTACAATTACAAATAAATATTACCAACTTCATAATATAAACAATATATGTATGATAATTAGAATATTCATGCACAATACTTACCAATTATGTCAATTAACAATGTATATACTACATCATGTGGTCATGATCTTCATTTATAAAAAGAATTAATATTTTATTTTATTTATCTTTATTTTATTGGTATTAGTTAAAACTTTGTTGTTCATAGAGACAAAGAAATTATGCACACACAGTTTTGCATTATCTTCTAATTATGATTCTATGTTTTCTATATTATACATACATCTAATAATCTGTTTTTATTTATGCAAAATATATTTAATCCATGTAGGTAAACATGGATGGAATTTCAATAAATCTTCAATCTAATAGTTCAGAAGTGCCAATTGATTTGGAAGATGATGACACCAATGAGATGAGAAGAGAAACTTCAAATGATCATGGAAACCAAATTTGAAGCGCAAAAGAAGGCTTACCTCATAGGTTTTGTTTAGTTTTGAAATGCTTCCTTTAGGCATTGATGGTAAGCAAAGATGCAAGTGTAAAGATTGTGAATCAATTTATCTCTGTGATAGCAAATATGGTACTGGAAATTTACAACGCTATATCAAAACTTGTGTGAGAAAAAGTACTTGTGATATAGGATAATTAATATTATCTCAAGATAAAGAGAGTATGTCATTGAATTCATCTAAGTTTGAGTTGGAGCATTTTCGAAATTTGATAGCTTCTGCTGTTATCATGCATGATTTGCCTTTTCAATTTGTAGAGTATGCTGGAATTAGATCTATATTTGAATATTTACATCCATATATAAAACTCGTATCTAGAAATACAGTAAAGTCGGATATTATTAAAATGCATGTGAGAGAAAAGGCTAGGCTAAAATCAAGTTTAGAGACAACTCCTGGTAGAATTTGCTTGACATCTGATTTATGGACTTCGACAACTACTGATGGATATATATGTTTGGCTACTCATTTTATTGACAAAAATTAGGTTTTGCAAAAACAAATACTGAATTTTTGCCATATGCCACTACCACACATTGGTGTAGCATTGGTGGAGAAGATGTATTATTTGTTATGTGAATGGGGTATTGACAATAAGTTATTTTCTTTAACTTTAGACAATACTTCATCGAATGATGTTTCTATTGACATGTTGGTCACTTAATTGAGATTAAAGGGAGCAGTTATTGGTAATGGTGAGTTTTTTGACGTTCGTTGTTGTGCTCATATCATCAACTTGGTAGTGCAAATTGGTTTGAAAGATATTGATGATGTGGTTTTTAAGATTCGAGAAAGCATTAAATATGTGAGAGGGTCACAAATTTGAAAGCAAAAGTTTTTGGAATGTGTTAAGAAGATGTCTATGGATTCTAAGAGAGGTTTGAGATAAGATATGCCTATAAGTGGAATTCTATATATTTAATGCTTAAGAGTGCGTTGTTTTATCGTCGTGCCTTTTGTCATTTAGAATTAAATGACTCAAATTATAAAAATTATCCTTGCAACTTGGAATGGGAAAAGATTAAAAAAATAAGTAAATTTTTAGGGTTGTTCTATGATGTTACTTGCATATTTTTGGGATTGACTACCCTAGTGCAAATTTGTACTTTCCATCTGTTTTTATATGCTATGCAACATTGAAAGAAAGTGTAGAAAGTGAGGATGTGTACATAAAAAACATGGGCAATCAAATGATAGTGAAATTTGAGAAGTATTGGTCAGAGTTTTCTCTGATATTATCTATTGCAGTGATAGTAGATCCTCGCTACAAGCTTCAATTTGTTGATTGGGGCTACAAAAAGATTTATGGAGTTGGTAACTCTATTGAGTTTTTACATGTTAAAAATAAATTATATTCCTTATTTGATGAGTACAACCAAAAGTCCATCTCATACTCATTATCATCAAAGTTTTTGGATCAAGGGAACAATATAGAAGATGATGTTCATCAAGGAAGCAATACTAGCTTTAGAAAGAAAGCTAATGCCATGTTAAAGGTAAAAAAAATTTTAATTTTTTGTATTGATAAATTTTTAAGTTTATATATTTATTATATTTTTTCTTATCAAATAAATAAAGTTTATTTTTTTCTTAATTTTTTATGAATATTTATTTATTAATTTATCTTTTTGATAAAATAGGAGTTCAATAATTTTGAAAATGATGAAGGTAGTTGCAATATACGAAGATCACAACTTCAACTTTATTTGGATGAGCCAAGGATGAACATAAATGTTAAATTAAATGTTCTTGATTATTGGAAAGTAAATCAAGTACGATATCCTCAACTTGCTTCAATGACTCGTGATCTTTTGAGTATTCCAATCTCTACTATGACATCAGAATCTGCTTTTAGTACTAGTGGACGAGTGTTAGATCAATTTCGTAGTACACTTAAGCCTAACACAGTTGAGGCAATAATTTGTACTAGAGATTGGTTGTTTGGAGAAAAAGGTAATTGTTTTTATTAATGTGTTTATTTTATTCAATTTTCTAATGCATGTGATTTTTAATAGATGCTTGATTGTTAAATTTAATATTATACTAGGAAAATCTCAAACACAATTAGAGGATCTTACTGAAGATGTCATGGGTTTCGATAATAATAGAGATGAAATTTCAACTCAATGCTCTATTAATGATACTAACAATTAAAGTATAATTTGTTCTGCTTAATATTTATAGACAAATATAGTCTATTGAATGCTGAGAATTTTTCTTAGATTTTTTTTCTCATGTTAAGTGGATTTATAAATTATTTTTCTTTTGTCCAGATGGGCAAGAAAAAGAAGAAGAATCATGTTGCTTTTCTCAAGGAATGAAAGAATAAAATTAAAGTAGCATTTTTTTTAAAAAAATTTAATGTCAATTTAATATTATTTGACATATATTAATACTGTAAATAGGCCAATTACAGATGTGGGCTAAAATTTTTAAACAATTATATGGTGATCAAGTCAACTCATAAATAGTAAACGGGTTATACATGAGTTGACACGATTAATAAATAGGTCGGGTTAGAGTTGAAGAATTCATACACGATTAATAAATAAGTTGAGTTAGGGTTGAAGGTTTTTGACACGATTAATAAACGAGTTGACATGAACACGACCTGCCAACACGAATTGCCACCCCTAATGGGCCACCGACGAGGGAAAATAAATCATAAAATTCAGAAAAAATATTTAAATTAAAATTATCTTCTTACCTTTCTAACCATATATCACATGCCTGAATCTGAGTTTGGAAAGATCTTTAAATTTAATTTCTATGAAAATTCTGGAATTTTCATTATACACTATTCATCTCTTGTAATCATAATCGCAAAATTTTTCAACGAACGTGATTTTTTATAAATTACTTTTTTCTTTATAAAAAAATCATATTAAACTTAAAATCATTAAAAAATCAACAACCCAATAAAGATTAGATAAAAGAAACTCAAAATTATTGTGTATTGGTTATGCATACATTTAATTTGGAAAGATGGTAGAAGAGATATACATTTAATTTGGAAAAAGGGTAGGAGGGGTAATAAGATAAAAGTATTAAAAAATTAGTTAAAATTTTAATTTCTACAAAATATGGCTAAAATGTGCCTCCATCACTGGCTATGGCATCAAAAACCTATTATAATGGAAACTCCATCATTATTTCACACACACACACACACACACATATATATATAATCTAGTCATAATTAAATTAGTTAAACATAAATATTTTAATACTAATCATAAGAGGTTATTTGCCGAATAGACGGATAGAGGTATCACAACTAGGTTGGCATCCCTCTATCCATTGGCGGAGACATCCCAACTAGGTTGACACCCCCTCCAAATCCACATCGAGTAAGCAATAAATTTTATTAAACTAAAAAGAATATATCATTTACATGAAAATATTTTAATACTAATAGATGATAGAAATAAAATGAAATAATAATTTAGCAAAATCCGTTTTCAGCATGTACAATAATTTTGTAAAAACTATATCTTTCTCATTTTAACTTGAATTTTTATGATTTGAAAGCCACAATTACCATGACTAAATGTAGTTAAAGGAAAAAATATGATAAAAAAAAAACTAAATTTCTAAATTTATCAAAAATAGCAAAACTTGTTGGTATAGGTAGAGAGTCTTTCTAGAATTTTTTTCAAAAAACCAACAATTTTGTAAACTTCATAACTCACTCAATATACACCAATTTATGTGATTCAAAAACAAAATGACCATGGCTCACTTTAATGTAAGGGAAAAATATGCCACAAAAATAATTAAAATTAAAAACCTTTCAAAATTAACAAAACCAGTACCATTGGTGCAGGCTCTTCCCATAATTTTTCAGAAAATCAACAATTTTGTAAAATTCATAACACACTCAATGCAACTCGAAATTAAGAGATTCAAAATCCAAATTTCTCAAGAAAAACCCAACTTCCTAGGATAAAATTTTAAAATTTTTGGATAAAAGTATCTAAAGCATGTAGGCAGCCAAACATGTTAGAAATTTTAAAAACCCTAATCTAAAACAATGCACTCGTCCATATCATGCAACAAGCTAGTTCAAGTTACCAATTTCATCAATCCATAAGATCATCATCACCATCACAATATCTAGCAGCCACATCACACAATCTCAGCCAATAAACCAAAGGAAACAAATAAAATCCAACCATGCTTGTTGAAGATTCAACAAAAATAAGGTTTAAACACCACATGCATCACACTTCAAGAATGAGAATGATATCCTCTCTTATCAAAACAATAAAAGCAAGCTCCTAAGACCTTGAAAGTAAAGAAAATTGGTGAGAATATGTAGCAACAATGGTCGACCCTTCCTCTCCTTCTTTTCCCTTTGTAATCTCTTGCTTCTTCCTCACACTTTCTCTCATTAGAAGTTAGAAGACTCCCTCTCTCTCTAAACCCTCTCCTAGTCAAAATTTTTTAGCAAAATAAAATGAAGAAGTGGCTGATAGTTGGTTTGTAGTTGATAAGTTAACCTTAGTTCAAAGGACCTAACTCAACTTAAAAGAAATAATAAAATAAGATAAAGTAATATGGTTAGAACAAAAATAATAATACTTTAAAGAAATTCATCATTGCTTTCTTTTGTTTGTAATAAAATTTATCATGAAAAATTCAAAATCCTATCAAGAATTCTATAGGCCAAAACGTAGATGATAGTAAGGGAAATAAATTTTATTTTCAAATGCATTATTAAGTATATATGTATATATATAAAATAAATCATGCTCCATATAAAATATAGTAATAAATAATCTTTGACTTATTGACCAAGAATAACTTTAACTATAGTACCAACAGTTTAGTGACACTTTCTAAATAGCCAGTATTTGACGGAACTGGTCCCAGACTGGCATTGTTTTGACTAAAGTTAACCATACCAGAAAGTCAACAACACTGGAAAGTCAACCACATAGGAAAAATTACTAATAAATAATAATAAAATACAAAGTCACATATTACAATCCCCTGTGCAACTAGATGGTTGGCTATAACGTGCTTCTTACTGGGATCCTCTCTAAACTGTTGACGTACCAACGAGATATCTCGTAATGGTGATCGATCTAGAACTATTCTAGCCTATGTGTCTCAACATAAAACTGTCCTCCATGTGATAATAATACTGTTGTGGTAAGCCTGTTAAAAAACATGGCTACCTTCAGCTTCTTACGCTCAATCTCTCGCCGAATTGAGTCCTCTGCTACACCAATGTCTAGACATTTATCTCCCAAAGAAGATACAGGATCAGCACCAGTTCTCAGTCTCTTGGAGCTAGGCTCTGCAATTGGCTCCTCCACCCACGCACTGCTCCTCTTCTACAACATGTGCAACAGACTACTAACAGTTAACTCATCTAAGCAAACCATACCATAAACAACCAAGTCAACAAAATAACATAAAACAAAATCCAAATAAAATAGTTTATCTTGGCATCCAGATGAGCACTGGAGCAACAACTAGTACAATTTCATAGAAATTTAGGGCTCTTATACCAAAACTGTAACATCCCCTTACCCGAGCTTGGGATCCCGAGCAATGAGATGCAACTACGTACTATTTTCAAAATATAATTTGTAAAATCATTTAAAATGCTTTAGACAATACTAAAATATTGATAAAACTTTTCTTTACTCTTTAGGATCTTTTTTAAGCCGGTGTAAATAAAACCATACTACATAAAATGTTCAAAAATATTTACACTCACAACGTAAAGAAAAGTGTGCCTAAATCAGAGTACCATTGCCCAAAAATATAATGCATAATAACTTGTACTTACTATGCCCTCTAGGGATGCACCTCAACTAAGTCTTACTATTGCTTTACGGATTTACCTAGCATACATAAGCGCACAAGGGTGAGTGATAAACACTCAGTATGTATTCATAAAATATACCAATGCAATACAATATGATTTAGTAAGTGCAAAAATCTCCATTTTCCGCTTCCTTCCATAAAATATTTTGCTTGACCTCCTGTGTTTGTATGGGGTCTCACATGCCCATTTGTGGTTGGCAAGTTTGTTTCCTGCGCCTTTGTGGAATCCACATGTTCGTTTATCGTCGGCAGCTGAATCACGCCTTCGAAGAGACCCACATGCCCGTTTGTGGTAGGTGATCCAGGAGCTTAAAACCAGGTTCTCCAAACTAGCACACATAGGTGTGTTTTTAAAGTATAAAACCCAAGAGAAAAATTCACTTCTTTTCATAAAAACACCGAAACTCATCATGTTCTTATGCAAATGTATGCATATGCCCACACAACACTTTAATGCATAAACAATCAAGTAGAACACAAACACACATGATTACCAAACTATCTCTCACGCATAAATACCCTTTAAACCACCATAATTACCAAAATACCCTTGTCTCTTTTAATAATTATCAAAATATCCTTAAGGGTAATGATAATTACTAAAAAGCCTCTCATTATTCCAAACTCTATTTTCTTTATAAAAAAATAATATTTTAATACCCTAAAACTATATATACATACATATATTCTCTTATAAAAAAATACCAATATATTTATATACATACAAAAACACAAGTATATATACACACACATATATCTATATAGCCACACACACATATATATAATCACACCTATGTGTGTATACACACATACATATATTCATATACACAAAAATATATACTTTAATATAAATATACATACACACACATATATACAATGCATGTACACTTGCATGCATTCACACATTTGCACATATACCTATATATATATATATCCATACAAACACACATATGAATTTATCAAAAATCTTAATTTTCATATAGAAATATTAAATAAATAAGGATATGAAATGACCAAAATGCCCTTCACAAATTTAGAAATATAAACCATGTTCCCATCCATGGTTGACCCTTTTAAGTTCCATAAAGCATTCAAAATCACATCAATTCAAGCAATAAAACATAGAATTTTGCAAGATTCCCAATCCAACTACACAATCCAAGCATCAAATTACGTAAATTCCATGTAAAATCACATCTTCCACAAATTCAAAAACTCTAGAAATTGGGCTTTTGTCATACAATCCCACCAATCCAATTCACAATAAATAAACCATTTATAATCATAATTCAACTTAAAATTCACATGCTTCCACTAAAACATTAAAATTACACAAGGATAAGAACACCTACCTCTCTTTCAAGTTTGAAACCTCTTAAATTACCACTTAAAATCCATAAATCTCATTTGCTTTGGAGTCCTCAAGATGGTCGGTTGCTTTCCCTCTATTTTTTTTTGGATTTTTCTTAAATTTTCTTTGTTTTCTCTCACTTTCTCTCTCCAGAAGACTCTTCAAGCTTGGTTATGAAAAAATATGGCCGACCATATGGTTAAATAAAGCAAAATTAAAAAAGTAAAAAGAAGTAATTAAAAGAATTAAAAATAAAAAAGAGGAGTCAAAGTCAAAAGTCAACTTGGTCAAAGTCAACATTTTGACCCTTGGTCAAATAGGAAGAAAAATAATTATTCAACCCCTAATTGGATACTTTAGGCCCTCGTCAAATGCTTGGGAAACTCTTACGCATCTTAGTGCATGTAAATGGTAACGTGGCGGTCAAACGTTAACTGTGACCAAAAGTTAACAGTATCCAAAAAAACATCAGTTACCATCCAAACCTAAAATAGGGGAGCACTTGTTTTTATACCTAGTTGTCTCTCTCACTTTGGTCAGTTTGTTGCAGAGAGGAGGACAAGCATAGCTCCCCATCTACTATGTCAACCACTCAATACTATATGCTGAAAGGTTCTTTGATATAAAGAAACTCACACTTGCCCTCTCCGTATCCTCTAAAAAGCTTAAGATTTACTATGAGGCCCATGTAATCATTGTGCTCACAAGCTAACTATTAAGGTAAGTCCTCAATAAGCCTGAGAATTTTGGACGGCTGATCAGGTGGTCTATGGAGATAGGCAACTTCGACATAAGATATAAGCTAAGGACCACCATCTGAGGTCAAAAGGTTGTCGATTTCATTACAAAGTTTACTTAGCTATACTTGGAAAGGAGCTCGGGTCTCCTAGATTCGATTGAGGAGTCAACTCCCAACCCTTCGCCACTATGGTACTTAGACGTGAATGCTTCTTCCAACGAACACAGGAGTGGTGTTAGTCTTATCCTATCCTCACCTCTACTAGAGCGCGTGAAGATAAAGTACGTTGTCCGTTTGGGGTTTAAGGCCTCTAATAACGAGGCAAAATATAAGGCACTTCTAGCTGATTTGAAGTTAGTTGCCACCATAAGAGCAAAAGGGCTACACATTCAAAGAAATGCTTAATTGGTCATGAAGCAAGTCTTAAGTGATTACCATGCTAAAGACAAAAGGATACATTCCTACTTGTCCAAGGTTCAAGGATTGCTTAAAAAACTAAAAGGATGGGAAATATCACAAATCTCATGCTCCGAGAATATAAAAGTGGATGCCTTCACCAATTTGGCCTCTGTACATAACTCTGAGCTGGTTTGGACCATATCTGTTAAGTACCTAACATCTTTGAGTATGGGAGAGCCTAGAAAGCAGGTTTTGTTAGTTCAAGTTGAAGAAGGGCCCACAAGGATGGACCCTATCATTGAGTGTCTGAGGAATGAAGACTTATCTAATGATTTGAATGTAGTGAGGAAGCTACGGTATAGAACTGCTCTCTACAAGAAAAGATACTCCCTGCCTTATTTAAGGTGCTTGGCCCCTATGAAGACCAATTATATCTTAAGAAAGAAGCATGAGAGGATTTGTGGGCAAGGAGGTTCTTTGACCATAAGATTGTTCGCCAATGTTACTATTGGCCCAACTTGTTCAAAGATGTGAAGGCGTTTTCCCATAGATTTGACAAGTGTCAGCGCTTCACTAACATCCACAGACATCCCTCTATGAGCCTTATGTCTACAAGTAGCAACTTACCTTTAGCACAATGAAGGTGGATATTATAGGTCCTTTTCCACCAGAAAAGGCCTAGATGAAGTACACAATTATGGCCATAAATTACTTCACAAAGTGGGTGGAGGTTGAGCCCTTCGCAGCCATTACTGAGACCAAGATTTTTGGATTCATCTGTAGGTCTGTCATTTACCTGTTTAGCATACCTTAAGCCACTATCAATGATAATGGAAGGCAATATGATAACGAAAAGTATAAGAGGATGTGTTGGGAGCTAGGTATCCGTACATACTTCTCATCCCCTATCCACTCTCAAGTAAATGGATAGGTGAAGGCTGTAAATATAACTATTAAGAACAATTCGAAGACCAAACTAGACTCCTATAAAGGGGTTCAGATTGAAGAGTTGCCTAATGTATTGTGCGCTTATAGAATGACCTCCAAAAATGGTAAGGGAAAGGCTCCTTACTCACTCTCCTTCGGAGCAATGGCTGTGCTTTCAATAGAAATTGATTTGCTATGTTATTACACTAAGCATTTTCTCCTAGATCAGAACAAAACCAAACTAAGGGGCAAAACTTGACCTCTTGGAGAAGAGAAGGGATCAAGCCCAGATGAGGGTTATACTTACCAATAAAGGTTAGCTCGTTATTACAACTCTTTAGTTAATTATAGTCTTATGCTTGGGAGATTTGGTATTGAAAAAAATAATCTAGAACACTAAGGAACATGAAGCTGGCTCTTTAGGACCAACTTGGAAGGACCCTTATAAAATCATTAAGTTAGTCATTCTTGGAACATTGCAGTTAGAAGACATTGTCAGGGGAGTGTTACTGCACCTGTGGCATGCAGAGCACCTAAATTTCTATTATCATTGAAGTAAAGCTCCAAAGAGGGAAGACCTCGATGTCCCTTAAGACATTTTTTTTTAATGTTAAGACTAATGTTGTATTGACTAGCATTATTTAATAAAGAGAACTATCCTTTTTGGTAAATCCGCATTGTGTGAATAGAATAGCTAGGGTGAGAGCAAGCCTCCCCTTAGCCTTAGATGTCCTAACATATTGAATTAACTACTTGTTGATTATAAATTGGACTAGGTTCAGACTTAACGATGAGACTCCAAGTGAGGCCCTCACTCTTGGTGAATTTAAGCTAGGCTAGCCCTGATCTCCCTGAAAATGAGTGGTGAGGTTATCCTTTAGTTAAACTAAAGGAGGGAATCTTGAACAGCTCATGTCACGAGCAGGGGCTTGTCGGTAGCAAAGTTTGACCAAGATTAGACTAAATGATGAGACCTCATGTGTGACCTTACTTTTGATGAATCTAGACAAAACTAGTCTAGATCTCTTTAAGATGGAGTGGTACAATCGCCTTTGTTTAAACGAAAGGGGTACCTTAGGACATGTCATGGGTATGGGTTTTCTAATGTGAAAGAAGACGCCTAGATGGAACAAATCCCAACCTCCTCAAGTAGGCATTAGGCTATCCAAATGAAAATCTAGAAGGAAAGTTCAAGTTCAGAGGCAAGAGGATAAATTAAACTTCGAATCTTTGCTTTCATCATGCCCCAAGAAATAGGAAAAATAGAGTAGGGGTTGGGGATATACCCCTACAAAAGATCAAAGAACTAGAAAAATTTCTAAGTCCAAATAAAGAAGGTTGAAATAACTTAAGCTAAGACAAGTGTGGAATTCCTGTAGAAAGGTCCTCCAAGTTTAAAATAGCTAAAGGTCAGGTAGATTAAAGCTAACAAAGATAATGAGGATCCGACACTACCAAGAAAGGTAAGCTACCAATATGAGTGCATACACCAGCCCCTCAAAGCAGGAAAACACCTAAGTCTAACAAGTCCACCCAACAATTGGAAAAAGATCAGCTAAACCTAAAGCCATTTCAAAAGTTATGTTTAAACATACAAGTAGATAAAGATATAAATTTGCATATATAAATGTATAAATACCCTCATAGATAGTGAAGGTTAACCTTTGTCTTAGAAACCATAAAAAAAAGATGATAATAAATATTGTCTTGAAGTTGGTGGAAAATAAATAAAAAAAATAGATAAGGAAAAATTAAGAAGCAAGTTGGTATGCGAATGAAGATGTAGCATAAGTCGGGTCCCCTTAATGTTTTGCCATCCTCCTCGACAGTGCCTCCCTCAGTTTGCCCAATTTTTGCCTCCACAATGGTTTGGTGTGCCTCACCTTTTTATAGGATCAGGAAAAAGGCAGTATTAAAGGATGAACTCCTGTTAAGCATGGGTTAGTGACTTAGCAGCTAGGGTAGTCAGGGACTTAGGGAAAAGCAGTTCCAATGATACGACATCCAACTTCTTAAAAGAAAAGGCTGGGTCCACATCGAGAAGGGTCATCTTTTCCAACTACAACCCAAGAGCGAGATGGTCATCCTTATCCCTCTTCAAATCTGCAATCTTCTTATGCTATCGAAGGACCTGCGCCTCTACGTTGCTAATATGGTCACTCTGGAAAGCTACGGGTGATTGAAGTTAAGTTTAGACTTCCTATAGTTGCTTCTAAAATAAGCAGAACCTGACTTTCCAAACCACAACCAACTTCATCTTCTTTTGAGTGTCCAAGGCTTTAATGAGGGCCTTATTGGTATTGTTTACCTCTTCATTTAATTGCTAATTTTTGTCTTTCAAGTTCATAACAGAGTATGAGAGCTGCAAGTAAGGAATCATGTGATTAGAGTCACAAAATAGAAAATTAAGAACAAAAAAGGATAAGACAAGCTTACATTCACAGAAGTCCCAATGCAATCATTTAACTAGCTAGTCATATATACCCTCTTTGTATCTTCACGAACATCAAGAGTAAGGAAGATCATCATTTTCTTTAGGTACATAGCCAAGTTTGCTAGAACTTTAACAACAGTAATGGCTACCTCTTAGCCAGCATCAGTCCAATTCCTTTTAGAGCCAAAAGTAGCCAGATTTTTTCCTTACTTTTGTACTAACAATTATAGAGCTTAACCACTTATCTAATAAGGTGGGGATCCCTATTGAACCATGAATAACTAAAGGAGGCAAAGGAACCCCTGCTTGCAAGAGGGAGAGAGCTGGTAGAGGCAGACTTGGTGACCTTTGGGGGTTGTCTGCTAGCCAGCTTATGAAGAATGCTTCTTGGACTTTGATTCATTATAAAGGAGAAGACAAAAAAGCAAAGTTAGGATTGCAATCACAAAAGCATGACATAAACTAAAGGAAAACATAGCTACTACCTGTGAGAACAGGTTGGACAAGGCTAATCTATGATACTATTTACCGGCCATGTCACCAATTCCTTCATACTCGCTCTTATGAAGAACTATCTCTTAGATTAGTTATTGACATTCCTTAACCCTATTACAGCTGCCTTGGTAAACTTATACCGATAATACTACCCTAATAAGTCCAGTACCCTAAAGGAGAAGATGGCCCTCAACTCGAACATTGAGGACTCTTCCCTGTGAACACGTATCCATTGGACAAACATGCCCAAGACTACATGCCACATGCTGGATGCTAATTGAACAGGGTGAAGAGGAGCCTCCCAATGTAACCTCCTTACAAATAGAGCAAAGGCCACTCTAAGCCCATAGAAGAAGGCAGAGATGGTAATATTAATCTCACATTCTTCCGGTTTAGGGAACCTAAGGGAAATATTATCAAGGATCTCATAGTCTTTTCACAAGCTTCTCAGGTTTCTTTTTGTCATAACTGACCTAAACCTATTGATACCATTCCTAAAAGCATCATCAGCTAGGCTTTCATTAGATAGACCTTTTTGGCTAGCCCTTTTTTAGCCTGCCCTTCCTTGACTTGTGTTTCTTTTGCCTTCTTTTCCATAATATCACCTACTTCATAACCAGCATCTTTAGCGAATGCAACTCTTTCCAACTCTACCCACAGAGTGTCCTCCTCCTCTTCCTTCAAGGCTTCCTTATTCTCGATGTCAGATTCATAAACTAGAAGGCATCTGCAATGCCTAAAGGCCCCTAGCAATGTCACCAATGAAGCCTTAACCCAGGTACTATTGGCCCCCAAGGGCTTGCTCACGATAGAGGGTTCAACCATTACTCCCTCATTGACAGCCCCTCGCTGAAGGGATTTTGGAGCAAAAGAAATAGGATTTGGGCTCACGATAAAGCTAATGACAATAAGGTCATTAGAGTCACTACCAAGGAAACCTTTATAGACTCTAGTTGTTGATATGAAGGTGAGCTAACATACTTGCTTTTTCTCCGAGTCATGACCATATCTGAAAAAGAAAAAGAGACAAAGGAGCATCCACCTTGGTTTTCCTTTTCTTTAGAGAAGTATATCACAAAGTCTCCAAAGGCCTCACTTGAGGTCCTATCTCCCTTAAAGAGTAAGGACTAACCTCTGTAATAAAACCTGTGGGCTTGGAGTCTCTCACCCCTAGCCTACATTGCCCCTTTTCTATCATTTTCCACCCTTCAAACTCCACCATTTCCTCCCCTTAAAACCAAAATAAAAGCCTTACAAAACAAAAAAAAACGAATACCACAAAAGAGAGGGAGGAGAATGAGTAAAGGACAAAAGGAAGAAAACTTATTTTCGGGTATAGGTGTTCTTGAAGAAATGACCTTGATCATTTGCATAAGAAATGAAGGGAAAAATAGATTTTTTTAGAGAATAATGGGTGTTTAAGTGAAAAAAAGGAAGGGTTTTTGCTTGCAGATGTATGAAGGAGAGGAAAGAGAAGTGACAGTCCAAATTAATGGCCATTTAGGCCGGTAGGTGAGAGCCACAACTGTTTATGAGGATCCAAGGAACAGGGCTTTGCCACGTTTTGAATATCATGGAATCATCTTAAATTGCTTTTCCACATCTATATGTGGCACCCTCATAAATATGGGAGTGAAAAACGTGCACATGAAAAATAAGTGTCATTTTCAACAGTCATATCCATTGGAGATCGAATTGAGGCGACGCTTGGAGTTAGACAATGTCTCAAGCTCATAATTGGCCACCTCAAATGCCAACTCATCTTGTTCACCTTAAATTCTATTTAAAGGCAAGAAAGACGTCACCCTGGGCATACTTTAAGTAATAAAAAAGAACTTTATAGGTAGGCCAAGCTCAAGTCAAGCTCTTCTAAGATTTAGCCTTTCTCACCCCTTATCAAAAGAGAAAATGGCCAGATGGCAACTGTTATAAGGTAATTTTATCCTTAAGGTCTACCTCCATTGGATGTCCATTCATATGTATAAGCTCCAAAAAGTAAGGAGCCCATAAAGCCCAACAAGCCCAAAGGATAAGTCTGGTTTAAGTCTTGACCAACGAAATAACAAATATGCAATTAAAAATGGAAGCCTTACCAAACAAGCTTTTTAACTTGCATAAAGACCGATTTTGACGACATTTGATGTTTTAAGCCCAAACAAACTTACCAAACAATTATGTAAAAATATTCAAATTAAAGATGAACTTTTTAACTTTTCAAGCATATATCATATGCCTCAATCTGAGTTCGGAAAAGGTTTTTAAATATAATTTTTTCAAAAACCGTGCAAATCTGCAAAGATAGCTTCAATCTCTAATTTTGACTTGAAACTGGTATTGATTGGCTATCCAAAAAAATATGAAAAAAGTCAGAGATAATCTTTCATGTCTTAGCTTTTATATCCAACTGATCTAATGCAAAAATTTCTCCTAAAAGTCAAGTTATGATAAAAAAAAAAAAAAGCACAAGTTGCGTATGGTCTCAAATTCATTGAAATTTTATTGATTAATGTTGAATTTTTTTCATTTACATACAACATTGAAAAATACAAAACTAAATATTTTTTCTAAAAAAAGTTAAATAAAAACTAACAAATATTAAGACAAAATATAGCATAAAATAGTAAATATTTTAGACCTATCATATTCCCACAAATTTAACATTTGCTTGTCCTTAACAAATAAAGAAAACTAGTCACACTTTTAAACATAAATAAATACTTTAATGGAAAGGTTTCAAATATTTCACAATATAGCAATATATAATTCTCAAATAGATTCAAAGTATTGATGCAACTCAATACCTTATCTTCCATTCCACATATTAAATACTTTCAAAGTGTGTGTGTGTGTGCGCGCAAAAATTAATCAATTATCAATAAATTCAATATCATGTCCTTGAATAAATCTACATAAATTAAAGATTAAAAATAAAGTATCAACTACTATATACTTAACTCAATTATTATTCTCCATTAATATAAGCACATGCATCATTTTGAATTATTAAGTCTTCTAGACTTGTAATGTTATGCCAAAGGTAAGGGCTAAATAATAATATTAAAAAAGGATATGGAAATATAAATTCAATAAAGAAAACTTAATTAAATATCAATGGATAACTACTCAATCAACTTGTTTCCTTCTCACAACTAACTTCTACTTCTTTCATTCCCTATATAAACCAAAGTCATTTCATTTATCACGTTATTGCATTCTTTTTTCGCCCTACCTCTTGATTGCCTCCCAAGAAGTGCTTGTTTGTGGTCAATAGTTTGTACCCCCAAACTAATCATTTTGAATCTTGAAGAGAGAGAACACTCTCTTGAACACCACCTTCAAAATAGGATTTCAAGTTTTGACCGCTAACTTTAAAGCCTCAATACCATTTCGTGCAATCTCTATGGCACCACTAGAAAAGATAATATTTCATACTGAGCACTCCATTTATATTTCAATTTACATGAAAATAATCTTAACCTATAATTAAAAAGTAATACGTTTTGCCCAACATAAATTTTTCTCTTAGTAATCCTCCTATAATGTCATGATTTAGTCTTCTCTTTATTTATTTTAGCATTCTCAAAGGCATCTATTCTAAACTCATATAACTAATTCAATTGCAAAAGTCTATTCTTTCTCATGATATGCTTATCAAAATTTAAAAATTTAATAGCCCAATATGCTTTATATTCTAATTCAACGGGAAGATGACATGCCTTACCATATACCAATTTGAAAGGAGCTATACCAATTAAAATTTTGAATGCCATCTAGTACGTCTATAACACCCTTTTACTCAGGTCTAGGTTTCCGAATAAGATGTGGTTACTATTAATTTTTTTTTCTTTTTTTTTTCAAAATATAAACTCAATTTAGATTTAAAAACTATTATAGACAATAGGTAAACAATATTAAAACCTTTCTTTACTTTTTGAGACCGTTTTACCAAACCAAACAATTGATAATAAAATAATAAAGTATTTTAAAAATACTCACACTCACAAAGTAAAAGAAAAGTATAAATAATACGTAGAGTATCTTTACCCAAAATACTTTAAAAGGAAAAATATGGAAGAACTATGTACTGTGTCTTGCCTCCTCAGGTCTACACTTCCACCAAGCCTTACTATGGAACTTTGGATTTACCTGTTACACAGGATAAACTACTATGAGTGAAAAATACTCAATAGGCAACTACCATTCCATGTAGTGTACAACCATACATATTAAATCATTATTTTTCCCTCTTTATTTTTTTAACTGAATTGCTCACTCTTTTTCAGCATTTCATGCGGCCACACAAAACACTATGCCTTTGATGGTATGCAAATGAATCATCGTTCCGAGCGACCCACCTTCATGTGTGGTCAGTGACTCACAAAGTTATTAAAACAAGGTTTAAAACCATGCACCTTCATTTGTGCATCCATTTTGAAGACACAAACTCTTAGGAAAAAATCTATCATTTTACATAAAATAATAAACCTCATGAATTGCTCTATATAAATGAATGTTCATGCTACAATGCATAAGTACAACTAAGCAACCCAATAAAATGCATAATTACCAAACCATCTCACTTGACGGCCATAATTACCAAAATGCCACTGCTCAAATCAATGATTTAAAATCACCAATCATACTGATATAATTACCAAAATATCATTGACTATATAGATAATTACCAAGATCACCTTTAAGTACATAAAAAATTACCAAAATACCCTTCAATGGTTAAAGCACAGTCAATAACAATTCTCCAACTAGATACATACATACAACCATTCTAGTACATATATACATATCCATCCATATACATATTTATAACCACAATTATAAGTACATATATAAATATACACATATATAAATATACATTTATACAGGGGTGATATTATGAGCGATGTCTCTCATAATACCATGCGCGAACATAGACGCCCGTTAACTTCTTTTTTTATGACTTGGCAAATTTTTGATGACCTGGTAATTTATTTTTTTTCCTCTTAAGGGTTTTTTTCCCTCACGAGGGAGGCTAGGCTGATTACACCGCATACCAGCTGCTACAATCCCCTTTTCCTATTCGAAGCTTCCTCCTCCAAAGTTGATGATAGCAGCTGGTCTCTTCGTGTTTGTTTTTATGATCTGCTACACAAAGCCTTTTTACAGTCGATGCCCTTCATTCTTTGGTCCACAATCGACGCCTTTCACAGCTTAGCCAACAAGCTTAAATCTATCCGCATCGATGATGACATAGCTCTTCTACTCTTCCTTCAAATCGACGGCAAATCGACAATGACAAAGCTCTTCTTGTCCTCTAAATCGTCGACATTGCACAGGTGTGGGAAATTTGGATCATTTTCTATTCGACAAGCTCTCTATTTGGGTATGCCTTTTGTTTTGATTTTTATTTTCTTTTGGTGTTACTGAAGCAGAAATTTGTGCTTTCCTCATTGGGTTTTGAAATTTACATTGTAAATTATAAGATTTTGCTGGATATGAGTTAAATGGAATTTTTGTTAGATTTTGCTGAAATTTTGTTGGATTAAAAAACCTAATGGGTTTTGAAATTTATGCTGTGTGTGTTTTTAGCTCATTGAAGTTCTAAGATGCGACTTAAATTGATGTTGCAATAATAAGGTATTGGACTAATATATATATTAGTTATCTCATTGAAGGATTTTAGCTCATTGAAGTTGTATGATGAATTTGAGGGAGTAATATATAATAAGGTATTGGAATATATGTTTTTAGCTCATTATCGTGATTGGCCAATTCTTTTTACTGTATGTGAGTAAATCAACTTTCGAATGGTAGTGTAGTGATAGTGTGCATCTTTTCCCAACCTTGTGTCTTTGTTATTGCCTTACATTGGTCTTCTTAGCACTTCCAAGACATGCTCTTTTGTTTCATAACAATTAAGGAGGATTTTGTAGCCTAGATATGTTATTATGTACGTACGAAGTACCATATTAGGGAAGTAGTTCTGATTTGTAAATTATAACTACGTTTCTAGTTTGACTGTGCAAATTTTGAATGATCATTGTTTTAAAAGTCAAGATTTAAATAGTAATGCTATGTTTGAAGCGAGGACTCTAGTATGGAAAAAACTAAAAAATAAACTTGATGATTTGTTACATAACTCAAATTTAAACTCCTTATGGATTTTGTAGCCTAGATATGTTATTATGTACATACGAAGTACCTTATTAAGGAAGTAGTTCAAAGTTACAAGAGATGGCTACCTAATTATGACCTCCTACCCATATCAATCAGTGTACCAGGATTACATCATGATTGTTTGTCTGTAAAAATAGGATTTTTAGCTTATCAAGGGAGATAGATACATAAGAACTCTAAAATCCAAATTTCCGTTTGACAATGATGATCATATCCCTTGTTGCCTGATATATATTAATGTATGTATCCTTTTAAATGAGAATCCTTTATTTCTTTTGGTTTTTTTATGGCGAAATCTTGTTCCATTGCTTTATTTTACATTGTCTCTGCTATATATTTTATTGCCAATTCTTGTTCCATTGCTTTATTTGAGGGACTATTCCAGTGATTATTTAGAACCTTTCCTACACTGCTGATATTGTAAGCATTCATTTCTCTTTTTCTTCTTTTTGATATTGTAAGAATATTTTTCATAAATACACTGTTCAGTTTAATGATAGGATCTATGAAGGAACTGTTAGTTTTGATGTTGACTGCTATATATGTAAGTCATGTAGCCTATTTTCCCTTGTGCTACATTAATGTACATTCTCTTTTTATACATTTTATTAGATACAATGTCATCATCAAGTACAAGTGAGATTATATTCCAACAAAAATATAAATGTGGCACTTCTATGAAGCCAATGATATCTCATTCAAGAAAAAATCCAAGTAGAAAATATTGAAAATGCAATAATATCAAGGTTTGTATACAATAATTCTAAATTTAATATTGAAAGTTTAATTTTGAATAAATTATTGATTATGTGGCTACTTTACAGGATGATGGTGTATATTGTGGAGAGTTTGTTTGGGATGATCATATACAATATAGTTGCTCAAATCGGGATGAAGTCGCTGGACTTCGAGAGTTGAATTCCAAAGTGAATGCTATACTCAAACTTTTAATTGAAAAGCAACAAGATGATAAGCAAAGAGCTATAATGCGACAAAAAAGAGAATTCTACGTATTTGAATTTATTATTGTTTTAGGACTTATATATTTTACCAATAAAAATTAGAATGTTGCATTTGTTATTAGGAAGGTAGTTAAGTTTTATGCAAATAGTTATATCATGTAATTCACTCAGTGTGTTTTATGCAAACAATTACATCATTATAACTCACTAAGTACTATAATAGATTTCAATATTAAATCGTAGAAATAGATTACTATACTCTATACTCCAGATTTTTATGACTCTTTTCCCATTTTACCTTGAGACATACATAGATGTAGGCATGTGTAGTAAATGTCTTTATGCCTACATCTATTTTGTACCTTCAGCTTTTCCCGAAAATTCTCAACTCAGTGAGATATCCTTTAACTCCATTTAGCCTTTTTAAGTCCACATTCTTCCTTTGTATGTAATTACACTTAATAAACACAACTAAGTAATTGATTTTACATGTTAAAAAAGAAAATTCCCAAATTAAACCTTAAAAGGCTATTGACTAATCTTCAGGTCACGAATTATGACTAATCCTTTAGCTCATTTACATGTCAAAAAACGGTTTACATAAGATGTGGTACTCTAGTAGAATTTCAGCAGAATCCTAGCAGCCTCTTGACACTCTAAAACTTGGCAATTATATTCTGGATTGCTGGTCAAAGCATGCTTCAAGCCTGAAAAGCAAGTAGTATTTTGTATGGTTTCTGCACCTCAAGTCTTGTGGTTCTTTTGCAACTTGGGAGGGTAAACAAGCTTATGATCTTTAGTCTACAGATGCCAAACTAGATTCATAAGACATTATATTGCTAATAAACATAAAACTTGAAAGATACACATAATCTATAAGAACTTAAGCAAAACCTCATATATGTGAATTTATTAATAATTTCTTTAAAAAAAACATAAAAGAGGATGAGAAATTGTAAAAAACAATAATTGAAGAACTAAACCACATCTTTCCAACTCAAGATAATCTAATAAGCAACATATCCTTAAACTTTTTTCAATTAGATGCCCGTCCCATAAAATTCTCACATTCTGGCTCTTGTCCTTCAAAAGATTTTCATTTCTTGCCAACTATTTTGTCTAGAAAAAGGCAAAATCCTCTTATACTACCCCATAACTTTTAAAATTACTAAACATTACTGATGAACAAAATTGGAGAACTAAAAGGAAAAATATATTCAACAAGGATAACAATTAAATCATTTAAGGATCATAAAGAGTTGGATTTAACAACATCTATCATAATCAATAGAATTCATGCATTACCTTGCAGTTCATACACGATAGATAACCATATCTTGAAAGCAATATGGCTGATTGGTTGAATATCCTATTTTTCAGACCTAAACATTCATTTTCGACCATATACCAAAATAAACAAAGAAAAGAATAAAATCTAATCTAAAAGCCAAGATGTGAACTTTGCACTTCATAATTTAAAATACAAGACGATGATAAATCCAACTACAGGCTTACATATAAGAAATGGAATTGCATGTAGCATGTAATTTTATTACCAATTTCCCATGCATTTTTCCCTTGTGTTCTTCAAAGTTTTTATATTAATTGATTAAACCAAGTAACATATAAAGTATTGTTCAAACAAAATATATTTGGCCATGCTAGTAGAGTAATATGAGAACTTAGAGATTCAAAAGAAAAAAAAATAGAACAACAATCTATTATAGGGCCTATTCCAAAACAATCAAAGGTTTACATACCAAAATGGGGCTCCATGTCTGGTTGATCCTACAAATAAAATCAATTATAATAATTAAAAAAAGTAATGTAATATAACATATTTACAACAATATTAAGATAATTACCAGCTTGAGATGCAAATTCATTGTCAGTTGATGATTCTGAACCAATACTGTTGCAATCTATTGTAGACCTATAAAAAAATCAAATTTATTCAGTTTCAGATTTCTAAATTCAAATTCAGATTCAAATTTATAAAATTACCTTTCATTCAATTTAGGACAATTTCTTTTATCGTGTGCTTGCTCTCAAAGTCCTCATCTTCGGAATTGCAGTCTCTTTTCCAGATTTAATTCTTTTTTCACATCCTTTTGATCTCACCTGTAAAGGATTGCTAATACTAATGACCTGTTTACTACTTGTGCTTATTGATTGTAGCACAACATTCCCACTTCTATTGAGTTCCTTAATTTTTTTCATGTATCACTTTCAGCTCATTGAAAAGGAGAGTAGAGCCTTCACTAGTAAGAGATGCACCATCAATTACAATGTTATGTCATCAATGGCATGCCATCTGGATTATTTATTTCTTGGCCATAGTTATTCGACAATCCAATTTTGGCATCTTTTATCCATCTCCTCAAAATGTATTGACTTGGTAAGTGTGACTTGTCTAGGACAAAAAAATGTCAACATATGCCTACAATGGATTCCCTTGAATTCAAATTGTATGCAGCTACAAGAAACAACATCTGATTGCTTGTTAAAATGGACCTTTCTATATCTTGCTGTTGAACTTTGCTCATTAGGCCTCTATACACTATAAACAATAATGTTATCATCCTCATATGTGTTATTTATAGTGTAAGCAATACTTTAAAAAACCTCATTTTGGAAAAGTATGAAATTCCTCTTTGTATATACTTCCATCATTTGTTTCTCCATAGTCCATAAAGATATCAACTTTGGTTTTTTATTAAGATCGACATAATCTGCAACTAACTCCTCATGTCGCTGATGACTAAGAGCTCTATTAAACTGGTTAATAAAACCCATCAATGAATTTCTACTGTAAATGTATTTCTTGAAAAACGAATGTAAACTTTCAGCTCTTTGACTACTTGAAATCCTAGCACTAAAAAACTTATTGACATATGTAGGAATCCATGTCTCTCGAATTACATATAATTCACCCAACCATTCATTGTCTTGCAATTTAGTATTACTTATCAAATCCACCCAACTTGATTCAAATTCTACAGCTGTCTCAGAGTTAAATATGACATCTTTGAATGAATGGTAATTGTCTCGGTACACTACCGAGTCAATTTTTATAGAAAACTTAGTCAAAATGTGCCATATACAATAACGATGAACGGTTGATGGAAAAACATGATCTATAGATTCGACAATGCGAGATCTTGATCAGTAATAATCACTTGAGGTACACAGTTTGACTTAGCATCCAACTTATTGAATAGCCAAATAAAAGATTATGTTTTTTCATCACTTAAGAAGGCACATTCAAAAATAATGGTTTGACCATGATGATTTACTCCTGTAAGTGGAGCAAAAATCATACCATACTTGTTTGTGTTATATGTTGTATCAAGCACTACAACATCACCAAATGTAACATATGCTCTCCTTGCAATATCGTCTGGCCAAAAGCATCTCACAAGCATATTTGCTTCATCAACTTCAAAGTCATAAAAAAATGAAGAATTTTTTCTTTTTAAAAAAAAAATTCTACTAAGTTGTTTGCATCAAACTCCCTTTCTTTTTCCATAATTTTTTTATTATAATTCCTAAAATCCCTTTCAGTGCAATTGATATTTTGTAGACTACTAGCTTCAATTCCATAATTCGAATTTATCGGCATGTATATATGTTTGCAGCCGAGAGTTGTTGATTCAAAGATTTTTTTTGCAACTGATGCACTCCTATATGACCTAAGTAAATGTACCTTTGTAGGAGTGGCAAGATTATGATTATGCTCCTTTACAAACTTACTAACTACCCAATTCGGACCTGTTTGTTGCTTCACTAATGTTATCTTCGCCTTACAACCTGATTTAAATACTCCTCGATTCTTTTCATATGTCCGTGGGATAGGATCTTTCAACTTTGTTTAACAAGAGTTATCTGTTTTTCCTTCTTTAGAGCAAACAAACTGTTTCCATACCAATTCATTGATTTCCTTATTCTTCTTGCCATTACTCATCCTTGCACAAAATCCACACTCTTGTGCATATGCATTGTAGAAATTAAAAGCTTTTTCAATTGATTAAAATTCCATACAAACTTTGGATTTTTTTCTTCAGAAATTTATGGAGTAAAAATGCCACTTAAAAAGCTAACAGACATGTTCTATTAATATAAAAGAGGATACACATATAATTTAGAGAAAACAAATCTATACATACTTGTTATAGGGTTTTTCACATAAGCCCAACCATAAAGCCTAGTTGCAAAGCCCAACACCAATTGAGTACAGGCTTAAGGCCCTCTGGACCCAAATACCTAGAGCACTGTAAAACCTTCTACAGACCACTACAGAGAATCTAACGGCCCACTACGTAGGAGCTATATCCACCATGTTGGATTTTAAGATGTAGTGGAGAAAACAACTCCCACACCTTGCGTGCGCTTCTCCCACTTACTTAGTTGTCAACTGACCATACATTTCTACCTTCTCGAGTGATCGTGAGTGGAGGAGTAGTGGAACATGAGGTATAAGAAACACCTAAACCTTCTCCTATAAATACCCCAAAGACACTCAACTTATGTAAGTAACTCGATAGCTTTACAAAAACTCTGCTATTTTATTCTCAGGAATCTATTTGCTAACTTGAGCGTCGGAGTGCCTTTGGTTGGTACCACACTGATGCCCCTAAGATTCTGACCTTTTTTTCTATTTTCAGGTCCTCTAAGTGTCCAATCAACCCAATTTCATATAGAAGTAAGGCTTCAACTCATTTTTTAGCAAAAATATTTGGCGCCGTCTGTGGGAACCCACAGTTTTCACAAATACAATAGTATTTGAATCTGAAGCAACTTTAGTGCCTAGACGGGGAGACAAGTCACCCCTTACTAGGCCTCGGTATTCATAACCAGTTACCCTGACTGATAACATACCGTGCAGATATCAAACTGCAATACCAGTAGCATCACGTCTTACCGCTTTTGAAAATATCGTGGGGAATCTTGCGTAGAGCACTGAGTAGGTCCTAAAGCATCTTCCTCTAGATACTATCTAGAGGTTGCAGGATCCTCCAGCACCTCCTAAAGTAGGCATGTTTAGCGCCCACCAAGCTGCCCAGAGCTGTCAAGCTGGTTTAAACAGCCAAGGTGGGAAGGTCCCTCAAGGTGCTTCTAGTCATGTAAGAGGAAACAACTTGGAAGTCCAAAATATTTTACAAAAGGCGGATTCGCACCAAGAAGCTAAACGTGTAGTAGTTCGAGGTATTCTCGAAGAAGCAATGGATGAAATGAAAGAGAGGGCCACATACAGGGTGGAAGAAGAAATCCAGTAACTAAAGAAGTAGTTTTGTGATATTCAGGTTGCGAGCTCATCCAGGAACCCAATAGATCTGGATGAAGTGGAGTCGCCCTTCACTGAGGAGATTCTATGAGCCTCTCTTCCTCCCAAATTCATCAGGTTGTATTTTTCACCCTATGATGGGAGCGGAGATGCGATCGAGTACCTAGAGAGCTACCGCACTTGGATGGAGTTACATGGCGCAGCAAGATCAACCATGTGCAAGGGCTTTTCGTTTATATCCTCTAGAACTGGTCGCCAGTGGTATAGACTGCTTAAATTAGGTTCTATCTCTTCCTTTCTTTTTGTATCCCACTTTAGAGCTACGAAGTCAGTAAAGAGGCCAAAATCATACCTCTTTACTATCAAGTAGGGAAGAGATGAAACCCTAAAAGATTATATCACACGTTTTAACAAGGAGGCTCTCTGCATAGATGGTTGCAGTGATAACTTAATACTGAGTGCCATGATGGCTGGCCTGAAAACAAGTAAGCTGTTATGGTCACTTGGGAAGAATGATCCAAAGGACTTCTAGGAACTAATGTGTCGTGCCCAGAAGTATGCGAATGCTGAGGTGCTGATGAGCTCAAGGCGAGATGAGATAACCAAATTTGGAGAAAAGAGAAAGAAAAGTCCACACCGGTGACCTGCTAAGCACAAGCGGAGCAAAGGTGATTCAAGCAACAGTGTTAAGGCACCCAGAGCACCAGAGGACACTTTCAACACTATACCATTGACTACTTATGCTGACCAAGTGTTCATGCAAATCCGGGATGATAACCTTCTGAAATGGCCAGTAAGGATAAAGACCCCACCAGAAAAGGGACAAAATCAAGTATTGCCGTTTCCATAAAGATCATGGCCACAACACTGAAGACTGTGTGGCCTTAAAGGATGAAATTGAAGCTCTTATCTGCAGGGGTTTTCTGAGAAATTTGTAGCTAAGGTTAAAAAACCTAGGGATCATCAGCGGAGGGAAGACCTTAAGTCTCCATTAGGAGTCGAGCAAGAAAATCATGAAAGGGAACCTTCTACTGAGATTCGTACAATAATTAGGGGAGATAACATAAGCTCCAACAGGGCACTCAGTGAGGTACCCACTATTCAATTATCAGGCGGTGAACTTAACGCAGCGTCTAGCAAAGGAAGTAAAATTCTTTAAAATTTACAATTTTTCTTTCTCTCTCTAAAATTTTAATGTTTCTCTCTCTAGAATGAAAATGGAAGCAAAAATGAATTGAAATGGTGAAGGAGGGTCGACTAACACTAGCGAAATGCCAATTGGTAAGTTAAAGTGTAATAACTAAGTTATTCTTTCCGAAATTGTTGATTTCTGGATGCATTTTGGATTTTATTGTGGTTTCGCCTTTTTCTCCGAAACAAGCAGTTTCTGAATTCCCTAGGCATTTTATAAGGGCCAAAAGTACTCTGTGAGGAGTCGAGGGACTTTTTCTACCCATTTTACCCTTGATCAAAGTTTGACCATATTTGACCATGTTTGACTTTTACTATTCATTATTTTAATATAGTTAAATATCTTTTTACTTTTTACTTTATTTTATTATTACTTTAAGTTACCAATTGGTATTTTGCTAGTGTTAACTAACCCTCCTTCACCATTTCAGTTCATTTTTCTTTCATTTTTGTTCTAGAAAGAGAAACACCAAAAGTTTAGAGAAAGAAAGTGAGAAATATTGCAAATTTTAAAGAATTTTTTAGGGAAACTTAAGGATTAGTGCCTGGCCATCAAGGGAGGTTCCAACACAAGTTTAAATGAAGGTAGTCCGACCCTTAGACACTAGAAGACGTGATGTTTGTCAGCTTAGGAAAAATAGAGTATTGTTACAAGGAGAGGAGAAAATAAAATACAAATGTGGACAGTGTAGGAACTTAAGACAAAATCAGGCAAGATGTACTGAGCATATAGCTCGTGACAATGATGGTGGTGTGGTGGTGGTGTGACCTAGCCTTGTTGATGAAATTTTTTTAATATATTGATATGTATTGAACATTTACTTTTTATATTATTGTCATTAACATTGAACATGTTTGCCTAATTAAAGTAAATTTTTTACATATAATGGAAGAAAAGAAGTTGTTTATGATACACATATAATATACATATATTCCCAACTTTAAAAGATATACACAATGTTGAATATATTTTTCCTACAAAGGTGCGACCTGGTGATGAGGGTATCGATGGATAATGATGGTGGCCACCACTAGGGCAAGGGGCCTGGTGGTGGGGCCACCACTAGGGCGTGGCAATTTAATTTTTATTGCAAATTTGTTGTCTATAATTTTCTTTCCAATGGATTTTTATTTTTATTGCAATTTATTATATATAATTTCCTTAATTTTGTAATTTCTTATCAAATCCTAAAATATTTATATATTTTAGAAGATTAATAAATATTGATTTTTTTTTTCATATTGACTTGGATGATCATCTGGTACAATAATTACACTTTAGTTAATATATTACCACTTTAGATAATTGCAATTGGTATAATAAATGCCTAATATTAACATATTACTACTTTAGATAGTAAAAAAAATTTGTGAAGTTATTAGTCGACATGACATTATTCTTCTTTTTCTATTTTATTTTTATTTTAATACAACAAAGAATATCTTGGATTTGTTCAAAACAATGGGTACATTACAATGGCCAAACTTACTAAAATTTGAAAAAAAATGATTTGTAGAACATTTTTTTTAAACAAAGTCAACAATTGATGAATAAGGGACTGTTTTCATATTTTCTTTTTCACTTTCATTCTAGGGACATTGATCCCCATAAAGCTTATCACCTTTCACAATTGGTGCTTTACCAGGAGAACAAGATTACATATTGAACCTTTTCAATACTTTGTCAATGTAAGTTCTTTGAGACAATTTCAATTCACCTTTAGCTCTATCTCAAAGAATTTGAATTCCCAAAACATATGATGCCTCTCCAAGATCTTTCATATCAAAATGGCTAGATAATATGTGTTTTGTCTCAATCAATAAGTCAGAATTATTAGATGCAAGCAGTATGTCATCAACATATAAGACCATAAAAATATAACTGCTCCCATTGACCCTCAAGTATATACATTGATATGCCACATTCCCCTTAAATCCATTCTTGGTGACAACCTCATCAAACTTAAGATATCATTATCTTGAGGCATGTTTAAGTCCATAAATAAACTTATTAAGCGTACAAACCAAGTGTTCCTTCCCAACCTCATGAAAACCAATGGGTTGAACCATATAAACATCCTCATACAAATCTCCATTTTAGAAAGCAGTTCTCACATCCATTTGATGCAACTCCAAGTTAAAGTGAGCTACAATCGCCATAATGATTCTAAAAGAATCCTTAGTAAAAACTGAAGAAAAATTTTCTTTATACTCAATCTCTTCTTTTTAATTGAAACCGCCACAAGTCTAGCTATGTATCTTTCAACTTAACCATTAGGATCACGTTTAGTCTTAAAAACCTATTTACATCCAGTAGCTTTGCCACCATGTGGTAACTTAACTAAGTCCTAAACCTTATTCTGCAACATAGATGTCATCTTATCATTCATTGCATCCATCCAAAATCTAGACTATGAACTTCTTGTAGCTTCCTCAAAAGTGATAGGATCAGATGCATCACATATGTCAAATTCATGTTCTTGTAAGTAAACCACATAATCATCTAGTATTGCAGATTTACGAACACGCTACGATCTCTTTAATGATATATCTTGTTCAACTGTATCTTGAACTTCTTGCTCAGTTTCAACAATAGGTTCACCTTGAGTGATTACTGGTTCCTGAACAATTGGAGGATCCACCATATAAGTACAAGGAGGTGGAATTGGAATGAGCATACTTTATTCTCTAAACTCAATCTCACGTGAGTCTTGACCAACATTAACTTCATCCTCAAAATACACGGCTCGGTTCAACTCAACAATCCTGGTGGTGTGAGATGGATAATAAAATTTAGAACCCCTTGATCCTACACAGTAACCAACAAAATGGCCATTAATAGTTTTAGGATCCAACTTCTTTATTTAAGGATTATAGGGTCTCACTTCAGTTTTACAACCCTAAATACCAAAATGGTTTAAAGTAGACTTTCTACCTGACCAGAGCTCATACAGAATTTTAGGAACATACTTACTTAGCACTTGATTTAAATTATAAGTTGCAGTCTTTAAAGCCTCTCCCCATAAGAAATCTGGCAAATTAGAATTTGCCAACATGCCCCACATCATATCCAATAATGTGTGGTTCCTCTTTTCCACAATTCTATTTTGCTGAGGAGTGCCAGACATTGTACACTGAGTATTAATGCCAAATTCTTTTATATAATTTGCAAAAGGTCCAGGGTTTTGTCCAGTCTCATCATATCTTCCATAGTATTCATCACCTCTGTTAGACCTTACTGCTTTTATCTGCTTATTCTTTTGAAGTTCCACTTTTGTCTTAAATTCCTTAAAAGCACTTAAGGAATCTGACTTTTCACGAATAAGTTCAGCATGTCCCCAACGAGAGTAATCATCAATGAAGGTAATAAAATACCTATAACCACCCAAAGCATGTGGAGTAAAATGTCTTTACACCTATCAATTTTGTTCTTTCTAACTTTAGCGGTTAGCTTTCCTTTTGTACAATCAACACAAGTAGAGAAATCAGTAAAATCAAGGTTAGGAAGTACACCATCTTTCACTAATCTTTCAATTCTTTGCTTAGAGATATGACCTAAGCATCTATGCTATAACACATAAGAAATATCATCAATTCGAAAATGTTTAGGAGCAACAATTGCATTAACAGAAGGAGAAGCATCACACAAACACTATAAAATAAATCAAGTTTATATAAATTACCACATAAGGTTCCATACCTAATCAAAGTAGAGCCACTATACAAAATAACTTTTCCTTTTTCAAAATGAAAACTATAACCTTTTCTATCCAAAATAGAAATAGAAATAGAAATCAAATTCCTTCTTATCGAGGGAATGTAAGAAACTTGATGTAACTCCAAAAAATATCTAGTGGCTAAATGTAACTTGACTGTACCCAAAATATCTACTTTGACCTTTGAATTATCACCTATGAACACATGTTGCTCAAGCTTGGTTGGGTTCCTTCGGCTTGTCATTTCCTACAATGAATTAGTAACATGAATTGATGCTCTGGTATCCAACCACCAAGAATGTATAGGCACATCAATGATATTAGTTTCAATCATACTTGTTTCCAAATGAACCATCATTAAAGAATTACCTTTCTTCTCTTGTTGTTCCTTAAACTTCCAACAATTCACCTTCTTGTGTCCAAACTTAAAGCAAAAGCTACATTTTCCTTTGAAAAACTCTTGCTTATTCCAACCGGATGATGCACCACCATGGTGGTGATTTGCCTTGACATTATGACCTTTCTTCTTAAATTTTTTGGGACAAAATGGTTGGATTTTCATACAAAATATCAAAGGGATGCATGCATCTCAATCTCACTTAAGCATAACACTGTAAGCATTTCAATCTGACTTGTAGCTTACAACATATCAAAGGGTGCTTGCGTCTCATTCTCACTTTAGCATAACATCGTGCATGCATCTCAATCTCACTTTAGCATAGCACCATAAGCATTTCAGTTTACTTATAGCTTACATAGTATGTCATGATCAAACTCAAACATTTATATAGCATGCTATCAAAGCACCAACCAGATGCAATGTACCGTTCATAGTCCGTCGTACATTATTATACTTAACATGCATTAGCTAGTTCTTGATGAAAACATGTATAAATTACATACTTTTCATATTCATCAATTTCACATCATCATAGCAATAATTTGAAAATTTTCAAAAATATCATCTAACATTCACTTATGGATGTTGTACAACAGACGCACGGTAAAATTCATAATAAATTCAATTCTCATCCAAATAACATAATTCCAAAAGCAATAGAACTGTTTAGATGTCCCTGATTGACCAAAATTTTCTCATAATTTTTAAAAGGCAGTAAATATTAACTGCTTTCCAATATGGACTGTCATACAAAATCTACAATGAATTAGAGATGCTTAAGCAATTTTAACAAATTCCGTAAAAATTATTTTAAGCCAGAACTAGTGGCATTATAACCGTAATATATATAGATAGTTGTATAAATTCGTTCATTCAAATCCAAGTAAGAAAACAATACACGTTTCATAGAAAAACAAATTTATCTCACTATTCCAGCAACAATATCTTAATTTTAAAAAATTCATAACTTACTCATAAAAATTCAAAAAATAAAAATTCCAATTCAAACATGTTTATAAATATCTTTAAGTCCAAACTATAAAGATTTCAATGAAAAACAATTCCATTTGCCCACAAAATTTCATAGAGAAATCCCACTAGTCATAATTTTCCAGATTAACAGTATGAATTTTGAAAAAATTTTAATTAAATCTACAAAAATCGAATTGAGACGAAATGGAAAAAGTTCATAAATGATAGATCCATTTACAAAATATATATTCAAAAATATTTAAAACATATTTGAGTTTCGAAATCTATCACAATCACCAAAATAGTATATCAACCGTAAAAGTTTCAATTATACTTTTCTTAAAAATAAATATAATATAATAATATATTGATAAATCATTATGAAAAGCATCAATTAAAAATTATTTAGGAAAAACCTACCTTAAATCTTGAGTTCTTCAACATATTCGAATATTCTCTCCGTTATAATTACAAAAGAAATCAAAACTCCTTTTGAATTTGTATGAGGAAAATAGATAATTGAAAAAACAGTTGAAGAGATCATAGAGAAAAAGAAGACAGAAAATCTATCTTAAGACGAAGGGTTGTCTTTAAATAGACAGTCTTTTAGGGTTTTGTAATAAATGCGTAATTAAATAAATCAAATATATATATATATATTTTTTCTTTCTTTCTAAAAATTTATAGTCAACTGTCATAAACGCTCAAAATTAAATTTTCATTAAATACCATAAATACAGAAATTCTTTTTATTAATAAATTAAAATCAATTAGCAATTAATAGAAAATCAACAATTTTATAGAAATTCAAAATACCAATCAACTTAATGGCAAATTTAATGTCATTTAGGGTTTTGAAACCCTAATTCATATTGAGGGTCCTACATAAGGTGTTTGAGTTTCCGGTACTTGAGTTTGCCAATATGCTTAAGTTTCCTAAGGTGTTATAGCTTCTGACACTTGAGTTTTTGACACATGTTTAGTTTCCCAAATAGGACTTTTCCACACATGTTTAGTGTCTCAAATAGGATTTTGAAGTACTTCAGTTTTCTACAATTGAGCTTCCTCTACATTAATCTTTCTTCAATTTCAATATAAGGGCAAGAAGATGAGAAATGATTGCTTCCACTACCCGAACTAAAAGTGGAAAATTTATGATGATTGGTTTGGTTCATAGAAAAAATTTGAGAAACCCTTAGCAAAATCTCTACACATAATGGAGTCACCGGCACAACTTCTTTAAGTACTCAAAGAAATACTTTGACATCTCTATCTTATCTTATTTCTTATGAAGCACATGATTGGTAACATTCTACATAATGATATTTTAATTTTAAATTGTATCTTTTCCGATTTATATCATAATGTTGTAAATCTCATCTATCAATTGCTCATAAGTATAGTTTATAAGAACTTCTATAACTTCTAGTTCATAATTCTTGAATTGTCAATGATCATCATCTCCTTTATACCATATCCCAGCAAAAAAAACATGATAATTATAATAGTACATGGATTCCATTGTACCTACGTGCAATTGAAATATACCATAAAATGATAAATTTAAGTAAAGTGTAATAAAACATTAAAATATGTTATGCATTGTCCCTGGTGATAAGGGCCCCACTGGGTGATGGTGGATGCCACCACCAAAGGGCGGACTTGGTGGTGGGGGCATCGATACACCACCTTCACTGTGCATCGAAATTTCCCATCAAATATGAATTTTCACAGTTGGCATTTTTTAATGAAAATCCTAAATGAAATCCCAAAATCTTCAAAAAGCATCTTCAAAAATCATCAACCCAATATAAATTAAAAAATAAAAACCCAAAATTAATACATATATTAACTTATAAAAACTTTGTTATAACTCAGTTTGTTGAAGAAAATGAAAATCTTGTAGATCAAATAATCAACTTGCCTGAATCGCATTTCTTTTTTGTGTGCATGAGATATTTGTATTTAATATATTTTTGTTTAAATAAGTTAAGAGGTGTATTATATATTAGTTGTATTTAATGTGAAAATGAGTAGTTAGGTAAAAATATTAAATATAATAAGCAAAAAATAATAAAAATTTAATTTCTATAGAAAGTGGCTAAATAGATTTAAGAGAACCTACCTCTGCCAATAACCTATAACAAAACCAAAATAAAAGTGTTTTTTTTGGTCATAGTCAGCCCAATCTCATTTAATAAAAAAAGCCCAAAACTCATATAATTAAAAGTGTAGCCTAAAATTATCCTTATACCTTTATGAATAGTCTAATTTTAAAATTTATTATAGCCCATTTGACCGACAGCCTCTTTTTTAGTGTCCATTTTAATCGACATCCCCTTGTCTAGTGCCCATTTTGACAGACACACCCTAGTTTAGTGCCCATTTTGACCTACACCCACACCAATTTCTTCATCTTCTTGACCGACACCATCCATACCATTTTGTCTTGTATTATTCATTCATTCATCATCTTCATCTTCTTCTTCTTCTTCTTCATTTTCCTTTTTCATCTTCTTCCTATACTTATTCATTTTATCTTGTAACACATTTTTTGTGTGTCTTGGAACACATCTTTGCTGTCCAAGTGCACTATCTCTACCACATTCGCCATGCATCTTCCCTTGGAATACATTGTTGTCGTCCAAGTATGTTATATAGTAGATTTCTACCATAAAAGAAGTTAGAACATGTGAGATTTAGCTTTTTTGTATTGTATTTTGGTTTTTTATGAAGAATATTGCATGATTTTTACTTTTTGAGTTAATGATTTTGGTGTAGATGGCTGGAATAAATGAAAGAATTTCAAAATTTTAAAATAAGTTAGAATGCATGCTAGGTGTTTGATAAAATGCCTCAGTTAAACTTTATAAAGATTTTCAAATGTTTGAAATAAGAGAATGCATACTATATGTTGTTTTAGCTTTTTTGTGTTGCATTTTGGTTTTATTGTTTATGAGTAACTTATTAATGAAGAATATTGCATGATTTTTTCTTGTTGGGTTAATGATTTTGATGTAGATGGTTAGAATAAATGAAAGAATTTCATATTTATGCAATAAGTTAGAATGCATACTAAGTGTTTGATAAAATGCCTTAGTTAAACTTTATAAAGATTTTCAAATATTTGAAATAGGAGAATGCATGTTGTATGTTTGATTAAATGCCTTAGTAAAGTTTTGTGTGTTGTATGTGTATTACAAAGTGGGGTTTTAGGGTCCATAAAATCATAATTAGCATAATGGTGTTAGTTTGCATATAAATGTTTGAGTAAATTCCTTAGAGAAGAGTTCAAATACAAATTGATGTCATTGTGATGTTATGTGAATTGTTGATGGTTAAGTGTTGAATTGTTGATTTTTATGTGTTGATTTCTAACCAAAACATTGGTTGCTTACCAGTGGCATCGTTGGTTGGATCACCGACGGCATAGGTGCCTTGGCCTTGGAACGTTGTGTTGTTGGTACCCCACTGACGGTGGTGTCAGTTGGTCACCAATGACACACCGTGCCTAGGCTTTGATTACCAACGCCATATGCCTTGGCAAGGGTGTGCCCTTATGACTTGGGTATACCATCAATGAGTAATCAACGACACCATCAGTTAGTCATCGAAGACACAACGCGTCACGGCCTTGGCACACCTTAGCCAAGGCCACACAGCCAAGGCACAATGTGGTGTCAATTGCTTATCGACAGCACACTCGTGCCATGGTAAGTGTACACTCGTGCCATGGCAAGTGTACACTGTGCCATTGGTAACCAATCGACGACACACCCAAGCCATGACCACATAACTAAGGCACAGGTTGTCATCAGTGGGAAACCGACAACATCATCAATTTGTTACCGATGACACACCAAAGCCAAGGCCTCACAGCCAAGGCATGGTGTGCCGTCGGTGGGTTACCAACAGCACACCCGAGCCAAGGCCACACGACTAAGGTACGGTGTGCAGTCTGTTGGTTTCCAATGGTGTCATTGCTACCTAACCGATAGCCAATTTTGTATTTATTTTCTCTCTAAGTTTTTTAATTCTTTATGTAATTTATTATTTTGTCGAAAAATGGCGGAAGCTAAGCCTTTAAAGTACCTCAATACATTGTTGTTGGAAAAGGGCAATCAAGTTAAGATTACATCCAAGTCCACCATTTGACAATGCATTAAGCACATTGAATTCAAATATAAACAAAATCCCGATAAGCCTTCTAAATCGAAAGAAAGACAGCTTAAAAAGTTTATTGAGAGTTGTTTCGGCACTCTATTTTTAAGAATACGAGAGTTAGTTTTAAGTGGCGGAATAATACATAATATGATTGGAAGGCAAGCAGATAGTATGAACAATGATGTCATGAAGTTCAATTCCAATAGGAAAGGTGCAATCTTCATGAGGAATTTGGTATAATAACCGGCTTGAAGATGGAACATTCATTGGATGCGACTCCTTCACCACGTTCCAATAGAATTTGAAACAAATATTTTGGAGATATGAAGAATATAAGGAATTGCGATGTAAGAAATTCCTTCATTAATTTGAAGTGTAGGGATTTAGAAGATAAGGACGACATAGTCAAGTTAATTTTGATTTACTTTCTTGAATGTAGTGTACTTGGCAAGAAAAGCCAAGTAGGTATTAATGAATTACATTTATCTATGGTTGGGGACATAAACTACTTCAACCAATATGTTTGGGGTTTAATGTCCTATCATGCTACCATATTTTCCATGCATAGAGCGTTAGGTTTACGTAAAAGTAAATTAAATGAATCGGCCACATATAGTTTATGTCTGTTTCCATTGGCTTTCTAGGTAATATAAATTTCCACATACAGTTTAATTTATTTTTTATCTTGCATAATTAAATGAAGTTTATTATTATTTTATTTAATTTTTTTTAGGTTTGGGGCTACAAGCCAATCTCTTTAATGAGAAATTTGTATGCAAATAAAGTTGGTGACTTATTCCTTCGTATTTGCAATTGGAAGGGTAAAGGTTACACCATATTTTTTGAACAAGTAGGGATTGATATTTTTAGCAACAATAAGGTAATAATCCTAGTTGTATATCTATAATAGTTTTCATATCTTTTATATTGTATCATTTATCCCTAAATAATAAATAATTTATTGTTATTTCATTGCATCATGATGTGTAGAGCTGTATGTTATTGGGAGGTTAAGACTAATGAATGTAGATGAAGAATCCATCTACCAACAAAATAAAGATTTTCCAATACTCCACTACAACAAGATGTCAACGAAGGTCCAATAAATTTCAACAAGGAGAATGAAGAATTTTCCTATTACCACCAACAACAAACCTCCAATGTCGAAAGACCAACATTTGATGATTTTGTAGACCATTGAATTTGTCACACTATGTAAGTATATTATTATTATTATTACACATTATAATAAGTTTTATTTATGTTTTTAAAATATGTCTTCTACTAAAATTTTGGTGATTAACGTTATTTTTTTCCTAATATAGTTTGATGAACTAAAATCATATTGTGATACGAGATTCAATCATATGGCTAATGACTTTAGTTCCTATCGATTGGATTCAATGCGAGAGCTCCATTCGATTGATATGAAAGTTGATTGTATGATGAATGAGTTTAATGAATTTTGATACAATGCAAGAGTTCCGATCGATTAAAGATTCAATGCAACAAGCGTTCGAATTAATGCAAAAGGTTTATCTATTAATTTATATTAGGGTTTAGATTTATAAAATTTTTATATGATAATAGTAATTTTTTTTTATCTATATACTAACATTTTAGTTTATTTAGCAATATCACCCACTACATCATGACACACATATGCATGATGTGACCGAAGATGTGCCAATAAAAGATGAGGGTGGCGCACTGGATTTTTTTATCAACATGGATGATGATGACAGCAAGGTTCAATATGTAACACCTTTAAAGGTGGTACAACACGAGCCACGTATTAAAAAATAAGCTAAAATCTTGAAGTCTCCATTTGTTGTGATAACGGATACACAAGAGACTTTGAAAAATATATTGCCTTGTCCTCCCAAATATTTTAATCTGAAGAGGGATTTTACCAAAGAATTTGGGGATAACTTTTGGACGTATTTTATGTCAGATACGGACCTATTGATCGATATGCAAATATGCGATGTTGACAAGGATTTCTTCAATGTACTTCTAAATGAAGGGTGTTGGTTGAACAAGAAGGTAAATTAATTTACTTATATTAATTATGAATTTTATATTATTCTAATAATTAATACAAGTTTCACTATTTGTTTACTCTCAATTTTGACAGCATGTTAATGTGATAACCATATTGATGCGTGATAAGATGAGAAAATATTAGACTTTATTTTGCTCAAGAATGGTTGTCATGGATACATATTTTTGGCTAAGAATTTTAATGTTTAGAAAGCCATATATAATCTATTATGTATTTATATAATTTAAAGCAACTAATTTATTTATCATTTATCTTATTTTTGGGAGTTGTTAAAGGACGTTAGCCGACATTCAGTAAATTCAGAAAGGATAATCCAAAACAATTTTATTCATTTGATAACACTTTACTAAATTATACCATAGGGCATTCACACAAGTCATTTGGCCGAGATTTGAAAGATTTTGATTATGTAAGTATCAATTGAAAATTAAAATAATCTTCATTATTACTATAATACTTTATTTAAAACATTGCGAAATAGGGTTAGCTTACATGGTTATAACCATTTAAGTACACCCTGCTGGGGATTGTGCCCTAAAATCATATTTATTGTATTTTTGTTGCTTAATAATAAATAAAATAGTAATTGATTTTTTGCTGGTATTATTTGTAATCCTTTATAAATATGATAAAAATTCCTTGGTTATTAATGTGACATTAAACTTAATATATAAGAGTTATATATGTGACGATTAAGTTTAAAAATAATAATCTAAATTAGTCCGTAATTAATAATTAAAGTTCTGAAATTTTTAATTTTATAAAGTTACTAGTACGGTCTATTACCATTGAGAATGGAACGGTTTGATCTAGATTGTTAATGTAGTGACATTTAATAAAGGTACTTTATATAATAAGATTATATATGACTGGATTAGATAAATATTAATTATCTTATTATTCTGTTAAGTAAAGAGAATTTATATTTGTCATTATGATGATCATATATAGAAAGATCTTAATCTTGAGTATTTAGAGACTCCTATTTGTCACGTTATGTTTTTTAATTTACTCAAAAAGGTTTATTACTTATGATAAACTATAACCTTGTATTTTGAAAACATAAAGAAGTGAATAATTGAGAATGATAGATACAGATATAGAATCTATTCCTTCTAAATAGAAGTTAGATAAACAATAGAAGTTAGTTCATAAAGATATTAGTTTATATCTTACTATATACCAAACAATTTAATACCAAGATATTAGTTTCATAATGAAATGAACAATGTATCACTCACTTCATCTTATATAAACGTGTGACATTCTGTATTGAACAATTACACTATAAATACTATGATAAGTATACATTCATTATATTGACAAATGTCTAAAATATTCAAATTAAAATTTATCCTCTTAGCTTTCTAACCATATATCATATACCTCAATTCAATTTCAGAAAGGTCTTTAAATATAATTTCTATTAAAATTCAACATATTTACCAAGATAGCACATCAGTCATGTTTTGAACATGATTCGAAGGCTAAATCTACCCAGACAATTCTAAAAAAATATTCAAAATAAAGCTTATCCTCTTATTTTTCAATCATATATTATATGCCTCAATCTGAGTTCAAAAAAGTCTTCAAATATAATTTGCACTAAAACTCTACAAATCTGTTGAGACAACACATCAGTCATATTTGAAACATGATTCGAAGGCATAAATCCACCCAGTAAAATCTAAAACTGTATTTTTATTTTATCCTCTTAGCTTTCTAACATATATTATATGCTTTAATCCGAGTTAAGAAAGGTCTTTAAATATAATTTATAATAAAACTTTGTAAATTTGCCGAGTCAGCCATAACGTCCAAGTTCGACTTCGATTTTCTTTTTATTGGATACCCACAAATTGTGAAAAATTTCATGGAGAATATTTCATGTATTAACTTTCAATTCCAAATAGTTTAATGTAAAAATTTATCATGAAAGTCAATCTATGAAAAAAAAACACACAAGTTGTGCGGAGTTTCCGTCGGTAGGTTAAAAAATAGCATATGGTGGGGTGGTGGAGCCTACCAAAGGCCAATGTGGCCATTGGTGGATCCACTGATGGTATCATTGTTGTTCCCACCAACGGTGTCGTTGGTGAGCCCACCGACAATCACCTTGGCCTCGTGGTGGGCACCACCACAATACCACCAGGCCAAGGTGATCGCGATGATCTGTTATGTGCCCATCGATGGTCACCTTGGCCTGGTGGCGGGCACAATCATCCCAACACCAAGCCATTTTTTGACCTATCGATGGAAACTCTGCGTAGTTTATGCATTTGGTTTTTTGTAAATCAACATTTAATGATAAATTTATACATGAAACTAATTGGAATTGAAAGCTAATACATGATATCGTTGTTGTTCCCACCAACGGTGTCGTTGGTGAGCCCACCGATAATCACCTTGGCCTCGTGGTGGGCACCACCACAATACCACCAGGCCAAAGTGATCGTCAATGGATTTGTCAATGTGCCCATCGATGGTCACCTTGGCCTGGTGGCGGGCACAATCATCCCAACACCAAGCCATTTTTTGACCTACCGATGGAAACTCCGCGTAGCTTATGCATTTGGTTTTTTGTAAATCAACATTTAATGATAAATTTATACATGAAACTAATTGGAATTGAAAGCTAATACATGAAATATTTTTCATGAAAATTTTTACAATTTTGTGGGCATCCAATAAAAAGAAAATCGAAGTCGAACTTGGACATTATGGCTGACTCGGCAGATTTACAAAATTTTAATAGAAATTATATCTGAAGATCTTCTCTATCTCGGATTTAGGCATATAATATATGGTTGGAAAGCTAAGATGAAAAGCTCTAATTTGAATATTTTTTTTTAGAATTTTCTGGGTATAGTTAGACCTTCAAATTATTTTTGAAATATGACTAACGTGTTATCTCAATAGAGAACTGTGCTCCATAGAGGACCATTATGTAGCACTAATGATGCCCACCACTAGGCCATTGGTGGGCCCACCGTCGGTGGTAGGTACAACCATCAGCATGGTGGTAGGTACCACCATTGCCACAGATAACGATATTGTGGCACTGGTGGTGGGCATCACAAGTGCCTTAGTATTGTTGATTGGGTACCACCACCAAGTCGGTGCATTTTGCATGGTTGTATCCTAACATTATAAAAATATACAAATTATCACACATATACAAATATATATATATATATATATATATATATATATATATAGATATATTTGTGGCAATCATACATATACATATATATTTTCAAATTATGTACATTTTCACGCATATACAAATTATCACACATATACAAATATATGTATGTTTTCAAATTATGTATAATGGTTATGTCCTAGCAATCATATTACATTGCATGACCACCACTAGGACCTTCATTAACACCACGTAATGGCTCAATGCATCTTGCACGGTTGTGTTCTAACATTCCACACTAATTACATTTGTATTTCTGCTTTTCCTCATCTTAAGACAATATTCTATTTTTTCTTGGTCTTCCAACGGGACGTTGTCTACTGTCTGGGAGTCGAACTATTTTCACTCGATTCTCATGTGAAACCTCCCATTAAATGGTGTCACCAACATGATATATAGACCCACTATAAGCTGCAGAAAGTGTTTTGATAAGTACCATACCATGATGTCAAACTTTCTACATGTGCAAGATCTCATGCTCAAATTGATCGTACCCTCAATTGCACCACCACCAATTACCTTGTATATATTATGATCAATAGGTTGAAGGAATGAACGTTGTGTTGCAGGTTCCCTCTTCTTCAAATGTTCTTCAATCCACGTGGTCAATGTGGTTATCATATTAGCAGCCATATTTCGCCAATTATAGAACCATTGTTGTAACTTCGTGTGAATAGTTTCCAATGAAGGTATAAGTGACATTTCTCTTCCGTCCTTTAATATTGCATTCATACATTTAACAATATTTGTGGTCAAAATGTTGTATCGAGTAACGGGAAAATTACATTGAGCCCACTTTTCAACATTTATTTTGGATAAATATTCAACTGCTTGTATGTTTGTATTCCGCAACTCGTCCATATAGTAACCAAATCTTGAAGGCAAATATGCCTTTACAACCAAATAAAAAGCAGGATGTATTTCATCTTCGTGTCCAAACTTCTTAGCCCTAGGATTTTGACTTAAATGATACATACACAATCTAAGGTGTGAATTGGGATAAACAACCTTTAATGCATTTTCAATACCTTTATGTCTATCTGATATGAAAACCATATTGTCAGGTTCTCCATAGGCTTGTTTAAAGTATTGGAAGAACCATATGTATGCACCTTCATTTTCCGCATCCCATACACCAAATGAAAGTGAAAAATTTTAACCATTTTCATCTACTACTAATGAAATATATAGATAGCCACGATGTTTATATTTCAAAGTTATCTCGTCCACAATAATAATAGGTCTTATCTTAGAATGGAAACCTCATATGCTTGCCCCCAATGCCATAAAACAATACTGAAAACACTCTCCATTATCAGTAGCAATGCGTGTTATTGTTCTTGGATTCTTAGCTTTTAACATTGCAAAATATGATGGTAGAATTGAGAAAGACTCTTCAATTGTGCCTCTAATACATTTAATGCATGTTTTCTTGTCCACCACAATTTATCATAAGTTATGTCTACACCATATTTCAACTTCACATAAAATTTTATCTTATTTTGCTTGTATACACGGGCTATCCTATCTTATTTCTCCTTTATATCATCTTCAATAATTCTGCTAGAAGCTTGCCTATGAGGTCCATTGATGGCTTATGAATATTGAAGACAAGCATGATCATGGGAATATGCCTTTATAATCCTTAACTTCTCTGAACGTGTAATCTTTTTAACTCAAAGTTTCCAATTACAAATATTATGGAAGTATTGAACCTCATAACAGTAGATGATCGCACAACCTTAAACTAAAATTTTTTTCGAACAGCATACAAATGTAGTTTTCGCTTCAAATCTTGTTTGTCATCATATACTTAACCAATGTCAAACTCATCTCCAACACAAAAACCTAATTCTATATCCATGTAACGAGATAAACCACTTCGCAATGATGACGTTGTACGTGAATCTGAACCACCCACACATGATATAATTGGTATTGGAAAAGGCTTAGCACCAACTTTACTTCTTCTACAATCACTTGAAAGAGTTTCTTGTTCATGTTGAGTTGTTGACAATTGAGTTTTCAAGTGTGTTTGAGTTTCCAATACACATGTTTCCCAAGATGTGCACATTTCCGGAACTTCAGTTTGCCATTGTGCTTCACTTTGCCAATGTGATATATTTTCCCACACATTCTAAGTTTCCCGAATAGGACTTTAAGATATTTGACTTTCTCGTATGAGCTTCTTCAACATCAGACACATTAACATATTTTCCTTTTCTTTCCCTTTTTTCAATTTGTGTGGCAGCGCAAGAAGTTGAGATATGAGTGCTTTCGCTTCCCGCATTAAATTTGACATATGTATCATTGTTTCATTCATTCATGGAATAAAATTCAACAAACTTTGGCATTAACTCCACATACAAAGGAGTCACCCGTATAATTGCTTTTACAACATGGATAAATATTTTGATATCTTGATCTGAATTTATTTCTTGTGAAGCACATGGTTGGTAACTAACAATATATTGATATTTCATCTTTACATTGTAACTTTCCCGATAAACTTTTACAATTTTGTAAACCTCATCCATCAACTAAGCATAAGTTCAGTTTCTAAGTATTTCAATCACTTTCGACTGATAATCTTTAAATTGATAACAACCATAGTCATCCTTTAAACCGCGTGTCATCATAAAATACAGCAATTATAACATTGCTCTCAGAATCTATGGGTATTTATAACCAACGGAAATATATCAAATGAGAAATAAACAATAACTACAACATGTAGTAAAATAGAAAAGAAGAAACAAAACACCATTTTAAATATTAAAAGACAAACAGCCTGGTGCTGGGCACCACCAGTGTGCCATCGGTGGGTTACCACTAGGCCACTTTTGATTTCCACAGTGCATTGTTCAGCTTCTTCAATAAGATTGTGAAATTTTTTCCAACGAACATAATTTTTTATAGTTTACTTTTTCTATATAAAAAATTCATATTAAATCCAAAATCATTAACAAATCAACAACCCAATTAAGAATAGATAAAAAAATTCAGAATTAGTGTTAATATTAACTTACATAAATTTAAATATACATTAATAGTCAGTTTGTTGAAAAAGAAGAAAATGTGTAATTCGATATGGAAATACAGAATAATGAAAAGGTTTTTTTTCTTATTTAAGAAAATTTATACTATTTATATATGTATTTAATTTGAAAAGATAATAAAAGGTGTGTATATTTAATTTGAAAAGAAAATAAAAAGAATAATTAAGTAAAAATATCTATAAAATAAATTTAAATTTAAATTCTATAAAACATGAATAAAATAAATTTAAAGACCCATGATATCAAAAAACCCAAAATAAAATCTAATTGAATCCAAAGTGCTTTTGAGTTGAGCAATGCCCAAAGCCATTAGAACTCGATCCAGCCCACGTTACCGAAAATAAGTCACCAAAAACAACGAAATTAAATTAAAAATATAAGCCGGCACACAAATACCCAGCCGCTACGGCCTGCGAGTCAGACTTGGACTCCTCCGAGTCTTCGCACCCCATACTTAGCTTTGCCTCGCATATTTCCATCCTCTGCCTCCTCTGTAAGACGAAGCTTTTTCTCTTTCTTATTCTGTGTTCTGTCTGTGGTTCACACTCTGGTCGCATTCTACACCGTAGGATTAAAGCATTGGGCTTTTGGGGTTGAATATACAAGACGTACGGCTTAGTTTCCACACTGTTTTTTATTTTTTTTATCATTCTTTTATTTGTTTTATTTATTTTTTTAACCGTTGTTCTTTCTTTTCAATTTTTTTTCCAATATATTTAAATTGCAGGATTATTGTAGACTGTGGGAGCATGGCGCTTCGTTTTGAGGTGGGACATCTAATAATATGGGGAAAAAAACAAATAAAATGATAACAAAAATTCCTAAGCTCATTTAGTGTTCAAGAGTCTAGAATGAGAACAGGGAGAGTTAGAAAAAAAAAAAAAAAGAAGAAGAAAAGAAGAAGAAGCTTATAAATGGTAGGTAAAGGAGTGATTTTATTAGAATTTGTGCTTCTGCGATTTTATGGGTTTTTTGGCAATTATAGAGCTTAATTATTAGCTAATATTAAACCTACTAGTTCATGTTCTTTGTTCCTTTTTTCTATATTATTATTATTATTATTTTCAACCCTTCTGCTATGAGGCAATGCATTTTGTTTAATTTTTCAGCAAAAAAAAATGCATTTTGTTTAATATTGTAATATGGTGCCAAACAGTTGCGACGATAAAGAAGATGCATTGTAAATGCTGTATTCTGTTTTGAGAAAGAAAAGGTTATTTTTTGGTCTAATGAAAGGTTGTTTCTTTTTATTGTACGATATCATTAATGCTATTACTATTGCCACGTGGAAGTAATGGTCATTGTGCTTCCTTACTGATCTCATACCAATATGATATAAATATGTATATGAAAACATAATGGATGAACTAAAACCATGTTAAATGATTAAAGATTTGAAGTATATACCACTTGATTGGCCCTACTACTGAACTAGTGGTGTGAATAGGTTTTGTAATTGTCCATTTATTTGTAAATTATTATTGGAGCTCTTTTCACTGAGATACTGAATTGCATCTTGATTCTCTTCTAACTTCAGGTTATTGGGAGGTTCAATCGTGCTCGTGCAGCAAATCTCACACTTCCTCACTTTGTGTGTCAAACACCTCTTTTCATGCCTGTTGGAACACAAGGTTAGAGTTTCGACTATCGTAAATATTATTGGCAGATAGTAACTATGAGAATAGAGTTTCTTATGTAGCTTCTTTTGCTTTTACATGCTAATTAGATAAAAATTACTTCATCAAGTTAGCTGTTAATATTCATATACTAACACTTTGTTTAGAGCTTTTACTTATCATATATAGAATATGGATACTTATTGCTTAAAACAATTAAGATTTGTGCTCAATTTCTTCTGAAGAAAGAAAGAAAAAAGGACCAGAAGAACTCATTTAGCATTCAATAAATTATTAATGTCTTTTGTCAAAGCATATGTTATTCCTCATGTTGGTAGAGAACCATGGAAATTGGAAAGTACAATTGGTACACTTAGGGTTATCCATATAGTTGTACAATACTTAGTTGTTGCTAGACATATATGAAACATGTCCTACATGTTGGCAGGAATATATGTGAAAACATGCATGTCCATTTGTGTTCATTCTTTGACGTTAATATGGTTTTCCTGATTATAGGGACAATAAAAGGGTTGACAACTAACCAGCTTGAGGAGATTGGTTGCCAGATAGTACTTGGGAATACATATCATTTGGCACTTCGTCCTACTTCTGAACTTATTGATGAATTGGGAGGTCTACACAAATTTATGAACTGGCCAAGAGCATTGCTTACAGACTCCGGTGGCTTTCAGATGGTTCTTTTCTGAGATTTTGACTATATTTCGTTATATGTTTATTTGGATTTTTGCTTTGTTGTTCATGCAGTTTTAAATCATTGTCATTCTAGAAATCTATCTATTGTGCATATCACTTCCATACACTACCCCTGCCCGTATTTTAATACCCTACCACAGTTATTCAGTTTTTGTTGGAATCATACACACCATCTTCTTGTTTAATACCAATATTATGATCATTATCAGCATCTCCTAATTTGTTCATTTTTCTTTCGGGGTATATTGATTGTCATCAGTTCCTTATATATTGATTTTTTTTTTGGACTTGGATTTAACTTTTTAGTTTTTTGGTTGTTACTTTCTTAATTTATGATATCATGGTACTTAGCTATATGCAGCTAAAAGCTTCACATTTATTGTGGTAATTTTTTTCAGGTATCATTATTGCATTTAGCTGATATCACTGAAAAGGGTGTAACCTTTCAGGTATTTCTTTTAAGATATAGCCCAAATTTGTAATAGATTATGTTGAACTTTGAATGTTGGATAGATGAAGTTCTGGTGTGGCAGATTATTTATGCTGTTTTTATGAGGAACTAAAAGTATGTTGTTATTTTAATTTTTTTGTAACTAATTGTTTTCTTCCTCCAGTCACCAGTTGATGGAAAACCTATGCTCCTTACACCTGAAGAATCGATTCAAATCCAAGTAGGATGACTAATTTGTTTGTTTTTCTGGTAATCTGGAAATGTTTTTTTGTTTGATGATTCCTTGGTTTATACTAAATGTATTGGACTGTCTGATATGACTCCTTCGTACTTTTTCAACTTCCCATAAACAAGAATATGAATTTTGTGGGATTTTAAAATATTTCTTATTGAGATTTATTGCTTGATGTGTTGTAAATTTGTAACTGCTTCCTTCTAGAATGTCTCATGACACATGTTTTCCTATGGCTTTTGCAGAACAGAATTGGAGCAGATATTATAATGGCTCTTGATGATGTAGTCAAAACTACCATTACTGGTCCAAGAATAGAGGAGGCAATGTACCGTACTCTACGATGGATAGACAGATGTATAGCAGGTAAATATATGTAGTTCTAAATGTCAATTGTTTTTCTTCCATGTATATATTCAAATTACTTAGTAAAAGGGTATTTATTTATGTGGGTGTATATCAATTGAAGGTTTAATCAAGCAGTACTGTAATTCACCACTAATGCTTAGATTTTTTAAACTGAAGATCATATGCTCATGCTGTGTTAAGTTTTGAAAGTTTTTGAAAATTAAAATGTAATGGTTTTGCTAAGAAAATTTCATAGTAGGTTGTTGGATTATGATATGTTGTATGCACATGTCAAGTATTGAATATGACCATATGTTGGATATTTTCCTTCTTCCTTAGTCCTCCAGTCTATGGCCTTCCAAGATTTTTTTTTTTTGTTGAGTGCAATAACTCTGTTACATAACCAGTATTCATGGACAAATCTATTTGCTGATTTTTTATGAAAATTCTTCATTGTCTCTTATGCTTTTTAGTAAGCTACTAAGCATCAATTTTATTTATTTATTTATTTTGCTTGGTTTGCCATAATCAGCTCATAAGAGGCCAAATGAGCAGAACTTATTTGGTATTGTACAAGGTGGCTTAGATCCTGTACTGAGGTGAATTTCAATTTGTGTTACCTTCCCGCTAATTTCTTCATTTTCTTTTTACAAATTATCCATCTTTTCCCTATATTACTAAAACTGTGTTGTGTTGAAAACTTGTTTGAATCAGAGATAAATGTGTTAGAGGTTTGGTGGATCGAAATTTACCCGGGTATGACTATGCCACTATTAGTAGTGTGACTGATTAATCTGGTAAAAAATTTAACATATAACACTCAATCATTTACTTAATACTTTTTCACATGCTGCTAGTGGCTCTGGAAAAATTTCTAATTGAAGGAATAACTTTTTAAGATTGCTCTTTCTCTCTCTCAATCAATAAATATTCCATCTTTGTTCACTTACAAACAAAATTTACTCTCCATAATGTATGTAATTCTCTGCTAAACATTATTTCACGGTTTTTGAAGTTTGAATTCAAGACACAGTTAATAATTTTTACATTGCTCTTGTGTAAACTTCTGTGTAGTGGCAGGAAGCTCAATTAACTTAGTTTACTTCTGTGAAACAGCTATGCCATTGGTGGTCTTGCGGGGGGTGAAGATAAGGATTCATTTTGGCGTGTTGTTGCTCAGTGCACTGCTGCATTGCCTGAGGATAAACCACGATATGTTATGGTGCTACTAACTTACCATTCACTCCTTTAGCCTATGTTATGGTGCTACAAACTTACCATTCACTCCTTTAGCCTATCTTTTCTTCTTTTAAACTGTGTGCTTCTTGTTTCTTACATTCCTGAAATCATGAAATCTGGTAGAAATTATTTTTCAGGGTGTTGGTTATCCACTCGATATTGTAGTTTGTAGTGCCTTAGGTGCTGACATGTATGACTGTGTTTATCCAACCCGTACTGCTCGCTTTGGCACAGCCCTTGTACCAGAGGTCTTGGCATAAACTACCATGTTATTGGTATCTTTGTGGGGTAGATTTCCCCATCTTTTTTCAGTAGTTTTATGTAAAGTACTTTTTGCAGGGAGTGTTGAAACTCAAACACAATGCAATGGCTAATGACACTCGCCCAATTGATCCTGCATGTGCTTGTATGGTATGCATGTAATGGACCACTCATTTTGAAATATTTTACATAGATGAATGTACAATATTTATATGCTTCTTTATATGTCTACACTTCAGGTATGCAAAAACTATACTAGGGCCTACATTCACTGCCTTGTTACAAAAGATGCTATGGGCTCTCAGCTTCTATCATATCACAACCTGTATTACATGATGAAGGTGCTCATACAAAATTTCTTTGTTCAGTACCTGTCCAATAATTGTTCCCTACCCCCTTCTTTTTTTTTAAATTTTTTTTAAGGATTTTTTTTTGCCATAATTGCAGCTTAGCAGAGATCTGCACTCCTCAATAGTCGAAGGAAGATTTCCAAAGTATGCTTTCCTTTAGCTTTTACTACTGTTATTAACTATGCTTAGATCTTATTCTTAATTAGGTATGTGATGTATATGTGTTCTTTTATATGAAATCTGGAAGTCTTAACAAATTTCATTAACCCTAAGGATTAAAGTGCTAAGTTCTTTGGGAAATTTTGATATGTTTGCATATGAGGCTGCATATGAGAACATGGCTTATAATTATGTTCTCATATTTGCATTTCTATTACAAATTGTAATATCTTTGTTAACCTTTTGTAGGTTTGTGTGCGAGTTTCTGCAGAAAATGGTAATTGTTGCTCCAATCCTGGCCCTTTATACCTTTTCCTCTCTTTCCCTCTTTCTCATTGTGATCATGCATGTGGATGTTGCCTTGCTTGAAAATTTCTTGTTCCTTCACAAAGATAAATTATAACAATAGCTGTCCTTTCAGGTTTAAACTTTACGAGACTCACATATTTGATCTAAGTTTTCTTTCTACTTTTATTGGTTTTGATCAATTGCTTAGCAAACTACGTAATTAAATGTTTTGTCTGCATAATTGTTGAAGCTGAAAATAAAGCATCTACATTACTTTAAAGCCCTCAAACTTTCTGATCGTCTTTATGGCCCTTGTAGTTCCCTAAAGGCAACGTCCCTGAATGGGTCTGCAATGCCATGGAGGTTGCTGGAATTGATATATCTTCCTGCTGTGCTCCTTTTATTTCAACCATGAGTAAAACTATGGAAGTTAAATCAGATAAAGAATGACAATGCAGTTAGTCAGATACACGCGTCATTTCGGGGAGGTTTACGCTAAAAGAAATGTAGATTAGAGGTGACGGACGACCTCGGCAGCATAAATTTTGTAGTCCTTATGCTGCTTAATTACTGCAGTGAGGATTGATTTTGTCAAATTTTGTTTTTCATTTTTGTCCTCGATATAAGATTTTGTAATTTGTTGCACTGAAATGAAAAATTATCCTTTTAATTTCCTTGTATATATTTAAAAAATTGAAGCCATTAACTGAATCATATATATCCAATTGACGTTGTCATTTCTGTAAAACCAATTTGTAGACAAGGCAAAGCAAGCAAGCAAATCAAAAAATCTAAGAAATATCCTATTATTCCTTTTCAACCTACTCATCAGGCTGCAAACACCTGTCTAATTGCAAAGAGAAAGTATTAAAATAAAAGCTGCTTTCGAAATTAGCTTATTTATTTATTTATTTAAAGTTATTTTATGGGTTGTTTGATGCCATAGTTTGTGGTGAGGTTATTTAAATTTTTTTTAACCAACTTTTATAGGAATTAAAATTTTAGTCATTTTTTCATTTAATACTTGATGCTTTTACTCAACTACTACTTTTTTAGCTTATTTTTTCTTCTTTGTTTGACGAAGCCACCGCCATTGTCTTCTTCATTGGTTGAGTAATAAGCATTTGAATGTATACATATTGAAATTTTTTTACTAGAAAATACTTGTGTATTTGAATATGTGTATGGAATGTATTAGAAGTAATAAAATGAATTGAATGCTTGAAGAAAGTTATAATGTATGCTAAGTATTTGAATAAATGCTTTACTGAAGTTTGAGTATTTAATTGAATATATTTTCAAGTTATATATATTTAGATCCAACTAAATTTAAATAAATGTTAAATTAAAAAAAAAATTAAAAAAAAAAAAATTGGCTATGGGATTGATGGTGCCCCCATCACCAAGCCCCACTAAGGTGCCCCCACCAAGTCTCACCATCAAGGCATGGCATGGTGGTGCCTCCACCACCACTCACCAGTGGTGGCACCAACTATGCCGGTCCATTTTTATTTTTGTTGCAAATTTTTCTTCAACTCATAATCCATAAACAAATTCAAAATCAAACCAATCAAGCTTCATTAGAGCATTTTTCCAAACACCTATCATACTTGAAGGAAATTATAATGCATGCTAAGTATTTGAATAAATGCTTCAATAAAGTTTGAGTATTTAATTGCATATGTTTTTGAGTTATATATGTTTAAATTTAACTAAATTTCAATAAATGTTGAATTTTAAAAAAAAAAAAAAATTGGCTATGGGTTTGGTCTGGGGGTGGGTGGCACCGACCGTGCCTATCCATTTAAAAAAAAAAAAATTTCTTCAACTTATAACCCATAAGCAAATTCCCCTAATCAAGCGGTATTTTTTCAAACACCTATCATACTTGAAGAAAGTTATAATGCATGTTATGTGTTTGAATAAATGTTTTAGTAAAACTTGAATATTTAATTGTATATATTTTTAAGTTATATATATTTAGATCCAACTAAATTTGAATAAATATTAAATTGAAATTATTTTTTTAAAAAAAATTAGATACAGGTTTGGTAGTGCCCCCACTACCACCCGTTGGTGATGGCACCGACCGTGCTAGTTTTTTTTTGAAAATTTTTCTTCAATTTATAACTCATAAGCAAATTCAAAATCAAACCAATCAAGCTTCATTAAAGTATTTTTTCAAATACCTATCATACTTGAAGGAAGTTGTAATGCATACTAAGTGTTTGAATAAATACTTTAGTGAAGCTTGAGTATTTAATTACATATGTTTTTTTAATTATAATGTTAAATCTAACTAAATTTGAATAAATGTTAAATTGAAAAAAAAAATTTGGCTACAGGTTTGATGGTGCCCCCACCACCACCCGTCGGTGGTGGCACATCAATCGTGCTCGTCCATTTTTTTTTTTTTTTTTGAAATTTTTCTTCAACTCAACCCATAAGCAAATTAAACCAATCAAGCTCACTATAGCATTTTTTCAAACACCTATCATACTTAAGGAAGTCATAATGCATGATAAGTGTTTAAATAAATGCTTTAGTAATGCTTTAGTATTTAATTGAATATATTTTCTAGTTATATATGTTTAGATCCAACTAAATTTGAATAAATGTTAGACTGAATAAACAAATTGAAAAAAAAAAAATTAACTACGGGCTTTGTGGTGCTCCCACCATCACCTAGTGGTGCCCCCACTACCAATCCCCACCAAGCCTCATGACCAAGACATAGTTTAGTGGTGCCCCTACCACCACCTGTTGGTGGTGGCATCGATCGTACCCATTTATTATTTTTTTGTAAAATTTTTTCAATTCATAACCCATAAGCAAATTCAAAATCAAACCAATCAACCTTCACTGAAGCATTTTTCAAACGTTTATCATGCATTCTAATTTTTTTCAAACATTCTAAGTCATTTCATTCATTTTAACATATTTCATAGCCACATTCAAATGCCCAAGCATTCTCTAACAAAAAAATTTAAAAATTAATAACTCAAATAAAAAAAAATTGTTATTATGAAGAGAACCGTAGTATAACTGAAAATAAAGAAGAAGTTTCATTTTCGTCTGGGTGGTTAGCCAAAAAAGAAGAAGAGAAGGATCGATAGTGGTGGCCAAACTATGACATTAAAAATTTTAATTTATGGGCATAAGGGTAATTTTAGGGTAACATTTTAATTTAATATAAAATTGGTTTTTTTTTCATTAAATGATAGTGAGTCAGGCTAAGACATCAAAAAACCCTTATTTTAGGGTTTGTTTGATAACACAACTATTTTTTATTTTTGTTTTTAGTTTTTAGTTTTTTCCTCTTGAGTTATGTATAGTTTGGTTAGAGTTTGTTAAATATTAGTTAGACTAAAAATGTGAAGAAAAATGAAAAACACAAAATAGAAAATGAAAATACTTTCAAAATGTTTTCATTTCTATTTTTGTTTTTACATTTTTACTTTATTAAGTAGTTTAACTAATATTTAACAAACTTCAACGAATTTCTAAACTAAGCAAATTACATATAACTCAAGAGAAAAAAACTAAAAACAAAAATAAAAAACAGTTGTGTTATCAAACACAACCTTAATTTTTTATTTAAAGTTTAATTTTCTATTTGAGTTGGTGGTTTTAGTAATAGATAGGGTTCTCTAAAACCCATTTGCGAGACTTGCATATTGATTATTGAATATGCTTTTATTTTCTCTCTCCATCCTCTATGCCTTTTCCCTCTTCTTTTTAATTATTCTTTTTTCTATTAATTTTTCTATCTTTCTTTTTCTTTGTGGTTACTGTCCTATATTAATTTGGTATCACAGCCTAATTTATTCCTCTAAAAAAATTTTATTGCAAAAACTCTTAAAAAACCTTAACCCCTCAATATAGTATCCCACAGGCCGCGGCTAGCAATGGACTCACCCTCGAACCAACCCCTCAATCCACTTTAGTTTTGTCCTGCAACCTCAATCTTAGCCACTGTTTCTCGAGCACAAATTTAGCATGCCAACAAGTGCACCTTCGAGTAGCTGCTTCAAACCTTAGATCTGTCCACCATCCACTATTGCGAGTTAGTCTCACTGTTGGGGATAGTGCCCTAAAAGCTATTAATTGTATTTTTGTTGCTGAATAATAAATAAAATAGTAATTGATTTTCATATTCTATTTGCTAGTATTATTTGTAATACTTTATAAATATTAAGAAAATTCCTTAATTTGACATTAAACTTAATATATAATAGTTACATACCTGAGAATTAAGTTTAAAGATAATAATTTAAATTAGTCCATAATAAATAATTAAAGTTTTGAAATCTTTAATATTATAAAATTACTAGTATGGTCCCTTACCATTAAGAATGAAACAATTTGATCCGGATTGGTAATGTAGTAATATTTAATGAGATACTTTATGTAATAAGATTATATAAGACTGAATCAGATAAATATTAATTCTCTTATAATATCTGTTAAGTATAGATAATTTATATTTATCATTATAATAATTATATATAGAACAATCTTAATCTTGAGTATTTAATAGACTCCAACTATAACCTTATATTTTGGAAATATGATGAAGTGAATAGCTTAGAATGATAGATACAAATATGGAATCCATTCCTTCTAAATAAAAATTAGATAAATAGTTCTCTTAAATGACAATTCAAGTTTTGAACAATAAAGCGTTCAATTCATAATATGATTATGAATTTATTGTTCATTATAGAATTATTGGTACTTGAGGATAAAGATGTAATTAGGGAGGTTAATTGATTTTGGTCATAATTCTAATTATGAACTAATTATAAATATTTGTAGTAAATATATTGAATATGAATAATTAATTTAAAATTATTGAATTTTAAATTTATTATTATTATTTTTTGTAATACAGGAAAAATATTTTTTCTGAATTATATATTTGTGTCATTACAAATATTGTAAATTAATTAATTGTGAATTAATTATGCAATTAAGTAATATGATTATTTAATTCTAGTTAAAATATATATGTGTATTATATATAGATATAATATATATTTGTTATAAATGTTTATAATATATAGTTAACGTCTTATCTGGTGTTAATTATATATATATATATATATAATTATTGAATTATTAAATAGTTAATTAGTTACGTATTTTACGTAATAATATTTGTTTTTGTCCTATATGTTTCTTATTCAGATCAGTTATCTGATATATATATATATATATATATATATGTATATATAATTGATTATTAGATAATTAATTTGAATTAAAACAAAATAGATATAGTTATTTTTAGTTTGGGAAACCTAATAATTTTAGTTTTTAAAAGACGTTTTGTGGCATAATACGATCAATCTCATGTGTTGAGAAAATAAAGTGTATTCATAAAATAATACTATTTCTAGAGACGCCTACTTTATTTGGTAGGAGACTAGACAAGAAAGATCGTGGTACTAGAAAGCTTGGGAGGTAGATTGTGGTGTTCGTCCTAATAACTTCTTTGATAATTTTTTTTATATTTAAAAATTAAATTCTATATGCATTTATAATAGTTCCTAATTATAAAAGTGTTTTTATAAAATTTTTTAAATTTTTACTGTGGTTTTATTTCGTTGTTTTAATCTCTAAAACCATCACTCACTGCCCACCCAAACCAACTTAGACTATGCCAATCTACACAACCCAACTATCCTCGTCCCTCGCCGTCCTCGAAAGCCGCTTCAATTGCCAGTGCGAGTATCTTACCGCTGCCACCTTTTGTAATACCCCCTTACCCAAGCTTAGGTTCCCGGGCAAGGTATAGTTATCATTTTTTTTTCTTTTCTTTCCAAATAAGTATACAAAACATCTTTGAATTAACACAATTTCAGGTTAAACCAAAACCAGTATTAAAAATCTTTCTATGCTTTTTGGGATCATTTTATCAACCCCCAACCACTATTAATAAAATAAATAAGTACTGTGGAAATACTCAAACCCACACTATAATAGAAAAACATCTAATAAAATACAAACTATCTAACCCGAAATATGATGAAGAGAAAACATAAAGGAACACTATACACTGCTATGCCTCCTCAGGTCTCACACCGCCACCAATCCCTACTGTTGAGTTTTGGATTTACCTGTCATACAAGGCAAACAACTATAAGTGAAAACACTCAGCAAGCAACCATATGTATATGTCAATGCCATGTCATATAGTGTACAACCATACATCTAAAATTATTATTTTTTCTCTTTATTTTAAACCGAATAGCCCACTCTCTTTTCGCGTTTCATGCACGAAACACCATACCTCTGTTGGTATGCAGATGAACCACCGTTCCGAGTGCCACCGATATGTGTGGTCAGTGATTCACAGAGTAACTAAAAATAGGGTTCGAAACCATGCACCTCATCTCACAACCATTTTAAAAATACAAACTCTCAGGGAAAAATCTTTCATTTCACATAAAATAATGAATTTCATGATTTGCTCTATGCAAATAAATGCCCATGCCACAATGCATAAATACAACCAAGCAATGCAACAAAATGCATAATTACTAAACTATCTCATTCGACAACAGTAATTACCGAAATACTCCTATTTAAACCAACGATTTCGAATTGCCAAACACACTGATGTAATTACCGAATTGCCATTGGCCACCTCGATAATTACCAAACACACTGATGTAATTGCCATTGGCCACTTGGAATACATAAAAAATTACTAAAATACCCCTCAATATGTATTGGCTAATTATCATCCTACCTTCAATTAAATAACAATCCATAATAATTTCTAACCAGGTGCATACGAACAATCATTCCAGCATATCTATATATATATATATATATATATATATATATATATAATCAAATACGCATTTATAAATATAATTATAAATACATATATATATATATATAAATCAAAACATATATAAAAGTACATACATATAAATACACATTCACATATGCATATATATACACATATACACATATACATGCACATAAATATAACTTATACATATATATAATTATATACACATACACCCGTATATAAATATACTTATAAATATATAATAGATTAATACCCATTTTAATACTTAAGTAATTATTTACATACATATTCCTTTATAAAATACACTTATGCATAATTAATAAATACATACATAAAATATATGCATTTTGTAAAATATAGTTATATTTATAACTATACAAACAAGTGTATATTTAATTGTATTTATAAAAATATAAATAATAGCATTTGACTATATATATATATATATATATATATATATATATATATATATATATATTCAGAATAGGTTACTTGTCGGATAAACAGGTAGAGACATCCCAACTAGGTTGGCACCCCTCCAAACCCTCACCGAGCAAGCAAAAGATTTTATTAAATTAAAAAGTTTACATACATAAATAGGTTTGATAATCTGAAAACCAACGACGCGTACATGAATTACAGCAAAATTAAGAAACAAAAGTGAATCAACGATCGTCGCGCCCTATTAAAACCTGAAAAGAGAAAAAATCCCAAATGGGGAAAACCGTAATCTAGGAAAAAGAGTGTCGGGACAACAGCAGTACTAGTAAGCTACTTTCTAAACCTATAGTTTGCAAAACCATTAGCATTCATGTAATGCATAGAAATACAAGAGTCTGGAAGACCCACCACCACTGCGCTCCAAGTGAAGAAACAACAATTTTCGACAGAGCATCCGCAACTATGTTTCCCTCCCTGAAAATGTAAGGAACCCGAAAATGAATGCTGGAAATATAACGGAGACTGTTCACCCATCTTGCTTTGTAGGCCCACGGGACGACGGACTCTCGACGAATGAGTAAGTTGGCGATGTAAGTAGAATCGCACTCCAACCATAAGTGATCCCACCCTAAGTGGCAATAATGGCACCCAAGGGCTCACTCTCAAAGGCATAACACGAGTCCAGAGGTATAATAAAACTGCCTTTAATGAAACCCATACTCGTGATGAAATATCCACCGCATCCACCCGGGCCTGAACTGCCATCAGCAGCACTGTGGTATTGACCTTCAACCAACCCATTGGCGAGGGAGACCAAACAACCTGAATAATCTGAGGAGCCCGAGGAGTAGCACCTAAACTCCTAAGCTCCTGAAGACCAGAAGATCACCAATAGAGTTGTGCATCGTACCCTTTTGAATAGCATTTGCTTCCCTAGTCGAAGCCCAAATAAAGGCCAAAGAGCACACTAAGGGAATGAAAATATTACCAAAATGCCCCTGATTTCGAATAAATCAGATAGCAGAGAGAGTACTCACAATAGCAGTAGTCCATAAATTGAAGACCTGAGTGCTCAAGGAAGCCTTCATAGCCTTCTCAAACATAGAAACTATCGAACCCAAAGCATCTAAATTGATCCTGAAGGTAACCCCTAGGCAATCCTAAATGGCACCAGCATAAGGGCAAGCTAAGAAAAGATGAGAGATTGTTTCTGGGTCCTTACCATAAATTCTGCATTTAGAGGCCATGAAAAACCCTTCCTAATCAAGACGTTATCCATAGGAGTACGCCCCAAGAAAAGACGCCAAGCGAAAACTGAACGTACCGGAGGAATGAAAGTCTTCCATAAGTATCTAACCAAAACCGGATGTGAAGCCACCATAGATAAGTGACAATAGATATCTCGACAAGAAATGGTTTCCGAGACTGAATGAATACAAACTCTCTCATTCGACCAGTCCATCGCAATCGCCACCTCCTCAATGAACGTAGTCAAATGTGGAAAAGCTGCACGGAAACTCGTCGGGAGGTTCCAAACTCCATCAAAATCAACCAAATCATCAATCAAAATGCTCGGATCACATCAATCTCCAGAGTTCTGTAATAGCTCAATAATAGGTATCCCCAGCCAATTGTCACCCCAGAAACAAACTTTGAAATGAACCCTGATGATCCAAATTGCCTCCCTCGAAAGAGTAATAAATAGATAAATAATATAATATATATAATAAAATAACTTGAAAATTGAAAAAAATCACAATACCCCTCCAAACCTTAATCTTTTCAACTCTGCCCTTCATATAGAAAATGACAAAAATACCCCTAGTAATTTTGAAAATTCCAACTATGTCCCCAATATGTCAAATGACCAAATTGCTCTTAACCATTTTAAAAATTCCATTTATGTCCCCTACATATAAATGACCAAATTACCCTTAATCATTTTTAAAAGTCCCATTTGTATCCCTTATATGCAAAATGACCAATTTACCCTTGAAAATTTCAGAAATACCTAAAATATCCTTTACATGTGAAATTTTGGGTGCTATAGTACCCGAGTTGCATAATACATCATACCAGTCAACTCATTTGACTTTGCTTGTCTACTCCTAATTCTTGCTAGATTCAGCCTTTCCAACTGTAAAATTATTTCTGTCCTTTGATAACTAGTATTTGGTTAATTCTTTAGCTATTCAATAAATTTGATTTAGATCTTTGCATATTTTACCTTTTTATTTTTATTCTTAAAAAAGGCCGTACAAAAAAATAGCCTCCTATTTTCTTTATTATTTCTTTTGCATTAGTTATCAGTTTTAATTTTTATTACTTGGTAATTTTGCTTTAATTTCATATATCTTATTTTAATTTCACCATGACTTGAAATTGCCTACAAAGCCTTATAAGAACAATTCAAAACCCTCCGTTTAAATGTGACTAAACTAACTAATATTATGGGTAACCTACAGTTTAACCATAAGACTACCCATTCTACCCTTGTCCAACTATAATCCACCCCAGACACTACCCAGTCTACACTTGTCAAACTTCAGTCCACCCACGAAGCTACCAAGTCTACACTTGCTAGACATCAGGAAATTGCCTTCCTCATAAACTAGCTTACACAATTACCACATTTTGTCACCATTGGCTAGCAACCCATCACGAGTCCCACATCCATGACAACTCATCCTGTTCCCACCTTACCACCCATGTCTGCTTCCTCATCACATATTTCATTCCATACCCAACGAATTGATAACCTTTTACACAATCCTTATCATTCTCAACCTTTGATCCTACCTATTGGTTCCCAAAATAAATAGTGGGATGAAGATTTTGTTGAGCAACTATGAGTACCACAAGGTATATTTCATGACTAAACTATTAGGTTTGGCCCCAATCGTCACCCTTGTCCTACCCTTTTAACTACCACTGAAGGTCTTTTTGATATTACATGTTAAATGAAAGTTGATGCCGCCCCTAAGTTTGATAGTGGGTTAGAGCCCAACGTTTTCCATGATTGGTTAGTTGACCTAGAGGACTATTTTGAGTGGTATGTTTTAACTGATGAGTAATGTGTTTGTTTTGCTCGGATGAAGTTAGTGAGTGCTACCAAAAGGTATTGGTAAGCTGTTCTGCTTGATTTCGAGTGCTTAGGTTAAGGGCATGTCCTTTGTTGGGCTAAAATGAAACATAAGTTGAAAGAGAAATACCTTACAGTATATTATAGTGACCAAATGTTGAGTAAGCTTCATGCCCTTAAACAAGGGAATTCCAATATCCATGACTATGGGACCCAATTTGAGGAACTTACTTCCCATTGTGACCTTACGTAGGAATGTAAAGCCACAAAAAATAGGTTAATTACCAATATTCATTTAGATATTCACCATGACTTGAACTTGCATTCCCCAACTCCTTAGATAATGCTGTTATAGGTAAAATTATTAAGTCCAAAACCTGTCCAATTGCAAAAGTCCATCAAATGAAGTGAAAATGAAGAGGCCCACCACGTTGCAGCACATCTCGTTGACCCAAAAGTTAACTGAACAAGACAACTGTCTCCCATCTTCGATAAGGCATTAAATGCTCTCACCTGTCATCATTTAGCAACATTAAATGTCCAACAACTTTGGTAAGTTAAAGTTGAATAATCTTCCCCCTAATGGAGGAGACAAGTTGGTTGTAGAGAGGCTCCCCCACACCAAAGGCACCCAAGATGGGAAGGTTCCCACCAAACTTGTTGAAAGCTTGGCTTTCCCGCCTGTGAGGTCAACAGTGCCAACCACCACGTTTGAAAAGGTGTTTGAAAAGTTGATGTGGCATCCCTTCATAGGCTAGCAGCCTGCTATGTTAGCTATGGCCTGCCAGGTCGATAATGACGTTAAGGTCGACTTAAGTCTTATCTTAGCTAGGGCATAGGTGGCAACATCTCCACTAGTGGTCTCCTTACACTTGTCGCTCATCCAGACCATCCCAAGCAAGTATTTGAGGTGTAGATAAGAAGGTGAGTGGGACTTTTGGCCATTTTCCTCTCCATTTCACTATTGCTTTTTTTTTTTCAAGTAAAAAAATGTCTTATAAACCACTCATTCCCTTTGGTTTGAGAGTAGAGAGTATTCTCAGTGAGAATAGTATGCTTGCATGCCCAGCAACCCTTCTTGTGGCCTTAAGTCTCATCTCTCTTATATCCTTTCTACTCAAACCCACTTTTCTCCCCATTTACACAATAATATGGGTTATTTACTAACTTAGGCATTAGAAGGCGAGCATCAGTACCAATGTCGGCGCCCCCCTGACGTTGTTTACTGTTTTGAAGGTTTTTTCTTTGGCGAGGGAGCTTTCCAACAACCTGCCTCAAGTACCAAGCACATCTGAGGACACCTGCCTGAATTCCTTACCACACTAGCACAATACCACCTCGAGCCTACCTGTTCGAGCCCTTACATTTTCATTTCTTGAGAGACGCCATTTGCTATTTCGAACATTCACTCCATAAAGCAAGGACTCAAGCTACCTGGCTAATGCACTCTGCCGTGTGCCTGGAGGTAGACTACCAGCTAGCCTCCCGTTAGCCTACTTGAAGAAAATATTTTTTCAACAAATCATAAGAAAGGAAGGAACAAAAATGTCCAGCCAAAATAGTGGTGCTGTCTATGGGAACGTTCAATATTCTAAGGCTGGTGGAATATTATTTTTACCTCTCTCACCAACTCTCACATGGTTAAAAGCCATGTAAAGAGCCCTAAAGGTAGGGAAAGACAAAGTCAGAAAGCTCGAGACCTCAAGAGGACCTTCACGACCACCTCAACAAGAAGGTAACTGATAGAAGCCTACATCCAAATGTTTTAGCCTCGCATCGTAGCCCGTAGGAGGATGAAGTGGACTTTGGAGATGCCCTAGGAGCCAAGAACACAACAATCAACCCTAATGATGTACACTAATAAGATGATCATAGTTCAGATAAAGGAGCAACTGACATAGGAGATTCTAAGTAAGGTCTTGAAAGAAGTCCGTACTGAGGAGAGAGAAGGCAAAGGACAACGTACCTGCCTCTTCAGTGAGAAGATCATGATGTCACCTTTCTCACCTGACTTTGAAATGGCTAGCATTCCTGCCTATATTGGCCACAAAGACACCATCAACTATGTCGACTCGTTCAAGACGTTGATGAACTTTTCGGGAGTATCGAAGCACAACACTTGCCTCCCTATAGAAAAGTAATCTCAACAACCACCAGCGACCTTAGAAGAGTACTTTGAACTAAAGAAGGAGATTGAATATCTAATTAGGATAGGCCACCTTGGACAATATGTTCCAAGACTTCCGAGGCAGGCACGACAGCCAGCTCAATATGGACCTCCAAGTGAACAGCCATATGCGGCGGTCAGGTATGGCGACCCACATTTGGGCACAATCATTACAGAAGATTTCCTTTGAGGATGGCACTTGAAATGGGTGATGTGTGTTTACGCAGCCCGCCCTTGAAGGTGTATCCAATATAAGGTCAACCTTTGGCTTGCTGCAGGCTACTTGCCTCCCAATAAGACCCAAGTTTCCCTTAGGACTAGAACTGGAAAGGGCAGGCTGACCGGCCTCACTTCTATAGTGGGTTGCCAATGTGGACCCTAGCATTGATTGGGAAGGATCCCCCCTCCACACCACCAATGTGGTGACAGATAGGCTAAGACCGTAGAAGATCCTTGAGGATCCTGGATCCAGATAGGTCTTGTTGACGAGCACCATAGTCTAAAGGATTTTAATAAATGAAAGGCCCCAATTTTCATCAGGGGGTAATTGGTGGCCAGGATCTACCTCCCTAGGTTAAGTACTCCATGGGTCGAGGATTTGCCACCCCAAGTAGAGCTCTCCCTGGGTTGAGGAATTGCCTTCCTAGGTCAAACTTTTCCTGGGTTGAAGATCACCTTCCCCAAGTTGAGTTTTTCTTGGGTCGAGTTCTTTCTTCCTCAGGTTGAGGTTTTCCTAGGTCGAGGTCTTACCTCCTTAGGTGGAGCTTTCATTGGGTTGAGATCCTATCTCCCCAAGTCGATCTCTCCTTGGGTTAGGGACCTTCCTCCCCAAGTAGTGCTCTTCCTAGGTCGAGCATCTACCTTCTTAAGTTGAGTTCTCCTTAAGTTAAGGACATTCCTCCCCTAGGTTGAGCTCTCCCCTGGTTGAAGACTTTCCTCCACAGGTTGAAGTCTTCCTGTATTGAGGACCTATATCCTCAAGTCAAGTTCTCTCTGGGTCGAGGTTCATCCTCCCTAGGTCAAGCTCTCCCTGGGTTGATAACCTACCTCTTCAGGTGGAGATCTCCTTGGGTTAAGGTCCTACCACCCCAGGTCGAGCTCTCCTAGGGTCAAGGATCTTCCTTCCCAAGTGGAGCTCTTCCTAGGTCGAGTATCTACCTCCACAGGTCAAGCTATCTCTGGGTTGTGAAAATTCCTCCCCTGGTCGAGCTCTCCCATAGTTGAGGACCATCTTCCCAAGGTCAAAGTCTTTCTGGGTTGAGGACCTGTATCTCCCGGGGTCGAGGTTCATCCTCCCAAGGTCAAGTTCTCCATAGATCGAGTATCTACCTCCACAAGTCAAGCTCTCTCTGGGTTGAAAGCATACATCCCAAAGTCAAGCTCTCCTTGGATAGAGGTCCTACCTCCCTTGGTCGAGCCCTTCTTAGGTAGAAGTCGTACCTTCCCTGGGTCGAGTATCTACCTCAGGTCAAGCTCTCTCTGGGTTGTGAAAATTCCTCCCTTGGTCGAGCTCTCCCATAGTTGAGGACCATCTTCCCCAGGTCAAAGTCTTTTTGGGTTGAGGACCTATATCTCCCGGGGTCGAGGTTCATCCTCCCCAGGTCAAACTCTCCCTGGGTCGAGAACCTACCTCCCAGGTCGAGTTTTTCTTGGGTTAAGGTCCTATCTCCCCAAGTGGATCTCTCCCTGGGTCGAGGACCTTCCTTCCCAGGACGAGCTTTCCTAGGGTCGAGTATCTACTTCCACAGGTCGAGGGCATGCATCCCCAAGTCTAGCTCTCCCTGGGTAGAGGTTTTACCTCCCCAGGTCGAGCTCTCCTTAGGTAAATGACCTACCTCCCCAGATCGAGCTCTCTATGGGTCGAGGTCCTACCTCCCTAAGACGAGCTCTCCCTGGGTCGAGTATCTACCTTCCCAGGTCGAGTTCTCCCTGGGTCGAGGGCATACCTCCCCAAGTCAAGCTCTTCTTGGGTAGAGGTCTTACCTCCCCAGGTTAAACTCTCCCTGAGTTGAGGACCTACCTCCCCAAATCGAGCTCTCTCTGGGTTTAGGTCCTAGTCCAAGTGGAGCTTTTCCTAGGTTAAGGTACTACCTCCCCTAGCTGAGCTCTCCATAAGTAAAGGTCCTACCTCCACAGGTTGATATTTTCCTAGGTTGAGGACATTCCTCCCTTAATATAGCTCTCCCTAGGTCGAACTCGCCCTGGGTTTAGGACATTCCTCCTAGGTCGAGTTGCACCCTAGGTCGAAGACCTCCCTTCCCAGGTTGTGCTATCTCTTGTTTAGGACCTTCCTCCTAGATCAAAGTCTTCTTGGGTTGTGGACCTATATCCTCAAGTCAAGTTCTCTCTAGGTTGAGGTTCATCCTCCCCAGGTTGAGCTATCTCTAGGTCAAGGTCTTGCATCCCTAGTGGAGCTCTCCTTGGGTCGAGGACCTTCCTCCCCATGTCGAGTCCCCTCTGGGTCTAGTATCTACCTTCACTCCTTAGGTCAAGGACCTTCCTCCCCCTATCGAGCCCCTCTAGGTCAAGTATCTACCTCCATAGGTCGAGGGCATACCTCCCCAAGTTGAGCTCTCCTTGGATAGAGGTCCTACCTTTCCAGATCGAGCTCTCTCTGGGTCGAGGTCCTACCTCCCTAAATGAAGCTTTCCCTGGGTTGAGGTCCTACCTCCCTTAGTTGAGCTCTCCCTAAGTAGAGATCCTACCTCCCAAAGTCGATCTCTCCTTGGGTTGAGGACATTCCTCACAGGTAGAACTCTCCCTAGGTCAAGTATCTACCTCCCCTGGTTGAGCTTTCCTTGGGTTGAGGACATTTCTCCTAGGTCGAGTTGCTCCCTGGGTCGAAGACCTCCCCCCCAGGTTGAGCTCTCCCTTTGTTGATGACCTTCCTCCCAGGTAAACCTGGCAAATTTTCACACGACCTATTAACACGACACGAACCCACACAAATAAAGCAGTGTTCGGGTCTACCTAATACGGGTTGAGTCCATAACGGGTTAACTGATTAAGAACCCGTTAAGTTAATATGTTGAAATGGGTGAAATTCGTTTCAACCTATTTAACCCATTAAGTAGGGGTATTTTTGCACTTTTAATAGATATCCTAATTAATATTTTTAAGTATTTTGTTGTTGTATGTTGAGTACTTTGATAGTTTGGTTCATAATTAAAAAAAACTTTTATATGTTCTTTGGGCTATTTATCTTTTGTAAAGTTCATTTTAATTAGAAAGCTTTCTTTATTTATTTTCTCTCAAACATATGTATTAAATATATATATATATATATATATATATATATATATATATATATATATATATATTATATCTTATAACTTAATATCATAACAGAAATATAATTTAAGCTCTCAATTATATTATAAAGAGTCATTGAACCTAATATGTAAGTACTATACTGTGATCTTATAATGTCATTGGATGTGGTTTGATTTGTTATTATTATTGTGACAGAGCCATAAGCCTATACATAGGTACTTCACCACAAAAGCAATAGCTTTGGTAAAAAAATCTCGCTTTGCAAGTTTTAATAAATGGTAAGAAGTAGTCATTTTTGAAGTCATTGGTTTAATTGCAACACCATAATGGTCTATGAAGTTATAATAAGAACTGGGTTCTTATTGTAGTCGAATATTTAGTTTTTATTTTTTAAAAATATTTTTCATATTATTAAGTATTATTACGTTTTTAGGATAAAAAAAAGTCAATAAAAAATATAGAACGGTGAATGGGTAAAACATGTTAAGCGAATACGGGTTAATATGTTAATTTATATACAACTCAAAATATTAATGTGTTAATGGGTTGTTAACGAATCACCCGTTAATTTTACAAATGAACTTGAATTTAAATTTTTTCATACGTTAGCTTAACGGGTCGTGTTTGAATGAGAAAAATTTAACATTAACACGACAAGACACGAAACGAATTCGTTTTAACACGACACGTTGCTAGTTTTACTTCCAAGTCAAAGTCTTCCTGGGTTGAGGACCTGTATGCTCAAGTCAAGTTCTCCCTGAGTTAAGGTTCATCCTCCTAGGTCAAGCTTTCCCTAGATAGAGGACCTACCTCCTTAGGTGGAGCTTTCCTTGGGTCGAAGATCTTCCTCCTGATTCCGAGCTCTCCCTCAGTCGAGTATCTACCTCCCAAGTCTCTCTCTAGTTCAAGGGCATACGTCCCCAAGTTGAGCTCTCCTTGGGTAGAGGTCTACCTCCCTAGGTCGAGCTCTTCCAGGCTCAAGAACCTACCTCTCCAGTTTGAGCTCTTTTTGGGTCGAGGTCCTACCTCCCCAGTTCGAGGTCCTAACTCCCTTAGTGGAGCTCTCTCTAGGTAGAGATCCTACATCCCCATGCTGAGCTCTTTCCATGTCAAAAACCTGCCTTCCCATGTCGAGGTCCTTCCTCCCTAGGTTGAGCTTTTCCTGGGTCTAGGACCTACCTTCCAAGGTTGAGCTCTCCCTTGGTTGAGATCCTACCTCCTCAAGTCAAGCTCTCCCTGAGTTAAGACTTATTAACTCCAGGTTGAGCTTTCCCTCGATTGGGAACTTACCTCCTCGAATTGGGATTTCTGTGAGTCGAGCATCTCCTCTTGACACCCACTCCTTGAGTTAAGATGACTTTACCACCTCATGATGGATATTCCTTGAGGTTGGAAATTCTTTGTTACCTACCTTACTGGACTCGAGATTGTGCAGCCAGCCTAGCGTTAGGCTCCACATGTTCAACAAGGACACCGAACAGCCAGGGAGACGTCTACCTGATAGACAGTTCAATTTAAAAATTTCTAGCTTTTCGATTTCGAGGTTGCTTGAAGTATAGAGGTTAGGGGGAATTTGTTATGGGTAAAATTATAAAGCCCAAAACCTATCTAATTGTGAAAACCCCATCAAAGGAAGTGGTAATGAACAAGCCCACCACGTTGCAGCCCATCTTGTTGGCCCAAATCTGGCTGAATAAGATAGCTCTCTTCCACCTTGTACAAGGCATTAAATGCTCTCACCTACTACCCTTTAGCAACATTTAATGTCCAATTACATTGGTCAGTCAAAACTGAAGAATCTTCCCCTAAATGGAGGAAATAAGTTGGATATAGAGAAGCTCCCCCCATACCAAATGCACCTAAGATGGGATGGTTCCCACCAAACTTGTCCAGCCTGCAAGATCAACAGTGCTAACCACCACATCTAAAAAGGCCTATAAAATGTTCACGTGGCATCCCTTCATAGGTCAGCTGCTTGCCAGGTTGACAGCGATGTCAAGTTGGCTCAAGCCTTATACCAGCTAGGGCACATGTGGCGACATTTCCACCATTGGTCTCCCTACACGTGTCGCTCATCCAGACCATCCCAAGGAAGTATTTAAGGTGTATGTAAGAGGGTGAGTGAGACTCTTGGCCATTTTCCTCTCCATTTCACTATTGCTTTTCTCTTCTCCAAATAAAAATGCCTTAGAAAGCACTCATTCCCTTTAGCTTGAGAGCAGAGAGTATTCTCAGTAAGAAGAGTGTGTTTGCATGCCAAGTAACCATTCTTGTTGCCTTAAGTCTCATCTTTCCTATATCCTTTCTACTCAAACCCACTTTTCTCCTCATTTACACAATAATATGGGTTATTTGCTGACTTGGGTGTTGGAGGGTGCACGCTGGCCCCAATGTTGGCGCCCCCACTGACATTGTTTATTGTTTTGAAGGTTTTTACTCCTGTAAGGGAGCTTTCCGACAACCTACCTCAAACGCCAAGTACGTCTGAGGACATCTGCCTAAATTACTCACCACACTAGCACAACATCACCTCGAGCCTACCTACTTAAGCTTTCCCATTCTCATTTCTTGAGAGACGTCATTTGCTATTTCAAAAATTCACTCCAGCAAGTAAGGACTCGGGCTACCTGGCTGACACACTCCTCCTGTCTACCTGGAGGCAGACGTACCGGCTAGCCTCCTGTCAGGCTACTGAAGAAAATATTTTCCCAGCAAATCACAAGAGAGGAAGGAACAAAAATCTCCAACCAAAACAAATGCTTTTTATAAAGCTGTCACTATTGAATGACACCGTCAAACTGTTGTGTTGCCTTCTTCTGCATAGGTCCTTTCCATCTACATATGTGTCTTTTCCTTATCCACCTTTGGTTGGAGGTAGACGTATCGGCCAGCCTCCCGTCAGGCTGCCTGAAGAAAATATTTTCCCAGCAAATCACAAGAGAGGAAGGAACAAAAATCTCCAACTAAAACAAATGCTTTTTATAAAGCTGTCACAATTGAATGACACTGTCAAACTGTTGTGTTGCCTTCTTTTGCTTAGGTCCTTTCCTTCTACACATGTGTCTTTTCCTTATCCACCTTCGACATCGCCATCGTATAACCCTATGAACAAGCCACTGACTAGTTCTCAAACAATTAAAAATACACCCACAGTTATTCTTCCACTTAGGCCTAATGTTTTACTTCCCCGTCCTAATAAGCAAGCCAATTTAAACTCTCAAGTTAAGTGTTTTCATTGTTATAGGCATGGTCATACTGCTACTCGTTGCCTTAATCATGCTCTTAGCATTTATTATAAAGATGTCAACATCCTTTAGGATTCCCATGAGTATATTGAGGATACTTCCTCCTATGAGATTGATGACCTTACTATTGATTATGTCTTAGTTATACCGTGTATACTTTCGATCCCCACCGATCCTCATGAGTAGATGCATACTAGTATTTTTTACATATGTATCCACCTAAAAGGGAAGGTTTATAGGGTTGTCATTGATGGTGGTATTACTATGAATGTCATTTCCAAAGATGTAATTGATCATTTTTTAGCTTAAACCAGGGCCTTATCCATGTCGAGTTGCTTGGGTGGGTAAGATTTCGTTACATTAGATGCCTAGTTCCTATCCAATTTGGCTCTTATTCTAAGGAGCTTTATTTTAATATTCTAGCTATGAATGTTGCCCGTATCCTTTAATGTAGGCTTTGGCTTTATGACCCTAATATGTAGAATTTCAGAAGAGAAAACACTTACAAGTTTAAGTATAAAGATAAAATTATCACTTTGAAAACTGCTTCCCCTTCCCCTCCTAATCCTGTGGTACCTTCACATGAGTTGCACCCTCACCGCCTTCATTTAACCATGCATAGACAATTAGGAAGGGCGTAGTCTCCAGTTGATGTCATGTATGTTGTGGTTGTTTGAGAGTGTCTTAGGATTTTGTATACTATGCTTATTTTGTACCCTAGGGAAGTACAACAATTACTTGAAAATTTTAAGTATATAACCCCTGACGATTTCCCAAATGAGTTGCCTCCTCTGCGTCACATTCAGCAAGCTATTGATTTGGTTCTTAGATCTTTGTTACCTAACTTGCCCCACTATTGAGTGAACCCTAGAGAGCATACCGAACTTCATAGACAAATTAAGGATCTTCTTGACTATAGCACCCTTTTACCCAAGCCTAGGTTCTCGAGTAAGGTGCAGTTACCATTAAATTTTTTTTTTCTTTTCAAATAAATATTCAAACCGCTTTGAAACTATTATAATTTTAGGCAATGTCAAAACCAGTATTAAAAACTTTTTTTTACTCTTTGAGAACATTTTATCAAACCACAACCACTATTAATAGAATAAACAAATATTATAGAAATAAACGTATCCACATCGTAACAAAAAAGTATTTAAAAAAATACAGAGTATCTAGCCCAAAATATAATGAAAAAAATATTCAAAAGACCACTGTACCAAGCTGCTCCTCCCTAGGTCTCATGCCACCACCAATCCCTATTATAGAGTTTTGGATTCACCTGCCACACAGGGCAATCAACTATGAGTAAAAACACTCAGTAGATAACCATATGCATATGCCAATACCATGTCATGTAGTGTACAACCACACACCTCAAATCATTATTTTTCCTCTTTATTTTAAAGTGAATAGTCCACTCTTTTTCCACGTTCCGTGTACGAAACACCACACCTTTGTTAGTATGCGGATGAACAACCGTTCTGGGCAACCCACCACTATGTGTGGTTAGTGGTTCACAGAGCTACTAAAAATAGGGTTTGAAATCATGCACCTCATTGTGTAACTATTTTAAAAACATAAACCCTCAGGGAAAAATCTTTCATTTAATATAAAATAATAAATCTCATGAATTACTCTATGCAAATGAATGCTCATGCTAAAATGCATAACCACAACCAAGCAATGCAATAAAATGCATAATTACCAAACCGTCCCATTCGACAGCAGTAACTATCGAAATGCTTATGCTCAACCAACAATTAGAAATCGCCAAACACACTGATGTAATTACCAAAATATTCTTGGTCATCTTAATAATTACCAAAATAACTCTCGAGTACATAAAAAATTATCGAATTACCCCTCAACAGGTATATGGCTTATTACCATCCTATCATTGGTTAAATAATAATCGACAACAATAATTATCCAACCACATATATATATACAACCACTTCAGTACATATACATATCCATCCATATGCATATTTATAAACGCATATATAAAAATATACGCATTGAAATATACATTCGTATGCATATGTATATATATATATACGTATTTTATACACACAATACAAGCACCCAAATACAATTTATACATATATATAATTATATAAACATACACCTATATACAAATATACTCGTAGGTATATAGTAAATTAATAGTCATTTTTATATATAAATAATTATTTATATACATGCACTTATACATACACTTATGCATATTTAATAAATACATATATAATTTAGATGCATTTTGTAAAATATAATTATATTTATAACTATACAAATAAGTATATAAATAAAGATAATTATAATAAAAATATAAATAATTAAAATTGAATATATATATATATATATATATATATATAAATTAATAAATAAATAGTAATTAAATATATACATAATAAAATAACTTGGAAATTAAAAAAGACCACAATACCCATCCAAATTCCAACATTTTCAATTCTACCCATTATATAGAAAATGACTAAAATACTTCTAATAATTTTAAAAATTTCAACTGTACCCCCAATATATTAAAAGACCAAAATGCCCTTAACCTTTTTAAACATTTCATCTAAAAGACCAAATTACGCTTAACTATTTTAAAAGTCCCATTTGTATCTTTTGTATGAAAAATGACCAATTTACCTTTGAAAATTTCAGAAATACCTAAAATACCCTTTACATGTGAAAATACCAAAATGTCCATCTCATGTAAAATTTTGACATAGTTGCCCTATACATGGTCGGCCCCTTAAACAATCTTAAACTCAATAATTTCTCCATCAAATTATTAAATTAACTAAGCATAATACCAATTCTATCAATCAATTTCATCAAATCATGCTTTAATCCATCAAAATTCACACTTTAACTAACAATTCCCCAAAACCCTAAACCTTAAGAATTGGAGGTTTTTTCGTATGCTCAATACACATCAAATTAAGCATAACAAATCATTAATTCATCAATTTCAAGCATGAATCTATCAATTAATCATGTAAAAACAACTAATTACATGAAAAATTCAAAGAGAAATAGCTGCCTACTTCTCTTCCAAGTAAGAAACACTTCCTTCTAAGCTATGAAAATCCACACAAACTTTGCCAATGAATTCCCCTTCATGGCCGGCCACTAACCCTTAATTTTCACTTGCAAATTCTTTAAAATTCTCACTTTCTCTCCTAAAATTTGGTTTTTCTCTCTAGAATGAAAATGGAACAAAAAATGAATTGAAATTATGAAGGAGGATCAGCTAACAAGAAGAAAACAAACCCAATTGGCAACTTAAAATAGTAATAAAATAAAGTAAAAAGTAAAAAGATATTTACTAAAATATTAAAATAATGAATACTAAAAGTCAAACCTAGTCGAACTTAGTCAAACTTTGAGCATGGGTAAAATGGATAGAAAAAGTCTCTCGACTCCTCACATGGTACTCTCAGCCCTTATAAAATGCCAAGGAATTCATAAACTGCTTGTTTCTATGAAAAAAGTAAAACTGCAATAAAATAAAAAACGCGTCAGAAAATTGACAATTTTGGAGGTAATAACTTGGTTATTATAACTCCCCACCCTGTAATGCCCCTTGATGGGCTTCCTGATCCCTTTTTGACTAATATTGTCCCCAATTTAGCCACTGTGCGAAAAACGGTATGAGGTTTTATCAGACTTCTCAGGAGGTCACCCATCCTGGTATTACCCCTTAACTAAACGCTCTGAAAAGGCCTTGGTTATTATAGAAGAGACCCTTTTTCTTTTAAACCTTTCCTTAACCACTCTGGCGATATAGGATTGGACACCAGACAGTTTCCTCCTGCACCCGCCTACTCAGGTCGTCACAGTTATGCATGAGAATTGATTAGAATTTCATCTTATTGTCCTCTAAATTGTGTGATCTATGGGTATGGATTAGTATGTGTTTTTGTTAGCTTTGCATGTGAACAAAAGTTTGAAATTTTTTTGAGTTCCAAATTCACATGTAAGATGTATAAAGGTTTAATTTTTATGAATATATGATTTAATTCATGAAATCTTAATTGGCCACAAATTGTGTATAAATTGTAATGTTTAATTTTATTATTTGATACATCTAAACTATGGTGGCCTATTCTACAATGTAGGTTTTTGCTTGATCTCCATGTATTTGTGTATGTGGTAGGACTCATGAAGGATCACAATTAGGGTTTAACTATTGTTCTTTATGGGAGTATATGGAATCAGTTTATTTGCATGGCTGTGATGCAAGTTGTCTCTTTTTCCCCACTCACATTATTTAGGCCCCTTTTCAGTGTTAGTTTCTTGAAATATATTGGTCAAATAATTTAAAAATCTTTAATTGGAATACCGACTGGTATTTGCTCCTAAAGTGTGTAAATTTCTAATGGAATTAACATGCTTATAATTTTGGAAAAGTCATACATAATATGTGTTTTTGAACTAAAATATATGCTTTGGTTTGGAAAAGAGAATCATTCATTTGAACACAAATATGTATGGATATGAGATGGAACTTTGGATATGGATATGGAATTTCAAGTTTGACTACACACTTGCATTCCATGGTATAATTGCATATTGCATGTGAAACTTGCTAAGTGACTTGTCACTCATTCTTTTTTTTTTGAATGTGTGATGATGCATCTTGGTGTGGCAATTGACATGATTAAAATTTATTTTTCTTCTATATTTTTTAAATTTTTAGACAATATTACTAAAATGGTTTCCTTTATGTGTAGGTATTTAGTTTATTTGACCTAAAGTTTGAAAATATTGAATTGCTAGTCCTAAGTTTTTGTTCATGCATGGAATTAATTATTTTGTTTAATTGAGGCTTCTAAATTATGTTGTAGTTGAAACCTATATTGTTTATGGTATTTGTATTTTAGTTATTCAACATGTTAGGATTTGAAGCAAAGGAAATTACAAAGTTTAAATGATAATGTAGAGTAATTTGTCTAATTGGAAAATAAAAAAAAAATTAACAAAATACGGTACATTATATGATTACCGAAAGTTAGGTAGTCTTTTTCCACATGTATTTGTTTGTAAGTAACATCTCCTAGATTGGATCCTTGAAGTTTGGTTAAGGGTGTTTCATTTTTTCATATCAAAGCCCCATTTTACAAACTTTTTCACATGTTTTATAAGTTTTGAGGGCTATATGTAAATGTATACTAATCACTTGCCTCAAGAACTCATCTTTGATCCTAAGGTACATGCTCTTTAGTTTATGTTAATTTGAATTGAATATGTTATATGACTAATCGTATGTTAATGTTTTATTTTATTTTTAAGATGAAGAGAAAAGCTAGTGAACCCATAGATGACATCATCATTAGTGATTCCAAATCCAATCTTGAACCTCATTATGTTCACCAAAGTGGTTCCAAGGTCGATCCTATCATGGTGAGTGACTTCAAGGAAGCTAACCAAGAAGTTGATTTCGAGACCAATGACAAACAGGACATAGCATTTAATGCATTGTTGGATGAGGAACAAAGATTTATGATGTGGGGGTATATTTATAATCTTCGCAACGCTTTGCCATTTAAGAAAGGAGAACCCTTTTAGACTTGGTTCATGAGTTCAGAAGATTATGAGAAGGAACGCATGAAGATGCTAAGGAAAGATGAAGCAACAAGAAGGAACTTTGTGAAAGAATTAGAGGAAGAAGAGGTTGAACATTTCCCAGCAAGAAGATACTTAAGTCTAGTTCCAAAGTCTCCAAGAAAGTTTACACAGGCGATGCAAAAGATGAGGATTATAATATGAGTTATGTAGGTGTAAAGGAAAGTGAAATGATGATGAAAAAGAGGATCCTAAAACTCCTCCACACTATTATAGTGATGAATACTATGGTGGATCTTTTGATGAGGATTAAGCTCTAGGATTTCCTTAGAACTCTCTTTCTTAGTGATTTGTTTGCATATTTTTATTTTTCAAACTTCTTAGTTAAACAAATAAAAGTTTTTAAACAATTATTTGAAAATTAATAAAGTATGAATTATTTTATGTTATTTGATTGAGATTGAATCAAAGAAATTTTGTGTTGATTTAATTTGTGCTTCGCCAAAAGTTGTTCTACACTAATTGTCAATTCGTTTTCTTCTCAAGATGGTGCATCCTACTAGGCCCACAAACCCAAATGAGGGAGTCAATCCTGAAGCCATGATGAAAAATTGCAGAGCATTTTTGGAGGATGAATTCCTATCTTTTGAAGATTTTCACTTTGATGACGTGTATCGAGACATAAAAGATCACTTGTGCCTCATTTACGCTTAAGAAAAAAGTCATTGGTGGGATATGACAAAAAGACCATATGTTATCAGACAATCCAATAGAGTGGAGTAGATTTGAGGAATTATTTTTGGACTGACTTTCTTTTTGTGCAGTTGACTTTGGTCAAAGTCAACTTTGATTAAAGTCAACATTTAGATTAGTGATTGCCACATCATGGCTTTGATTGGTTTTAAGCTGACTAGGATTGGCTTGACTTTTTTTATTATTTTATTTATCACCTAAGTGTACTTGAGTCAAAGTCAACACTACCACATTGTCAACTTGATTGACAGGGGCTAACTGAGACTTTCTTTCTTGTACACACGATATGTGTAAGAAAGGTCTTATCAAGGTCTGATGCGAGCAGCAGGGTTATTTGGAGATCAAGTTTGACTTTATCAAACTTTGGTCAAAAAGTAGTCTTGCTTTTATCATCCTCTTTAAAACCCTATGACATCACTATTTAAACACATTTTTATGAGGTTAAGCCCCATTTGGACACCTTAATAGCTACCCACCGTAGTTTAAGAGAGGGAGAATGTTTTCAAGTGAGATAAAAGTGAAGGAAAGTGAGGAAAGAAAATCAAGAAAATCAAGCATTTTCAAGGGAAAAGCAAGAAAACTCAAAGAAGGAGGCAAAGAGGGCTGACAACTTGGAAGCTTGGATCTTGAAGTTTTTGTGTTAGATCAAAGCGCTTGTGAAGGATTTTGAGCTTTTACAAATGTAGGTTTCCAAGATCTACATGTATTTGTGTTTATTTTTGGTGTTTTGGACATTTTTTAGATCTCCTAATTCCTTTCCATTTTCTTCTCAAACCCTTCTTCATCTAGGTTGATCTTGTTGATTTTAATAGATTCCACTTAATTTAGACTTATTTTGGTATTTTTAGTAAAAACCCCCCAATTACTTAGTTTAGGGTTTTGTGGACATTGGAAATTTTTTTTACTAATTGCTTAATTAGTGTCTTAAATTAAATACCGATGTCATGGCTGTATTTTTCTTCAAATTATTACTATTTATTGATGGAAAAATTGAAAAAATTTTGGTATGTCACTTTTGGCTATGAAGGATTTATTTTGCTCTTGATAATTTCTTCAAATCCTTGAGAAATTTCCTTGTATCCCATGCTGAAAATGATGAGAATTTGCTTAAAAATGTGTGGGATTATGTGTATTTGGTGACCGGCAATGTGTAATTAATTTTTTGATAGTTGAATATTGCAATTTGTGCTTAATTATGTGTATTGTGGCTATATGGGTTACTAAGCTTGCTTTGTTATGTTTAATTTGGCTTAATTTAACATTAAGGTTGTTAAAACATGTGTTTTTCTTTGTAAATTGATTAAAGTTGGGATTTTATGTTTAATCATATGATTAGATTAATTAACTTAGTAATTTTGGTTTAAATTGATGAGTATACTTGGGAAAGGTTGCACCTTTGGGATTAATTCAAACTTCAGTTGTTAAAGATAGTACCTTTAAATTTATTTATGCATAATGTGTTAGGTTAATTAACTAAGTTGGTAATTTATACTGTTACTTAATTAATAAGACTAATTGGATATTAAAATTTGTACCTTTATGCATAATTGACCTCCATTTTTGCTAATAATTAATAAAGTTGACACTTGTAGTGTAACACTCCCTTACCCAAGATTATAGTTACCATTAATTTTTTTTTCTTTTAAAATAAGTATTCAAAACCGCTATGAAATGAACACAATTTCAGGCAATGCCAAAACCAGTATTAAAAATATTTCTTTACTCTTTAGGACCATTTTATCAAACCACAACCATTATTAATAAAACAAATAAGTATTGTAGAAATACTCATACCTACATCGTAACAGAAAAGTGTTTAGTAAAATATAATGTATCTAGCTTGAAATATAATGAAAAGAAAATGCAGAAGAACACTGTACATTGTTGTGCTTCCCTATGTCTCACACCGCCACAAATCCCTACTGTTAGATTTTGGATTTATCTGTCACATAGGGCAAACAATTGTGAGTGAAAATACTCAGTAGACAACTATATGCATATGCCAATGCCATGTCATATAGTGTACACCCACACACATCAAATTATTATTTTTCTCTCTTTATTTTAAATCGAATAGTTCACTCTCTTTCTATATTTCGTATACGAAACACCACACCTATATTGGTGTGCGGATGAACTACTGTTCCAGAGGACCTACCGCTATATATGGTCAGTGGTTCACATAGCTACTAAAAATAAGGTTTGAAACCATGCACCTCATTGTGCAACCATTTTAAAAACATAAACTCTCAGGGAAAAATCTTTCATTTCATATAAAATAATAAATCTCATGAATTGCTTTACGAAAATGAATACTCATGCCACAATGCAGAAATACAACCAAGCAACACAATAAAATACATAATTACCAAACCGTCCCATCTAATAGCAGTAATTGTCGAAATGCCTCTACTCAAACCAACGATTTCATATTGCCAAGCACACTAATGTAATTATCGAAATGTCCTTGGTTACCTCGATAATTACCAAGATAACTCTCGGGTACATAAAAAATTTATCAAAATACCCTTCAATAGGTATATGGCTAATTACCATCTTACTCTCGGCTAAATAACAATCAAATAATAATTATCTAACTAGATACATACATACAACCACTCCAGTACATATGCACATGTCCATCTATATACATATTTATAAACACATATATAAAAATATACATATAAATATACATTCGTATACACACATATATATACAAAAATACATATATACACACCCATATATGTATACACACATTTTATATACATATTTACATGCAGCCAAATACAATTAATACAAATATATAATTATATACACAAACACCAATGCACAAATATACCCATATGTATATAGTAAATTAACACATTTTTATACAAAAATAATTATTTATATACATGCACTTATAATAAATACACTTATGCATATTAAATAAATACATACATAATATACATGCATTTTGTAAAATATAATTACATTTATAACTATGCAAATAAGTGTATAAATAATTGTATAAATAAAAATAAAAATAATTATAATTGAATACATATATATATATATACAAATTAATAAATAAATAGTAATTTAATATATATATATATATAATAAAATAAGTTGAAAATTAGAAAAGACCACAATACCCTTCCAAATTCTAATATTTTTAAGTTTATCCCTCATATAGAAAATGACGGAGATAACCCTAACAATTTTAAAAATTCTAACTATATCCCTAACATGTCAAATGATCAAAATGCCTTGAACCTTTTTAAAAATTCTATTTATATCCCTGACATGCAAATAACCAAATTACCCTTAACCATTTTCAAAAATCCCATTTGTATCCCTTGCATGCAAAATGACCAATTTACCCTTGAAATTTTTAAAAATATCTAAAGTACCTTTTACATGTGAAAAGACCAAGATGCCCCTCACATGTAAAAATTTAACATAATTATCCTATACATGGCTTACCCCTTATACAAGCTTAAAGTCAATGATTTTTTCATCTAATCATCAAATTAATCAAGCATAACACCAATTCCATCAATCAATTTCATCAAATCATGCTTTAATCCATCAAATTCACGCTTGGAGGTTTTGTCATATGCTCAATACACATCAAATTAATCATAATCAATCATCAATTCCAAGCATGAATCCATCACTTAATCAAGTAAAAACAACCAATTATATGAAAAATTGAAAGAGAAATAGTTGTCTACCTCTATTACAAGCAAGAAACTCTTCCTTCCAAGCTATAAAAATCCCCACAAGCTTTGCTAAAGAATTCCCCTTGATAGCCAGCCACTAACCTTTGACTTTCACTTGAAATTCTTTCAAATTTATAAATTTTCTCACTTTTTCTCTCTAGGTTTTAGTGTTTCTCTCTCTAGAACTAAATGAAAGTAAGAACAATGGAGAAATTATGAGAAGATTCGGCTAACAAGAAGAAAATTGTCAATTGATAACTTTAAAATAATAATAATTTAAAGTAAAAAGTAAAAAGATATTTACTAAAATATTAAAATAATGAATAGTAAAAGTCAAACCTAGTCAAACTTGATCGAAAAGTCCCTTGACTCATGAGATACTCTCGGCCCTCACAAATTGCCCGGGTAATTCAAAAGTTGTTTGTTTCAATGAAAAATGTGAAATCACAATAAAACCGAAAATGCATCCGAAAATCGACAATTTCAGAGATAATAACTTGGTTATTACATGTAGGTTTAAATATATTAACTTGCTTGTTTAAGTTTAATAAAATTTGTTAATTGATCAATAAATGCGTTGCTTTTGTATTCAATAATGCTTTATTTAAGAGTTTATTTTATAAGGGTTTAAGCCTAATATTCGTACTTTTGTATTATTTATGTACATGATAAAGTATGATACTTTCCCATGCATATGTGATACTAGAATGGGCACTGCATATGAATGAGATTTTTTTCTTGGTTTTTGTCTGCTCTAGATTCTCCATTTACATGAGATACTGCGAAGGTGCTTAATATCGCTAAGAAGATCATGGGCATTAACATGCATCGAAACATCTCATGTTTCCAAAAGACATGAATAAACTGATTTTCTAAAAGAGTCATGTTTTGAAAATTATGCATAGAAAAGTTATGGTCATGCATACGTAGGCATATATATATATATATATATATATATATATATATATATATATATATACTTTGGATGGAGCTCATATGGAATTGGTATGTGAACCGTTGAGTTGAAGTCCCTCTAACTAGTGATCAGAGAGATTGGATTCTCGCATGCACACATATTCGAATGTATTGGTGTATGTGGTGGTTGTGACCCCGACACTTGCATAACGTAGATGCAAACAGATCTCTTCCCTACTTACTCTGTTTCTTCTAAATGGTTAAGTGTATTGACTTTCTCCATTAGCATGTTTGTGTGCTGCTTTAGGAAATAATAGTTGCCAACGGGTAACTAGCTCTAGTGTAACTAAAGATATTCAAGATGTTATGCTAAATGAAAAGTCCTATAAATGTCTATTTCTAAATTCATTACATAAAACCTTTGAAAGAATTATATTTTGCATATGATTTATGACAAAAAGAAAATCAATGTTTGCAAGAGAATGACATTACGCTAGCGTACCTCATTGTATTAGCATGTGTAAATTGGAAACATACTGAGTGATTTTTCACTCACTCTTGGGATGTTCTAGGTAACTCCAAAACCTTAGTTTGAAAGGCTTGGCGGTGTTGTAGCGGACTAGTGGAGAAATGACAGTAGTACAAATAATTTTCCATATTGTCTTTTATTTGCTTTTGGACATTGTAAAACTCTAATCAACTGGATAATTTTCTTTATGTTGTGGGTCTTTTGCAAACAACTATATTTAATTTTTATTTAAAATACTAAGGTTTCCATTTAGTATTAAGAAGTTGAATATGTCCTAAGGAGTAAAGAAAATTTTTATTCGTACTTTACCTTTTTCCAAAGGAACCTCCTTTAATAATTTATTCTGAATATATTTCATTGTGACATTCCTTTAGTCGGGTCTCCAAACTTGGGTAAAGGGGTGTTACAAAAAATACTTCCCATTAATAAAGAAGAATGAGAAGGAAGTGGAATTCATTCGCTTGACTCAAGGAAACCTTTTCTTAATGAAATATGAGAGGAAGTTCGATGAACTATCAAGATACTTGCCTCATATCATGGACACCGAGGAGCACAACGGGAGATACTTTGAAGCTAAACTTAGACCTGATCTTTATAGGGCTATTGGCATATTACAACTTGGAACATAGGCCTAGGTTCTTCAAAGAGCACAACATATGGTCAAGGATGATCCTATGACCAAAGTGAAGGTGGTGGAAAAGGTTCTGATAATTGAAAGAAAGTAATTAAGCCGCAATAAGAGAAAGAACCATAGATATAAGGATGGAGAAAAGAAGTAGAAGAAAGATGAAGGAAGGAAAGATATTCCTCTGTGTGCAACATGTGGAAAACGCCATCCTAGAGATTATTATAGGAAGACTAGTGCATGCTTTAAGTATGGGAAGGTTGGACACATGTATTATGATTGTTTGGAGGTTCCAAAGGAGCAAAAGCCAATGCATGAAAGAGTTTATGCGTTGACTAAGAATGATATGGAGAATGACCCATTCGTATTTGTGGGAACAGTTGACACGAGTAACTTTAAGGTTTATACTTTATTTGATTTGGGCTCTACACATTCTTTCACATCTAGCCATTTTGTGTCAAAGATGATGAAACTTCAAATTTAGAATTTGACTTATTTGTGGCAACACGTCCGGTTTTAGTATGTACGATAATTCTATACTTAAATCTTGTGAAGTTTTTCTTAGAGATAATGTGTGGATTTGATTGTGCTTAAAATGTTTGATTTTCACATTATCTTTGATATGGATTGATTGTCTAAAAATAGAGAATAAAATTTATGTCAAGGATAGCAAGTTATCTTTAGTTCATTAAATCGACATTTTGTAACATACCCAATAGAGTTTGTTAAGTCAAACAAGATTGGAGTGGCTACCAAAAATATAATATATAATAATGCGGAAATTCAAAGATATTTGGCAACTTAAACCTTGATCAGTCAAATCCCATACTTTGACTATCTTAAATGTTTATTTAAAATAAAAAAATTAACTATAAACATCATCCCAAGAAAAATCATAAATGTCATCTTAATAGCAATTAAATGTTAAATAAAATTTAAAACCCATACAACCATTTTGTTCCTTTCAAAATAAATTAATATATCTAAATAAAATTTATCATAATCTTAATTATAAAACTAGTAAAACCTCCTGTTGTACTTTAGAAGATCCTCTTCTTGAGCCGCCTTAAGGTTCACCACTTCCATAACTTGACTAGAAAAACTAAAGTATCCTATGCATTATTACCTATATAAAAACAATATAAACTAAAGTGTGAACTTAGTAGAATTCCCACACAGCAACAATTTAAACAACTTAAACAATTTAATGATCAAATTATAGTAACTAGAGCATTTTCAGAAAACTTTAGTCATGCTTGCTATTTTACATTCATACTTTCTATGCAATGCTTTCATGATACTTAAACTTAATGCATAATAATTGGATTTTTTCTATAAATATAGAATAAGTGTGCATGCTTTTCAATCTCATTTATAGCACAATACTAAGTATTTCAATCTTTCTTATAACTTATATAATTTGTCATGACCAACTTAAACATTATATAGCACTTCAAATACTAACTATATGTGAAGTACCGTTCATAGTCCATTGTACATTATTATACTTATGCATGTATGTAAACTAAGTCTACACAATAAATAGCCTAGTTATTTCCCAAAAAAGGATAATACATACTGTATTCCAAAATATGAAGTTAACCAACAAGGCTAACCAATTTTATAATATCATACTATTTTCAATTAAGAAACAACAAATTGTCAAGCAAACAAATTTACAACTTGTTCCATATTCAACCAAACGGCTCAATTCTAGTTGTTTCAGATGTTCACATCAACACAGTAAATTACCAGAATTTTCAAAGTTCAAAAACTATTTATTTGGGTTTGAATAATCCAAATTGTCCTTGCATGGAAACAGTGACCCAGACAGCTTTAAGTTCACAATAAATTTCACAAAATTCGATTTGGCCTGAAACTAGTGGCAAATCAACCACACATTCTTCTAACTACCATAATTTTTCTAGAATCATGCAACCGATATAAATAATAATATAAAATTAAAAACGGATACTGTTAATTAAATTCCAAAATAGATCATTGAATTTTAAAAATTCACAAATAATTCATATGAAGTCAAAAATTAAAAATCCTAATGGACACAACTTAATAAAAGAATTGAGAACATATTTTAAAAATTTAAAACCTTTTTAAGACTATTTTTCCTTTGAAATGACACCTAAAGTTCGGATTGTTTAGAAATTTCAAAAAAAACTCAGTAAACTTTTAAAATTCATAATGAAATGTATAAAGATTGAATTGGGTTGAAACAAAAACCAAATTACTTAGAATTTAAGTCCTTTTTAGGATAAATCATATAAAAATTTTAGATTATGATATGGGGTTCCAAAAATTCAGTTTCTATCAAAATAGATACAAAATTTAAAAGATTTTTGGTTTGGACATAAATTAATCAACTTTTAACAACAAATAAATTAAATTGTATAATAAAACATTTATATTAACAAGTTATGATATCAATCCTACCTATAATCCTTGAAATTGCCTTGAAAAGAATTTACGAAGAAAAAAACTAGATCCCCAACTCAAACTGTTAGAACAAATCCAAAAAAAAAAAAAGGAGAAGAAGAAGAAATTTAGTACCTAACAATAGTAAGTAAGAAGAGAAAAACAAGACAAAACTTGAAAGCTTTTTTTTTTTTTTTTTCACATTTTACAAGAAAGAAAAATTATTATTAATAGAAGAGTTAACAAGAAGAGTTTTAATAGAATTAGGTAACTTTTGAAATTCAAATTATTATTAACCGTATAATTAATTTTTATTTATATAATTATTTTTAAAAAAATCATAACTGCTTAAATTTTTTTAAAAATATAATCTTATCTCATATACTCTTTTTTCTTTTTAAACAATGTCTTAATAAAATTATCTTACATATATAAAACAATTAGGATTCCACAAAAGTGTTTACAAGGTAGTTATCAGAAGATTATAGTCAACGTCTTTAATATGAGTTTAGATTCTCAAAGACGTTGTCATGTCCAGATTGTAAATGAGTTGTTGGATGTGTTTATTAAGAAGTTGCCACAATTGCCACCTGATGGAGAAGTTGAGTTCATCATCAATATGCTGTAGGGAATGACACCTGTCTTCGAGACACCGTATCAAATGGCACCTATGGAGTTGAAAGAATTGAAGGAGCAACTACAAGAACTCTTGAAAGAGGTTTTGTTCGACCAATTGTGTCCTTGTGGGGAGCACCAAATTTATTTGTAAAGAAGAATGATAGATCGATGCGATTGTGTATTTATTATAAATAATTGAAGATTTGTTTGATCAACTACAAGGAGCTAGTGTGTTCTCAAAGATAGATCTTTGAACGGGATACCATCAATTAAAGATAAAGGAAGTAGGCATTCCCAAAAATGCATTTAGGACAAGGTATAATCATTACGAGTTTATGTTTCTTTCATTTAGATTTACTAATGCATCCACCACCTTCTTGGATTTGATGAACCGTGTGTTCAATGATAATTTGGTTTGTCATTGTCTTTATTGATAACATACAAGTTTACTCTAACAATGTTGAGGAGCATTTAAGGGCGGCATTACAAAAGTTATGTGAAAAGTAATTTATGTCAAATTCAAGAAGTGTGAATTTTGACTTGAAAAGATTTCTTTTCAATGACATGTGGTGTCCAAAAAAAGGTACAAATTGGTTACGCAAGGTAGCCGCCGAACAAAATTAGAAAAGACTGATAAACTTTGGAGAAATTCCAAAATTTCTAGATTTGGCCAATTACTAATGTAATAATAGCGCCTAAATTATTTGATCAATAAAAGTTTCTTTTACAGGGAAGTTTCTATTTATGAAAAGTCAAAGTTGGTAAAGGTTAACTTCAGGCTGAGCTTAGGCTAGTTGGGCCAGAAGGCTCAAAAAAATTGGAGAACATAAGTCCACAAGGGTTGGTGCACATGCATGTGAGTGTATGTGTGTGTGATCTGCTCAAGTGTGTGCATGGGTGTGTGTGCAAGTGTATGTGTGTGCGTGAATGAGGGGGTGTGTGTATGGCCGTACACTTGTTTGGTGAGCAAGTTATGATTTTTCCTCATGTGTGTGCCACCCCTAAGTGTTGTATGTTTTTGGACTTCTAATTTATTGGAAAATCAAGCATTTAATATTAGATATTGTGCTAATAGGATTGAAGAAATATAAGAACTAACAAAACTAATTGTCTAGTTTTCTAAAGTTTTAAGTCTATAAATAAGGAGGCAATTAAAGAATACAAGACATGTAATTTCTCCTTAGTATGACAAAAATTCTAAGGTGAGACAAGAGAGAATTTTCTATTGGTTTGAAGCTAGGGTTGTGCAAGTTTGCTTGTAGGACAATTAAGGTAAGTTTCACAACTTATTTACTAATTTATGTATGAGAATGAAATGAATTTTCTTCTTCTTCTCCTTCTCTAAATTGTGTGCCATATGGGCCTGGATTAGTATGTGTTTTTGTCAGCTTTCCATGTGAATAAAAGCTTGAAAAACTTTGGTTGTAATTACCCAAGTTCTGAATTCACATGTAGGATATGTAAATGTTTAATTTTACGAATGTATGATTTAATCCATGAAACCCTAATTGGCCAAAAATTATGTATAAAATGTAAAATTGGAAGTTGGTCATTTTAAGTATCTAAACTATGGAAGCCGATTCTACAAGGTAGATTTTTACATGTGTTTTACTTGATCTACATGAAAGTTAATTGATTTAGGGTTTATACAAGGAAGTTGAATATGTGTATATTAATAAATGGTTATTTGGATATGAATGTATGAAGTTGAACATGCTTGAATATGGGTTTAATGTTGCCGCACCTTGGTTTTGTAAATAAGGTTGATGTTGCATTGATATAAGCATGTTTACATACACATTAGCATGAGAGCATGAATATGAAAAAGTTTATTTTTTGCCTTATGCATGTTTTGGTTTTGAAAGGGATTTTTAAAAAATGATTTCAACTTTTATAAAGAAAAGATATGATTTGAATGGTCATGTGTAGGCAATAACATATTTGTCACTAGAGCATATGATATGTGTTTTCCCACACAAAAATTTAGTTGGTACATTTGAGCAAATAGAGTTTACATGGGCGCATGTAGATGTATTTGTATATGTGAGAGGACTTGCTAAGGATCATAATGAGGGTTTGGCTATTATTTTTCATGGGAGTATATAGCATTGGCTTACTTGCATGGCTATGATGCAGGTTGTCCATTTTCACCATTCAAACTATTCATGACACTTTGAGGTGTTAGCTTCTTGGATTATTTTAGTTAAACTATTTAAAAACCTGTAATTGAAATATCAACTAGTATTTGATCTTAAAGTGTGTAAATTTCTAATTGAATTAGCATGTTTATAAAATTTTAAAAAGTACTACATAGTATTTTTGAACTAAAATATATATTTTTTGTTTGGAGAAGGGATTCATTCATTCAAAACATACCCGATTTGATATGAAATTTTGGATATGGATTTTTTAGATTTGACTTGACATTTGAATTCCATGGTGCATTTTCATATTACATGTGGATTTTGCCAAGTGATTTATGACTCAGTCTTTGTTGTTTGAATGTGTGTAGATAATGAAACTAATACTTAAGCATGATAGTGTGGACTTGAGAATGCATGATGATGCATCTTCATGTGGCAATGGACATTGACAGAAATAAATTATTGATTAGATAGAAAATAAAGTGATTCAGTTCTAATCTTGCTGTGTAATCCCAGTACAATATAATGTAATTTCTGTCTTGAAAGAAAATCATATAGTGAATAATCTTCTTGAACTACAGTGTAAATGCTTTTTCTGTGAAATCTAGTGAACAAATGTGTTTGGTTTCATACGTTCTCAGACTCTGTATCACCATCATCATCTTTTGCTCTTCAACATATAATACACACACACACACACATATATATATAATACTATAACTGTCAAAAGGCAGTTCATCTGGTAACTGCCCATTATGGGCGTATGGTTACCAATATCTATCACTCGCACATGATAGGAAGATGACAATACATATCTGAGCTACAAACGCTTCTTTAATTCCATACAATATTCATAGCATTCATACTTGCAAATACACTGTACGACCCTTGAATAAATATTGAATAAATTTTGGAGCTTGTATCAGTAGGTTGACTCCCACTAAATATTTGTTCAATGTGTCACAGATTTCTTCTATTACATCTAGACGCGCCTAATCCCCTCATTGAAAGGCTACGGCTAACTACATTTACAACTATGTATTCACAATTATATGCATACACTTCCACAAGATAATACAATTGGTTAATCAGTGAATACACATAAGTGATGTAAAATAGATAGAAATCTTCCTATCATCCTTATGTATATCCATTCTTAGCTAATCGCTTTCCTAAATATTTTCTCATGGGCTAATTAATTTAAGGCATAGATATGCTAAGGTAGCAAATATTAACCCATTATTTCAAAAACATAGTCAATAGTCACTAAGAACACTTGATGAGATTTTTATTTAAATCTTAAAAAACTCACACAATGAGGAAACAGGGATTTATTCACTCACTTTCTTATATGATCGTTTAGCACACATAGTATGAATCATGTGTTATAATGATCTTTCTTTCTTTTCTACCAAAAAAAAGCGTAGGTCTCTATTTTATTAATATTTATATCACTATACAAATTTTAGTTCAGTCGCTTTTCATTGCGCTAAACCTGAAACTTTTAAGTGCTCGTCTACCTTTTGGCGCCAAACTTCTAGTTTTATATCTATCCTTTAATCAGGTTAACATAATGTTGGGTACATTATGATTAGTTTTTAATTAAATTATTTATAAACACCTCATCTTGACCTAGTTAAGGTGACAATATTACAAAATTATTTGCTCCAATACAACTTCTATTGTGTCTTATTCTTCCTCATTTCCGCTTGCTGCCACAATGCCTGAGACGATCGCTTATGTGAGGAAACCGGTCATGCTAGTTTTCCTTAAGCACCAAAACTTAAGATAAAATGTATAATATATATAAGTGGTGCTTAACAAGTACAATACCTTAAAATTAAGATTCAATTATAGCACAAAGATTTACAATCTACGTAAACCTAAAGACCTAGAATGTGATGCATGCACATATTTAATCATAGCCTTAGTTAGTGGATCTGCTACCATTTGTTGCGTAGAGATATATTAAATCTTTACTTGTTTTTGTGCTACAATATCTCTCACAAAATTATATTTGGTCTCTATGTGCCTAGATTTGTTGTGGTATTTAGGATCCTTTGGGTAACAACCACATTTTTCTAAAACCGTTGACTTTTGGTTACAGTTAAAGTTTGATTGTCATGTCACCACATACACCACAACAAGCTGGTTGAGAGTTCTACAGGCATTTGGCAAGGAAATAAAGTATCCAATTAGGGGTCGAGCGATTATTTTTCTTCTCATTCTACCTTTGGTCAAAACATTAACTTTGACATTTCTTTTTAATATTTATTATTTACTTTTTACTTTTTTTTGCTTTTTAATTTCTCTTCTTTTTAACCTCTTGGCCAACCACCTCCATTAATAAAGGACCCAAGAAACTTCTAAAGAGAGAAAGAGAAAGGAAGAGAGAGAAAATAAAGGAAAATTCAAGGAGAATATAAAAGGAATTGAATTGGCCAGCTAGGAAACCTCAAAGCAAGGGTGTGTGGTGGTTTCCAAGTGTCCATTTGATGATTTCAAAGCTTGGAAGAGAGATAGGCTTCCTTACCTTTGTGCAATTTTGAGTATTTATCGATTTTTGGTTAATTTAAGGCTAGGATTATGTGAATCACTTGTTGATTCTTACTAACTCAAGTTTAATTTGATGTTCTATGGTTTGATTTAGTGTTATAGCAAAACCTCCAATTGTTAGGGTTTCTTTAATGTGCGAAAAGTGTGGAATTACATGTATTTTCTACTATTTTTTCCTTGGATTGTGTAATTGGATTAGGGATCTTGCAAAAAACCCCATGAAAATTGCTTGAATTAATGTGAAATTGGTTGATTTAGGGAGCTTGTAAGGATTGCCAATTGTAGGGACATGGTTGGCATTTTTGAATTTGTTGAGAAAGTATTATTTTGTTATTTATGAGACAAGGGTAGTTCGGTAATTTTTCATTTACCCTAAGAGTATATTTTGGTAATTATTGAAAGAGGTAAGGACATTTCAGTACTTCTATCGATGTAAATGGTACTTTGGTAATTAATGTTGTAAGTAAGGATATTTCAGTAATTATCAATACAGTGACGGGTAGTTTGGTAATTATATGTGGTTACACTCTGTTTGGTTGTATTGATGCACTAAGGTATGCATTTACATTTATATAGAAGTATGTCATGGGTTTTAGTGTTTTTATATAAAGAGGTGGATTTTTCTCTAAGAGTTTTATATTTTAAAGTAAATGCACCGAAGAGTGCTGGTTTTAAACCGTGGTTTAACAAGTCTTGGATCATTATGCCACCACGAGTAGGTGGGTCTTTTCCGAAATGTGATTTAACCGCCCACCACAAAATGACATGTGGGTTCCGTGAAGGTACAGGATAGACCTGCTGACCACAAACGAGCATGTGGACCGAGCTAATTGGTTTATAAAAGAAAAAGGGAAAAATAAAAATTTTACTTATATGGCACCACATTGCATTACATAGCACTGCATTGTCATGTGAATCTGGAATGTCTACTGAGTTTTTATTGCTCACTGTTGTTTATTCATCAATGGGAGGTAAATTCGAAACCCGATAGTAAGACTTGGTCGAGTTACGAGACTGGAGGGCATAGCAAAGTACTTGTTTTCGCATTTTATAATTTTATGCAATGGTACCCTATATATTAAAATACTTTTCTATTATTGTGTGTGTATGTGTATTTTAAAATACTTTGGTTAGTATAATTTTATCTAGTTTGGAAAAAAAATGATCTCAAAGAGTAAATAAAAGTTTTAATATTATTTTGGTATTGTCCAGAATCATTTTAAATATATTTTGAATTTACATTTAAAAAAATACTACACGGTAATCATTCCTTTATCGGAAACCTATGCTTGGGTAAAAGGGTGTTATGGCGTTGGTATCATAGCTCTAAGTTTTCAAATTTGTACTTGTTGCTGCATTGCTCACCTGCGTGCCAAGGTAGATTGTTCTATTTAGATTTTTTTAGTATTGTTCGTTTATTTTGTATTTTGTGACTTTACTTACTTAGATAGGGCAGTTGGTAAATACTATGTTGTGTGTATTTCACAAGAGGTATAGTGGTCCAGTTGAGGAACCGACGGTGAAGCCAGCTACGGAGTCGGTTAAGGAGCTGGTTAAAGAGTCAGTGGTGGAGCCACTGTCCAAGAGGGTGAGGTTTAGTGATGATCTCCTATCTTCCTCAAGCATAGACTCTCGAGATATTAGGGTAGTAGAGGATTCAATTTGACAGGAGATGAAGCGTCAGCAGATGGAAGTAGCTTTGTTTTTAAAAGGGCTTATTGTCGCGGTACCGTCACCAGATGGAGGGCACTTTTATGTCCAGACATAGAGTTTGGAGCAGTTCCAGATTAACCATCATTATGAGATGTACCACTGCTACATGGACTAGTTTTGGGAAGAGCCTAGAGAGCAGTAGCGCTAACCACTTAGCTGGACAAGGGATTATGGTGCTGGCAATAGTAGTTGAGGAGTTTGAGGGCCCCGGGGAGGATGAAGACCCTGAGGAGGACCCCGAGGAGTTTGGGGACTTCATAATGTCTGAGGACTCTCTAGAGCCTATAGACCCAAAGGATGAAGACCCATAAGATTTCCCTCAAAGTGATTAGGGTTTCAATTTTCATTTTATCTGTGGTCTTTCCAGTTTTTTTGATTGTATATATGTTGTATATATCGTATATATGATAGATATTATATATATGGTATATATTATACATATTTTATATTTTGGTTGTATAACATTTTATTTTGTAAATGAAGTGTTGTTTTGTTATGTATCTAAGTAAATTATTATGTACTATTTATATAAGATTTATTTCTCTTTTACTGTAGATGCTGCATTTAGCCATAAATGTTCACTCCGTGCCAGAGAATAGCTCGGGGGATATGACGAGTTGGTTACTTAAAGCCCTAGAAAGACTAGTGGGCCAGAATATGCAACAACAACAATAGGAACCATAATAATCTATGGGGATTAATGTAATGATGAAGTAGTTCAGAGAATTCCATCCCCCGAAATCTGAAAGATCAATAAATCCTCTAGTGGTGGAAAGTTGGATTCGCGAATTAGAAAAGATCTTTTCCATCCCCCAAAATTCGAAAGATCAATAAATGCTCTAGTTGCGGAAAGTTGGATCCGCGAGTTAGAAGAGATCTTTTTTTTGACCGACGGTACTAAAGTTCAAAAGTAATTTGTGGTTTCTTTATACAGAAGGAGGGAGCCAGTCATTGGCAGGATTTGATAAAGAGGGTGTATCGTACATAAGAGAATCCAATAACTTTTAATCAGTTCAAATCTTTGTTTTCTGAAAAGTACTTCCCTCGAGTGAAGCAAGAGGAAAAAAAAGCTAAGTTTTTAGGCTTAAAGCAAGGGATTCTCTCCCTAGTGGAGTATGAAAGGAAGTTCAATGAGTTGTGGACACTGAAGAGTCCAAGGCTTGACGCTTTAAAAAAGGACTGAGGTCAAAGCTCTACAACGGCACTAATCTATTTCAACTCCCTACCTACACTTACATCTTACAGCGAATCTAGTTGATCACTAAACTGGAAGTAGTTAAACTTGCAGGGCAAAGCTCTACTTCTGTGAAGAAACCATGGAAGGGAGGTCTTCAGCAGAAGTTTAAGGGAGCAATGCCCGTAATGACAATAATAACAAGAAGTTTAAGGGAGTTGATAGCCAACTTGGTATTCCGCAGTGTAAGAAGTGCTGCAAAAACCACTATGGTGAATGTTGAAAAAACCCAAGAGTATGTTTCGGATGTGGCCAGCCTAGCTATATGAGGAGAGACTGAACAGCCTACTCAAGACCCCGTATTTATGCTGACCAGAGAGGAAACGTGTAACACCCCTTTACCCGAGCCTGAAGACGCAAATAAATAGATGTCACTTTGAAAAGGCGTTACAAAATAATAACATAAAGAAAATTTCCTTTTCAAACATAACCGGAAAACTGAATAAAATTTTTTTTTACTCTTTAGGATAGAATAAAACCGTTGGTATTAATAGCAAAATCAAAATATTTCTAAAGCCCAAAAAAAATTTGTTCTTTATACAAGACCCACAACATAAAAAAAATTAACTATATCTCTATTAGAGTTTTAGTATTATTAAAAAAGAAATAAAATGGCAGAAACTAATTTGTACTATTACCACCCTCCGCCGGTCCGCCACGTCATTGCCAAACTGCTCAGCTAGGATTCAAGATTACCTAAACACACAAAAAAAAATAAGAGTGAGTGAAAAACACTTGGTAGGATCCCAACATATATGTGATGATACAGTGCAATATGCCATGAGAAAAGTTAGCAGTCATGAAAACCTCTTCTTCATTTTTCTTTTAAAAGCAACCATAAATGCAATGACTTTTAAATTCTTATACGTAGGACTTTTCTCTTTGCGTAAATATGAAATTACGCTGGAGCTAGTTACCCGTCGGCAACTCTAATTTCCTAAAGTAGTACACATGCATACTTTTAAGAAAATCCTTACATATTTAATCGATTAGAGGGAACGGCAAGAGTGGGGATGAAACCCACTTGCATCCGCGTCATGCAAGTGCCGGGGTTACAACCTTCACACGCACCAGTACGCTCGCATGTGCGCACATGCGAGACTCCTTTCTCTCCACCTACTAGTTAGTGGGACCTCTACTAACCGATTCACAAACTTGAACACATATGCTCCATTCATCATAACATTAAAACCTACGAGTGCATGGCCATGACTATACGCTGCATATCTTTTAAAAACGTGAACTGTGATAGTCAAAACTTTCATGTTGGATTGCGATGCATGTGTATGCTTGTGCCATTACTAGTCAACACAAATCTCATGTCTTTAATGTACATGGCTTCAAACACAATGGCCATGCACTCGTATACTTGTACACAATGGCCATGCAATCTCATGTCTCATATGCAAGATGCCACATGCATTTAAATACTTGTATATATATATATATATATATATAGATATATATATATATATATATATATATATATATACTTGATCACGCATAGGTATAAATTTATTCCAATAACTCAAGTTATGACCTACTATATGCAAACCATCCATATAAACATATATATATCTATAACTTCATACTAATAAATCAATAAGAATAAACCCATGTAATTCCAATGAAACTATTTCTAAATGGCATACTAATTACATAAGAAAGCAAATATAGCAATGCTCAAACCAATTTCCAGCAAGCATACTTTATAAGCAAAGATTTCAACTACAATAAATTAACCAACACAAAGCATAAAAAGTCCATGCTTTAATAATTTAACAAGCTAACTAACAACAAGGTTAGTTTTAGATAAGGTAGTCATGGAGTTTAACTTAAAATCAAGTCCTAAACTAATTACATTACAGCCTTCTCTTAATTTATTAATACACCACAAATGGCTAGTCAAGTTCAGCCCATTTTTTCCCAAAATTTCTAGCAAGAAACAATATTTACCCTAGCTTAAATCCATAGACACAAGATGTTGTCAGTAGTTGCAGATTTTTCAGGATTTCCAACAAAATAGGTAGGATTGTAAAAATTATAGAACACTCATCTTAACTCTAATTGGGTAATTCTAAAACTGAAGTAGCCACAACTTAATTAATTTAGTGAGAAAAAATGAATAAAAAATTAGTAAAAATCGGAGGCCCTGAAATAATACCAAACCCGTGGGTTATGGTGCAGGGTTCTCCCAGAACAACAATCTGTCAAGTAATTTTGACATTATTATTTCTCCCTCTTTCGAACTCCGATTATAGAATTCAAAAACGAGAATGTTCCCAAGACAATCAAATTTTTATAGTAAAAATTACAGAATTTTTGGACAACTACTCGAACACTTCACAAAAAGTTCAGGGAGTTTCTGATTTCACAGCACACACATACATATTTTCAAACAAAACACTAAATTACAAGAGGACCCTACCACAATACCAGATTTGGGCTGAATAACTTTTAAAACCCACCTTAAACAATCCATTTCAATAACTTCCTAAGTGATCCCAAATAAAATCCATGAAGTGCAACACAACAACACTACCAAATCATTAACAAACACAAGTAGGAGTTGGGTCATACCTTGGATTAGCTAAACCCCACTAACATCTTGAGAAAGCAAGATAAAAACCCCTCCTCCAGCTACTGGAAATGGCTAGCCCTCTTCCTCCCTCCTCCTCCTTGAAGCCTTGAAGGCAACCCCCTTGAACAAGCTTGAAGACTAGCCCCTTTTTCCCTTGCCTTCTTCTCCTTCTTCTCTCAAAGTCCTCACTTCTCCCTTTCTCTTTATGATGGACAGCCACATTATGCAAATGGGGTTAGCTTTCAGCCCATAAGGTTGCTCTTATAGTATGAGGGTTGAGAGTTTATAGAGGGTAGCTAGGGTTTTTGATGAGGTGGCAAAAAGCTAGACCACTCTTGACTTATGCTTGACCAAATTCAAATTTAGTATTGCATGTGGTCCCCACCTAAAGAAAAACCAAGACCACCTCAAAGCCACTTGCCATATGTATAGTTAAAATATGAATCCCAGTCATCACACTGCCAGTCAAAGTGATGATGTGGTAGGGTGGACTGATGACTGTTAACTTTACCAAAAATGAAAACAAACATAGAGAACACATAAAATATCACAGACCTCTCAGTCTAAGTCATCCAATACCAGACCATGACCCGACAGTCACCGGTCCGTGCATTGACTTTGACCAAAAGTCAACTGTACACAGAAGTAAGCAGACATTACAAAATGGAAAAGGATGATGCTGAGGTGGTGGCAGGTACCATTTCTCTTCATGGTTTTAATGTGTATGCATTGTTTGTGTTTACCCGGTTTGCTTCTAAATTGGCTAAGAAACCTATTCTACTTGGATGTGATTTGTGTGTTGATACACCTTTCGGTGTTAGCATGTGTGCTTCGTTTATGATTGATGTTTGTGAAGTGTGCCTTGGTAACAAGACGTTGTGTGTCAATTTGATCATATTATAAATGTTAGATTTTGATATGACCTTCAATATGGACTAGCTATCTAAGAATGAGGCTTGCATTGATTGCAAAGAGAAGAGTTTAGCCCTACGGATAGTTAGAGTTTTGAGTTTGCAGGATCGAAGTTTCGACTGTAGCCAAAATTGCTAACGGCGATGTAAACTTTGAAGTATTTGCGTTACAACAAGGAATTGGAAGTTCTAGAACCACACGACGTCAACATAGTTTGTGACTTCTTAGACATATTTTTGAAAGAATTGTCGGGTTTACCACCGGACTGAGAAGTAGAGTTTTTTATTAACTTGATTACTAAGAACTGCACCTATTTCGAAGGCAGCTTACAAAATGACACCTGTTGAGTTGAAGGAGTAAAATAAACAGTTACAGGATCTATTAGACAAGGATTTTACTAAACCCAGTGTTTCATCTTAGGAGCGATAGATCTACTTGTAAAGAAGAAGGACGGTTCAATGCGGTTATGCATTGATTACTGGGAGCTCGATAAGGTGATGATAAAAATAAGTACTTGTTGCTTAAGATTGATGACTTGTTCGATTAGCTGCAAGAAGGAAGTATCTTTTTGAAGATCGGTCACCTTTATTCCGATTACCACTAGCTAAAGACCAATGAGGAAGACATGTCAAATAGTACTTTTCAGAAAAGATATGGCCATTACGAGTTCTTGGTGATGCCATTTGGATTGATGAATGCACCAGCAGCATTCATAGATCTAATGAATCCTGTTTTTCATGATTCGTTGGATAAGTTTGTGGTTGTGTTCATTGACGACATCCTCATCCACTCCAAGTCAGCAGCCGAACTTGAAGAGCATTTGAAGTTAGTGCTTTAGCAGCTGTGTGAGAAGCAATTATACGCCATGTTCAAGTCATATGAGTTTTGGTTGGAGAGCATCACTTTTCTAGGGCATATCTACAATAGGTATCCAAGTGGACCCTAATAAGGTTGTAGCAGTTCAGGAGTATAGAAGGACAATAAACATCAAAGATTTCCGAAGTTTCTAGGTTTGGCGGGATACTATCTTCAGTCCGTGCAAGGGTTTTCCAAGATTGTGTTACTGTTGATGCAATTGTTAAGGAAGGAAACTAAGTTTGTCTAGTCGAAGGAGTGTAAGGAAAGTTTCCAAAAGCTTAAAAGGAGCCTAGTCTCTTCACCAGTTCTTATTTTACAAAACAACAAAAATAACTTTGTGATCTACAGTGACCTTTCAGGCAAAGAATTGGGATGTGTTCTCATGCAGAACGACAAGGTGATTGCTTATGCATCGCGCCAATTGAAACCGTATAAGCAAAACTACTCGACACATAATTTGGAGCTAGCAACAGTGGTGTTCGCACTAAAGATCTTGCATCATTACTTGTATGGAGTAAAGTACGATATTTACATCAATCAAAAAAGTCTTAAGTACTTTTTCACTTAGAAAGACCTTAACATGAGACAGAGGAGATGGTTGGAGTTAGTTAAGAATTATAATTGCACTATCAACTGTCATCTAGGCAAAAAGAATACAATAGATGATGCTTTGAGCAGGAAGTATGTAAGTTTTAGCAGTAGTCTGATCACTTCTCAACCTCATATCTTAGAAAATCTACGGAGCATGGACATTGAGTTAGTTACTAACCAATGTTCATCCTTGTTGGCGTCGTTCACGACTCAACCTTCAATCGTGGACAAGTTAAAGGAAGGTCAAGCTGGTGATATGACTCTCTTAAAGATTAGAGATGAGGTAATCCAAGGAAAGAGACTAGGATTCAATCTTGACAGAGATGGGATGTTAAGATTTGCTACTCGTCTGTGTATGCCAAATGTTGAAGAGACCAAGAAAATTTTTTTGGTAGAAGCTGACTGTACACCTTACTCAATGCACCTTGAGTCTAACAAGATGTGCAGGGAAGTCTACAAAACTTTATGGTAGGCTAACTTGAAGTGAGACATCACAAAGTTCGTAGAGCAGTATTTGACTTGCCAGCAAGTGATCTTCTGGTTTCACAAACGCCATTGATGATTCCAGAGTGGAAGTGGAAGCATATAGCAATTGATTTCGTTGTAGGTTTGTCACGGTCCTAACGAGGCAATGATACAATTTGGGTAATAGTGGATCGACTTACAAAATTAGCTCACTTTTTACCTATGCGTATGACTCACTTGATAAAGAAGCTAGCTTAACTCTACATGGATGAAATTGTATGGCTCTATGGTATGCTAATGTCGATTGTTTCCAACTAGGACCCAAGGTTCACATCGTCGTTCTGGAAGAGTTTGCACAAAGCAATAGGGACGAAGTTGACCTATAGTACAACTTTTCATCCCATACAAATGGCCAATCGGAGCGGATGATTCAGACATTTGATAATATGCTGATGGCTTGTATACTGGATTTTGAGAGAAGCTGGGAAAGGTACATTCCATTGGTGGAGTTTGCTTACAACAATAGCTATCATACTTCCATCGATATGGTTCCATATGAGGTTTTGTATGAAAGGAAGTATAGATCTCCATCCCATTTGAATGAAGTTGGGGAGTAAGTTACTTAGGCCATAAATTTTGCAATAGATTAGTAACATCATCAACAAAATACGACATAGGATGAAAGTATCTCAGGATAGACAAAAGAGCTATGCGAACAACCGACAGAAAGACCTGGAGTTCAAGGTAGGATAGAAAGTTTTCCTCAAAGTTACACCTCTGAAATGTGCACTAAGGTTCGAAAAAAGAGCAAGTTAAGTTTTCATTTCATCTACAATTTTGAGGTATTGGAAAGAGTTAGGGTTTTGGCTTTTCAGTTAGCTTTACCTCCCAAGTTGTCTGGTGTGCATGACGTCTTTCATGTATAGATGCTGTAAAAGTACGTGCATGATACTTCACACGTCATCGAGTATGAGCCATTGAAGGTCCACGATAACCTAACATATGAGGAAAAACCAGTGAGGATTTTGGATCGCAATGACCAAGCTCTTTGGAATAGGATGATTCTGTTGGTGAAAGTCCTTTAGAGGTACCACGAGGTGAAGGAAGCAATGTAGGAGTGGGAGGACGAGATGAGAGTTAAGTACTTGAGTCTGTTCGTATTGGTTTCTAACTCCTCAAATTTAATTCTGGGAACAAAATTTTTTTAAAGGGAGAGAGTTGTAATAACCACGTTTTTCTGAAATTGTTGACTTTCGATCAAAATTAAGATTCGATTGCCACATCACCACTTACACTGCAACGAGTTGCTTGAGAGTTCCTTGGAATATTTAATTTGATGTTATTGCTTAGACTGTGTAATTGGATCATGAAAATTGCTTGAATTGATGTGAAATTGGTTATTTTAGGGAGCTTGTAAGGGTTAGCCATTGTAGAAACATAGTTGGTATTTTTGAGTTTGTTTAGGGCATTTTGATCTTTTCACATATAAATAACATATTTGATATTTTTAAAATTGTTGAGGGTATTTTACTCTTTTCACATAGAGGGGACATGTTTGGAAATTTTAAAATTGCGAAGGGTATTTTGATCATTTCACATTTCCTAGGTAATTAATATTTTTATTTGAGAATTATCATTTTTTGAAAGATTAGCATGTTAGTTGTATGCATTATATATATATATATATATATATATATATGTATTTTGTTTATGTGAATTTGTGTTTATATATATATATGTGTGTGTGTGTGTGTTAGTATATTTATATATATGTATGTTTGTGTGTATATATATTCATATAAATGTGTGAATATATTAATATTTATATTTATATGTATACATATATATTTATAAGTATGTTGATATGTATTTATATATATATATATGTACTAATGTGTTTATATATATAGGATTGGAAAAGTATTATTTAGTTATTTATTAAATAAGGGTAGTTTGGTAATCTTTCATTTGCCCTGAGGGTGTATTTTGGTAGTTATCGAAAGAGGCAAGGACATTTTGGTACTTCTATTGATATAAAGGGTACTTTGGTAATTAGTGTGGTAAGTAAGGATAAAAATTCTTCAAGAATAGGAGTCGAAGAATTTTCACAAAAAAACTAGCCTTGGAAAGATACAAGTGGCCAAAGACCTTGAGGCCAGTAATGTCAAATGTCCCTGAATTCTATTAGTGTAACCTCTAAGAAGACCATCCTCAACAGCAAAAGATCTGGCTATATGAGAATGAGTTCATCCATAATCTTTGGACAACAACCAATGGCGATTTTAGAGGACTTCCAAAAGTTTTGGTCAACACCATAAAAAATTATTATTTCACATAGAATAATAAATCTTGTGAATTGCTCTATGCAAATGAATTATCATGCCACAATACATAAGTATAACAAAGCAACGCAATAAAATACGTAATTACCAAACCATCCTATCTGACAGCAGTAATTACTGAAATGCTCCTACTCAAATCAACGATTTCAAATTGCCAACCATATATATATTTATAAACACACACATATATATAGATACACATATATAAATATACATTCACATATATATATATATACACAAATATGTATATACACACCCATATATATATATATACATGCACACAAATACAACTTATATATGTACATTATTATATATATACATACACCAATGTAAAAATATACTTATGTGTATACAATAAATTAATACTCCTTTTTAATACATAATTAATTATTTATACACATGCACTTATACAAAAATACACTTTTACATATTTAATAAATACATACATAATTTACATGCATTTTGTAAAATATAATTATATTTATAACTAAGCAAATAAATGTAATTGAATACAAATAATTGTAATTGAATACATATATATATATATATATATATAAATTAATAAATTAATTAATAAATAAATAATTTAATGTATATATACAGTAAAACCTCTATATAGTTATATTGTTGGGCCAAATAAATTTTATTGTTATAAAAAGGTTATAACTTAATAGAGGTATAGTTAATTTTTTTTTACTTGTAATTATAGTATGGAAATATAAAAAATTTCATGCTAAGAAGCTCTAAATATACTCGAGAAGTTAGAAATATTTTGGCTTCGATAAGAAGGTATTCAGATTGATGAGTTATTAAGCACTCGCAAATTCAAAAACATAATAGCAATTATAAAATATAAATCATTGTCCCAAATAATTTTAGATAAATATATTATTTCTTAAACCTTTAATATAATAAAGTATATATTTTTGTAATATATATAATTATTATTATTATTATGTAGAGGTAAATTTTTTAAGATGAGATTTAAAAAATTTATAACTTATTACAATGTTGAGTTTATTCTTATTTTTAACTGGCTCAAATTAAGATTCTAATTTTTTATTACTATATGGAGGTTATTCTTACATAGAGTATCACTATAAAGATGTTCTACTGTATATATAATAAAATACTTGGAAATTGAGAAAGACCACAATACCTCTCCAAATTCCAATATTTTAATTTCCACCCCTCATATGGAAAATGACTAAAATACTCCTAATAATTCCAATTATATCTCCAATGTGTCAAATGACTAAAATACCCTTGACCTTTTTTGAAATTTCATTTATATCCCTCACGTGCAAAAGACCAAAATGCCCTTAAATATTTTCAAAAGTTCCATTTGTGCCCCTTACATGCAAAATGATAAATTTACCTTTGAAATTTTCAAAAATTTCCAAAATATCCTTCACATGTGAAAAGATCAAAATGCCCATCACATGTAAAAATTTGACATAATTCCCGCATACATGGTCATCCCCTATACAGATCCAAAATCAATTAATTTCACACTATTCCATCAAATTAACAAAGGTTTATGCATTAATCCATGATCAATTTCAACTAAAACCACTTTAATCCAACCAGTCAATGTATATTTCAACAAAATCTCAAAACCCTAAACTCTCATCAATTAGGAGTTTTATCATATGCTCAATACACATCAAATTAAGCATAACCAATCATCAAATCATCCATACCAAGTATGATTCCATCAACTAATTAAGTAAAACACATGAATTACAAAAAAAAAAATCAAAGAGAAATAGTTGCCTACCTCTCTTCCAAGCAAGAAAGCACTCCTTCTAAGCCTTGAAAAATCACACAAGTTTTGCCAATAACTTCCTAAGTGTGTGGAATTTAGAGAGTAAATACAAGAGTGAGAGTTTCTTATGTCAATGCTAGGGTTTGTGAAATTTGCTTGAGGGAATTCTAGGTAAGTTCCACACCATTTTTTGTTAGGTTTTGCCTAAGATGTGGTAAGTTCCACAACTTATTTGTTTGATTGTGCATGGTAATAGATAGAATTTTTTCTTCTTCTCCTTCTCTAAAGTTTGCATGATCTAAGGGTATGGAATTCTATATAATTAATTAAAAGACTATGCATGTGAAAAATATATATAATTAAAAAAAGTAATGGTTTAATTGCTTAATTACAGAAAATACATGTAGTAAGCCTAAAGGTTTGGGTTTATATAATTATATGTTCAATTTCATGAAAACCCTAGATGAACAAACATGCATAAAATTTAAAAGTTTGGATTTTTAAACAAATATATGCATGCATCTATGTAGCCCAATTATACAAGAATAGGAACGCATGAAATAATATTTGTGTAACCCTAGGTGCTGAAATTTCTTGCTAAAACCTAGTCTAAATTTATATTTTGAATAGGCATTTGGTTGCTGAAATTTCTGGACACATTATTGTAATTTAGTTAGTGATTTCTTCATAGAATAGTTAAATAGACATAGTTTATATATTGCTGAAAATTCTGGGCAAATTTATGCATTTAAACTGTGGTTATTTTTAGTAAATATTTTAATAAATATGTATATATGTTGCCGAAATTTTCTGGGTTGAAATCTGCATGCTATGCAATTGTTCTATATATTAAATCATGTATATTATTGTGTAAATTGTTGCTGAAATTTCTAGGCACATATAAATTCATAATTAGCATATGTGATGTGAAAATTAATGGATTATATGTACATTGATAGCTGAAAATTAAGTGTATGCTAGATGAGATAATTTGGCATGAATATACTTGGCTAGGCAATGGATGTGCTGCATCTTACATCTACAATTGGAGGGTGTAGTTGCATAAATTGGAGACATGTTGCATACACATGCACATGAGACCATGGACATGAAAATTTTGATTTTGCCATGTGCATGTTTTGCTTTTGGAAAAGAATTTCTCAATGAATAATTTAAAATTTTCGAAAAGAAAGATGTGATTTCAAAGGTCATGTGTAGGAAATATAAAGTATATATTGGAGCTTATATAATGTGAAATGGAAATCAACTAAGGGAAGGCTCGAATTTAGATAGATCCTTCAGACAATGGATGTAGACACATTTATGCATCTGAGAGAGGGCTCATTGAGGATCACAATGAGAGATAGGCTAATGCTCCTTGGCTAGGGTATAGGGCATTGGTTTGCTTGCATAGCTAGGATGCAAGTTGTCCCTTTATCCCCATTTATACTCATATTCCTCTTAGTGGTATACGTTTCTTAGGGTGTGTTGGTCAAACTACTTAAGAAACTTTATATGAATTACCAACGGGTAATTGCACCTTGTCTATGTGGTTTTTCTTTTAAGGAACTTAGATGCTTATGATATGGAAAGTCCTACTAGTAAGTATATTTGAACTAAAATTTTATGTTTTTGTTTAAAAGGGAATCATTTAATTGAAATATAAGTACGCATGGAATTGACATAGATTTTGGATTTTGGGTCTACACTAGCATTTTATGATGCATGTGCATGTTGTATGTTGAATTGTTGAGTGATTTGTCACTCACTTTTTATTATTTAATTGTGTGTAGGTAATGAAGATAATAATTGAATATGATGGCATGGATTTGGGAAGGCGTGGCTATAGGCATGATTAGCATTTGATTTGCTTCCGCATGGTTTTAATTAAACAATGTTATTTAATTTGTTTTTCTTTAAATGTGGGTATTTTAAAGTTAATTAACTTGAGGTTTTAGGGTACTTTCGTAACACTCACTTACCCAAGTTTGGGTTCTCGAGTAAGAAGTGTTACCTTGTAATATCTTTCGAAACATAAATTCAAATTATATTTAAAACAATTCTGAATAAAGCCAAAATAATACTAAAAACTTTTCCTTACTCTTTGGGACCATTTTACAAAACCAAATCAAATAAGAACTATAATACTTAAAATACTTCAAAAGTACTCACACCATAATAGAAAAGTGTTTTGAAATATAGAGTACCATTGCACAAAATTATAAAGTGTAGAAAATATATACTTTGTTACACCCTCCAGTCTCGCACCTCGACCAAGTTCTACTATCGGGTTTTGAATTTACATACCACACATGAACAAACTTCGATGAGCGATAAACACTCAGTAGACATTCAAGATGCACATGACAATGTAATGCAATGTAATACCATATATGAAAATTCTCCATTATTCTCATTTTATTTTATAAACTAATTAGCTCGACTATCCCGTGCCCATCTCCGTTTGTGGTCGGCAAGTCTGATTCTCGTGCCCTCATAAAACCCACATGCCCATTCATGGTCAGTGGTTGAATCACATCTTGGAGAAACCCACCTACCAGTCATGTTCGATGATCTAAGACCTATTAAACTAGGGTTTAATATCAGCATTCTCCAATGCACCCATTTTAAAATGTAAACCTTTAGGGAAAAATCCACCTCTTTTCATAAAAGCATCAAAACTTATAATATGTTTCTATGCAAATATATGCACATGATCTAATGTATAATTACAACCAAGTAAAGCATAGCCACACATAATTACCAAACTACCCTTGTCCGTAGCAATAATTACCGAAATGTCCTTTCTTAACTCATTAATTAACAAACACCCTTTAAACCAATATAATTATCAAAAAGTGCCCCTGACCTTTTCGATAATTACTAAAATACCCTTAAATACATGATAATTACCAAAATACCCCTTAAGACAAATGACAAATTACCGAACTACCTTTGTCAAATAAATAACAAAATAATACTTTCTCAAACCTATATATATATATATATATATAAACACACAAGTACCTACATAAATACATAGCACATAATTACATATCCCCATACTATATATATATATATATATATATATATATATATATATATATATAGATATAATCATACATATACAATTATATATATATAAACACCTTTATACACATATATAACTATATATTTATAAACTTACACACATGTACATACTCCCCATCACACACACAAATATATATATATATATATATAAATATTAATGTACATACACACATTTATATGAATATATATATACACACACACACACATACATATATATAATATACTAACATACACACACACACACACACACACACATATATATATATAAAACGCAAAAACACACATTTAAAAATATATAAATAATAAACTTAAAGAATGCAAACCATATCCTCAATCACGCGAAAAGACTAAAATACATTTAATAATTTTCAAAATATGAACATGTACCTTCTATGTGAAAAGACCAAAATACCCTTAACAAATTCAAAAATATCAACCATGTCCTCATCAATGATCGGTCCTCTATAGATCAAAACTCAACCAGTTTTTCATCAAATCAAGTAATTTTTGTTGGGTTTTGTAAAATCCTCAATCGAATTACACCTTACAACCATTCATTCAATTAAAACACACATAAATCCATGGTTTTCACGAAACACAAAACCCTAACAATTAGGAATTTTTCCATAACATCAAACCAATTCAATTCATCACAAGTTAACCACAACCTAGCAAGATTCAACCTATAATTCACAAGTATAAAGCATAAAACCAACCAAAACATCAAAATACACAAAAGTAGGAACAACTACCTCTCTTTCAAGCTTGCAAACCACTTGATCACCACTTGAAAATGCTAAAATAACCTTGTTTTGGAGTCTCCTATGTGGCCGTTCATAACCCACTATTTTTCGTTGAATATTTCTTAATTTTTTCTCACTTTCTCTCTCTTTTCTCTCCCTTTCTCTCTCTAGGAAATGGTATCTACTTGAAGACGATGGGGGGGTCGGCTAAAGGGTTAAAAAAAGGGGAAAAATAAAAAGTAAAAGTAAAAAGTAAAGAAAAAGAAATAAAAATAAAAAAGATAGTCAAAGTAAAAAAGTCAAAGGTCATTTCTCTCCCTTTCTCTCTCTAGGAAATGGTAGAAACTTAAAGAAGACAGGGGGGTTGGCTAAGGGGTTAAAAAAAAGGAGGAAAAATAAAAAGTAAAGAAAAAGAAATAAAAATAAAAAGGTGGTCAAAGTAAAAAAGTCAAAGGTCAAAAATTCAAATTTTTACCAAAGGTAAAATGGGAAGAAACATAATCTCTCGACCCCTATTCTAAAAGCTCAGGGAATTCTCAAGCAGCTCGTTGTAGTGAAAGTGATGATGTGGCGATTAAATTTTAACTGCGATCGAAACTCAACAACTTTGGAAAGCGTATGTGTTACAACTTCAATTTATTTATGCTTAGGGCTTCATTATTCAAATTAAAGTGTTTGTTTTTAATAAACTTGAACTCTATTTTTAAGCCATGGTCGAAACTTATGCACTTGCATTATTTAAGGTTTAGTTATGATATTGGGAACCAAAGCAAGGAAAAACTATAAGGTAATGTAATAATGAATAGTAACTTGTCTAATTTGTAAAAGGAATAAAATTGAGTAGATTTTGATAAATGGAAAAAAATTTATGCAATTTTCTTATCATGTATGTATGTATTTAACATCTCTCACATTGTATCCTTGAAATTTGGTTAGGGAATTTATAGTTTTGGTATCAGAGCCCCATTTTAAAAGCTTTGTGACATGTTTATTAAGTTTTTAAGGATATTTGTACTAATCATGCTTGCCCCGAGAATTCATCTACAATTCTCAGGTACATGCTCTTTATTTATATTGATCGAAATGAATTGAATTTGGTATTTTACTATGTGTTTATGTCTTTTTTAATTTTTAAGATGAAGAGAAAGGCCAGAGATCATATAGATTACATCATCCTTAATGATTTTGAGTCCAAAGTCGACACTTCTATTTCTCATTTCAATGATTTTGAGTCATCATGGTGAGTGACTTTGAGGAAGACAACAAGGGAAGCATGAGACTTAGCTTTCGATGCATTGTTAAATGAAGAACAAAGACAAATAACATTTGAATACATATGCTGATTTAACCCAACGTTAAAATCATTTGAAGAAAATAATGTTTTAGATTTGTATACGGGTCCAGAAGTGTACAATAAAGATTGTGAAGAGATATTAAATAAATAAACATGAAGCAACTAGGAGGAAACTTTTGAAAGCTTTTGAGGAAGGAGATTATTTACGTTTTACTAACCTAACTGATGATTCTAACTCAGATGCTTCAAAAAAGGAGTACAATGGTGATGTGGAATATAAGATTATGAAGTAAGCTTTCTAGGTGTGAAAGATAATGATGATTGAGATTCAAATAATAATGAAGAAGAAGATACTAAAACTCTTCGACACTATCATAGTGATGGATATCCCAGTGATTATTCTAGAGAAGATTAAACATTAGAATTGTACTATTCTTAGTTTAGGATTTCCTTGTCTTTATTAATGATTAAAGTTGCTTATAATTTTTTTTTTCAAGTTTCTTAGTGCATTTGAAGGAATAAGGGTTAGCCCTTTACCTTGAATGATTTCAACTATGCAGGCACAAACGTGGTTGATAAGGATTTTTAGTTAATGTCTTTAATATGGATTTGGATACTTAAAGACCTCAGCACGTTAAGATTGTAAATGAATTTTTGGATGTGTTTCCCAAAAAACTATCACAATTACTGCTTGATCAAGAACTAGAGTCCTTTATCAATGTGATACTGGGAACCATGCCTATCTCCAAGACACCATATTGAATGGCTCCCATAGAGTTGAGAGAATTGAAGGAGCAACTACAAGAACTCTTTTAACGAGGTTTTATTCATTCATTTGTATGACTATGGGGAGCACAGGTTTTTGTTCGTAAAGAAGAATGATGGATTGATTTATTTGTGCATTAATTGTAAAGAATATAATCGTGTGACAATTAAAAATAAGTATCTGTTACCAAGAATTGAAGGTTTATTGGTTCAACTACAAAGAGCTAGTATGTTCTCAAAGATAGATCTTCAATTAGGATACCATCAATTGAAGCTAAAGGATGTGGACATTTCAAAAAGTACATTTAGAATAAGTTATCCCGACCTAAATGCACATGTGGACCCCACAAGTGCACATGCACTTCTACCTACACAAGTGTCGTCTTTCACATTTTCAAGTCCAAAACTTTAGGGTCTAATTGGCCGACTTGTCTAAACCCACTTAAAGTCGACATTAACCAACTTTAACTTCTTAAAAATATAAACTTTCCTAGAAAGGAAACTTCTATTAGAAATATAAATTTTCACTCAACACATATTAAATAAATAGTTTGGAGGCGGTTATTACATTGTGTTCCTGCCACATAGTTAGCAGTTACCAATAGTTACTAGCGGTTTCTGAAATGCATGTGCATAAACATGAGCTATTACAGGCCTCTAGCTTATAATAAGCCTTGACATATGTTTCCTATCTATTGCTTCCAGCATATCCTAGCAGTTGAGGATGTTAACTTCATGGCCAGTTGGCTTTAACTGAGTGGATCAATTGCCTTTAGAAAGTTGTCAACTAGCAATTTTGATTGTATGTAAATGTGCTAGAGGGAAAACTTGACGCATGAAATGTTTGTCTTGATCCAAGCTCTATAAGCTAGTTATATTCCTATTCTAAGAGTAAAAAAAAAAGGTTAGGTTATCCTTGTAACTCAGCATGCCATTGATTGAGATTGTGTATGTTGTTGTCATTCACAAACAACTATGCAAGCATGTGTATGATGACTTGTGGGCGCATTTGCTAACTAAGGTGAGCCTTGGTGTTGTACAGAAGGCAAGAAATTTATGATTTGATTTTACCCCTATGACATTAATCATCATTTTACTCCTCTTATTGAAGAACTTAATTTAATTGGTGACCCCCTAAGAAGCACTTTCGCATATGAGGACTTTCAACATGGTCAACCAACCTAGTAGTTCTCTCACCTAAGAACTTATTATAATGGGTGACCTCCTTAGAAGCTAGAAAAGTGTGTGATGACTGCCCATGAGGCCACCCACCATAGTACTTCTTCTCCCAAAGATGCACTTACTATAAAGGATGAAATCATAAGATGCACATGAAGAATGAGTGACCTCCTAAAATTAGCACAAGGCATATGAGTACTTCCTAGGATGTCATAGATCTTAGACTTTATGCTATAGAAGCACTTAATAGAAATACCTAAGCTTTTGGCTAGCACACAAAATGAATGAGGACTTCATAAGATGTCACCTGGCTAGAACCACTCTCAACGAAGCATTTACTATAATGGGTGATAAGTCTAAAATATTTACTATTTTATGCTATATTTTATCTTAATATTTGTTAGATTTTATTAGGAAAAATACTTAATTTTGTATTTTTCTATGTTGTAGGTAAATAAAGAAAAATTAAAGTTTAATCAATAAAATTTTAGTGAATTTGAGACTCTGCACAACCTATACTACTTTGATCATAACTCAACTTTTAATAATATTGTTTGCATGAGACTGATTGGAAATGAAAGCTAAGACATAATGGATTATCCTTAAACTTTTTTTTTCTTTGGGTACCCAATCAATGCTAGTTTGAAGTTGGATTTAGAGGATGAAGTTGTCTCAGTAGATTTGCACAATTTTGGAAGAAATTATATTTGAAAACCTTCCCTAACTCGGATTGAAGCGTGTGATATATGGTTAAAAAGCTAAGAGGTTTAGATTTTATATTTTATAGACCTTTTTGGGTGTTTCAAAGTCTCCAAAATATGGACGAAATCAAAGTCACATGTGAAGTTTAAATTAGGAAAGGTTAGATGTAAGCTTATCTAATGGCATTGTATTGACCAATTTGAATTAGGGTTTATTTTAGAGCATGAGCTACTGCAAATTTGAGGGGGGAAATTAAGAAATTATGTTTTGTAAATACAAGTCAAAATAAAATCTCAATTGACACATATGCTGTTAGCAATAAAAGATGACCTACAAGCACTACAAAAAAAAGTGGACTCCATTGACCAACCAAAATTGGTCACTATATGACACTAGAACCAACCAAACTTTGGTCGGTAAATAATACGATCGGCTAAGATTGGAACATTTTCTTCAAAACCTATTGCGACCAAAACATAATCGCTGATTCTACTCATTCGTGACCACATAACCTTTGGTTGCTAAAGATTATAAGGGGAAGAAAAAATTGCATGGGAGAAGTTGGTTGTTATTACCAAACTTTCAGTGACCAACATCTGGTTGCAGATATTTGTTTTACCAACCAATATTTGTTTCGTCACTAAAAGGCTTCAATTTTAATTTTTTTTCCCTGATTATATAAATATTTCCGACCAATTTAGAATTGGTCGGTAAAAGATGGTATGAACAACCACGCTTTGATCGATGATGTAATGTTTTAGTGACCAATTCTCCTATGGTTGCTAAGTCTTGTGATAGTATTTTGCAAGTATTAATGAGCATTGATTGGTTGCTTGATTTAATTTTCAACAACCACATTTTGGTTGGTCATTTGATGTCTTATTTATGGTTAACTTATATATATATATACATATTTGTTCATATATATATAGTGTGGTAATATGATAGGCGACATCGTCCACTATAGCATGAGCCTAAATGTATTTTTTAATGGTGAAATTAAAAAAGGGCCCAAAACATCGTTAAAGAAAAAAAATTAAAACATTGGATCTAAAATGGGCCTGAAAATTTCACAGTTAAAAAAACACATTTACGGTCACGCTATAATGGGCAATGTCACCTAGCATATCACCACTGATATATATATATATATATATATATATATATATATATATATATGAATATAAAGGAATGTCACATAGATACTGTTTTAGTAAATATATATGTGTCACATATATTTATTCCTACATATAGGCATGTAAAGGAATGTCATATACGTGACATAAAATTTTATCACATATGTTACATAGATATTTGTTCATACATATATGCATATAAAGGAATGTCACATATGTTACATTGAATTTTGTCATATATGTGACATAAAAATGTGGAAGATATGTCACACATGTATTATTTTAGTAAATATATACAACATAGATATTTATTCATACATATATACATATTACATAGAATTTAGTCATATATGTGACATAGAAATGTGTAAGATATGTCACACATGTATTTTTTTAGTAAATATATGCCACATAGATATTTATTCATACATATATACATATAAAGGAATGTCACATATTTAATGGCATATGCATATATTTACTAAGACATTCCTTTATATGCATATTTATATATGAACAAATATCTATTTGACATACATGACACAAGTCAATATCACATTGAGACACAAATTTAGGCCACATTATCACCAAATATCAATGTCATATATAAATGTGACACAATTTTATGTCACATATGTGATATTTCTTTATATGCATATATCTTTGGATAAATACCTATGTGACATATATTTAATAAAAATATATATATGTATGACATATGTGATATTTTTATGACACATATGTGACAAAATTCTATGTCACATTCCTTTATATGTATCAATGTATATAGATAAACTTATTTCACCGACCATTATTGGTCAGTGACGTGTTTCATTTTTTTTAAAAAAAAAGTGGCAATGATACACTCCAATTTTTTTGTTGGCATTATCAACCAATATTTGGTTGGTGATATTGTAATACCCCTTAACCCGAATCCAAAAACCCAACCAAAGCAATGTCATGATGAAAATACCTTTGAAATGAATTATTAAAGACGGTTCTTTTAGACAAAACTAAAGCACGAATAAAAATTTTCTTTACTCTTTAGGACACATTGAACCTCTTTGCATTAAATAGAAATCATAGTATTTTAAATTAAACAAAGCACAGTTATTTGTAAAATACCAACAATGTAAAAAAAATTATCAAGTTGATTAAAGTTTTACAATGCTAAGAAGAAGTTAAGAAATGTGGAAAATTATTTGTACTTTTGAAAATTATCCTTTCAAAGGTCTTACGCAATGATTTTAGAAATAAACATTCATAGGACTTTTCATTTAGCGTAACATCTAGAACCTCCTTAGTTACATTGGAGCAAATTACCTATCGGCAACTGATATTTCCTAGAGCAGCACATAGACATGCTTTCAGGGAAATCTAATTATCTTAATCGTTTAGAAGAAACAGCGTAAGTAGGAAAGAGACTCACTTACATCTGCGATATGCAAATGTTGGGGTTACAACCACCACATACACTAATACGCTCGCATGTGCACGCATGTGAGAATCGAATCTCTCAACTCATTGGTTAGTGGGACTTCAACTGAACGGTTTACATACCAATTCCTTATAAGCTCCATTCTAAGTATATATGTCTACGTATGCATAACCATGACTTTTTATGTACTTTTCAAAATATAACTCTCTTTGGAAAATCAGTCTCATTGCATAAAAACATAGTTTTCATGATATGTTCTTATGCAGATGTATGCACATGGTTTATCCGATAGTTCCATATGCAGTTTCTAATCTTGTTAACAGTTAAGTAGAGATTTTAACTACAACCAGTAAATCATCTCATAAGCAAAATAATTTCATGCTCAAAACCATCTCCATAATTAAATATATAAATAAGAGTAACAAATAAAAGCTTCATACTGATAGTTTTTCTATATATATATAAATAGATACTGAATATCATTTTTTTTCTACCCTCAGGACAGATCAAATAAATATATTTGTATATAAAGAATACAATCATTACTTCCAAAACAATTTTAGTAAATATATTGAACTACGAAAATAGTATCTTTACTAAAAAATATTTCCAATAGATATAATCATTTGTAAAAATACAATTTTAACACAAAAATAATCTCCAAAAATAAGTTCAATTGTTCCAATACTATTTTTGCACCAAAAATAATTTTCAAAAATTTATTCATTAGTGAAGATACCATTTTATTATCAAAAAATAATTTCAAATATATATATTCAATTATAGAATACCATTTTTATACCAAAATAATTTCCCAAAAATATATTCTATGATAAAAATATCAACTTTACTTAATTAAATACCTCATTAAAAAAGCTATATACTTTAATATATTAATAACCAAGATAAGCCAAAACTAATCATACCCATGCAAAATTAATACCTAAATTAACCACCAAATATCAAAATAAAGCTTGCATTCAACTTGAATACATCCAAAGATTTCACTATACATGGCCGGTCATCATAATGCCCAATATCCAATAATTTTTCCATATAAACTCATCACAATTTACATAGATTTCAACATAATTTCATAGTATGATGAAGAATTCACCAAATACCCAAAGTGCCCACAATAGCAAAAAATTCCATGGGTCCAATTCCATCAAATTTTCAACAAAATCCAATGATAAACATGGGGAAATACATAAAATAACATAGGTACTCAATTTAGAATAATAAACATGCAATTAGTTTAGTAATTTTCATAAATACCAAAAACTATAACATGCAAAATTGGGATTTTCACTAATCACACTATACCACACCTTAATTATGCCAAATTTATAAATTTTACACAAGATCCAAGTGAGTCAAGAAGAGATTTGAGTAGAAAAAGGATGGGAATAGATGGATCTAAGCTCAAACAGGCACAAAGCATAAAAAAATTAACAAAATAACTAGTGAGTATGAAGACCTACCTTTGACAAAGCTCAAAATCCTTCCCAAGCACCTTGATCTACCACCAAAACTTCATGATCTACACCTCCAAGTGTCCGGCCATTCTTGTCTCCTCCTTTTTCTTGAGTTTTCTCGCTTTCTTTTCTTGAAAATACTTTATTTTCATTGATTTTCTCTTACTTTGTTTCACTTTCTCTCTCTTAAACTATGGTGACTTGGGCATCCAATTGGGGCTTCGCCTCTTGAAAATTTGTTTAAATAGGGTGGTCCAATTGGAGTTAATGTACTTATTCGAATAGGGTTAGGTACTTAGCCTTCATCTCATCTTTTCGCTCCCATGTTACTTCTTTGACTGCATGGTTTTGTCAAAGAACTTTCATAAGTAGAATCACCGAATTCAAAAGTACTTGATCTTTTAAGTCCAAGATCTTCATTGGCTTTTCCTCATATGTTAGGTTCTCGTTGACTTCCAGTGGTTTGTATTCGATGACGTGTGAGGGATCATGCACATACATTCGTAGCATTGACTCATGAAGACATCATGAATGCCAAATAGCTTGGGAGGCAGCGCTAAACGATAAGCCAAAACTCTGACTCTTTCTAGTATCTCAAAAGGTCTGATGTAATGAGGACTTAGTTTTCCCTTTTTTCCAAACCTCATTACATATTTCAATGGTATAACTTTGAGAAACACTTCTTTTCAACCTCGAACTCTAGGTCTTTTCTTAGATTATCGACGTAACTCTTCTGCCGATCCTATGCGACCTTTATACTTTGTCTTCTTTTGTTGATAATGTTTGTAACACCCGGATTTGATCTAGGGGATGCTACTTTGCATTGCATATGATGTAAAATAAGACCATTTTTTTTCTTTTTCCTTTTCCTTTTTGGATCCATAAAATAATACTAGCTTTAAAAGTAATGTAATACCAATAGTAATATTATTAATTACTAATCAAGTCTTCTCTTATACAGTTCCATACATACGTACAAAAACTCTATAACAATTTGTCCATATTTGCCTAGAAGGTGTTTCCTTTGAAAACATATTTTACTTTTTAATAAATCTTAATGCATTTCTTGTAAAACCGAATTTTACGTTCATATTTAGATGCACATACGAACTTACATACTTGTGATCTTGCATACCTTGTGTCACAGCTAAAAATTCAAGTGTACTTGCATTCATCAACCCATCATATCCAAAATATATATTTCATGGCAAATTGTCACAATAAATGCTTATATAGGTTTTGGCTATCTTCAATCATAAGTAATACAATTCATACAATGTATACACTTATATTTCTATTTATTTTTGTAAATTCCAGTACGCTATTCCCGCATGGAAATTCAGAAGTATGTGCATAACTAGAAATTTCAGTCATAATTAATCAAACTTGATATATATGATCTCATGTAATGTAGTATCAAAATTTCCAACAAGCATTACTTAATCCAAATAAAATTATAACATGATTTTAACATAATAGCATGTATATAAATGCCAAAAAATTCTAGCAACATAATATATATTCAAACTTAATTGAAACATGAATATTCAATAGATTAACAAATCTATAATGCCCAAAATTTTCTAGCAAACAATATCCCTTCATAATTTAATTCAAAACACATATATCGTAAATAAAATTATTTTTCTTTGTCAAGCCAATTTACAACTATCAAAAATCATTCATTACTAAACATGATCAGCCTTGATTTAATATTTAATATGAATGAAAAAAAAAATTCAATATTGTTATGTGCAAAGGAATCGGTCATAAAGAGGATTAGGGTTCAATGTGTATTTTTTTTCTATAAAAATCAACACTTTTCATGTAAATCCATGTGATTTTCAGTAAAACGATAAAACCTTTTCATAGTTCAAAATTTCCTGCGCACATCAATCCAAATTATCCTGTATCAATTCATCAATTCAATCCATAGAAATATTTGAGAAGAAGAGAGATTCAAAATAAATAAGAACAAACAACAAATAGTTGTGAAACTAGACTTGAGTCTTCAAAAACCTTGAAAAATCTTTAATTGATCAGAAAAAAATTTTCTCTTAATATTTGTCTACGAAATTTTAGCACTAAGAGGATAGAAGAATGTAGAAAATTTGTCCTCTTGGATGGCTCTTAATTTGAAGACAAAACCTTAGTTAAAACTTGCCTTATTTCATAGTTCTTACTCTTCTTATTTGAAATAAGGAAAGTGCTTATTTGAAATAAGGAAAGTGTCAATTACATAATTATCAAATAATGTCAATTAAAAATCACAATTCAAATTTCAAACCCACACATAAATGGGTGTCAACCATAAAGATACACACATACATATACGTGTTGGCATAAGACAACTTATACACACATTCACATACACACACAGACTTGCATTGACTACACAATTTGGCGACATGTCAGGTGCTTATCACTACGCCTGACTATGCACCTGACACACATTGGTTTGGGAGGGGGGGGGATTGAACCATGTCAAGCGCCTACCATTGCGTCTGACACTCTTGGCTTGGAGAGTCTTCGAATCTTGAATCATGTAAGACATCTGGCATAAAATATGCTGTTACACCTGACATTTTCTAACTTCGTGTCCATGTAGTGTTTTAAAACTTGCACGTGTACACACGTGCTCAACTACATAAGTGAAAATTCACAAATAAACAAACCATCACGTAAATTTTGTAGGCGATTATTATAATGTTATTGGTCTGTTGTAAAATATTTTGCCCAAGTAGCTTTCGTTCACCGACTTCATCCCCATGCGACGGAGATCTACACTTCCTTTTGTAAAAAACTTTATACGAACTCAACCCAATGGTTGAATGATAATTATTATTGTAAGGGAACTCCACTAATGGGATGTGCTTTTTCGAACTTCCTTGGAAATCCAACATGCACGCTCTCAACATATCTTTCAATGTCTGGATAGTTCGCTCTGATTGGCCATCATTTTGAAGATGGAAGGTAGTACTGAAGTTCAATTTTGTCCCTATTGCCTTGTGTAAATCTTGGGTCTCGGTTTGAGACAATCAACACTGGTAGATCAGATGGTCTCTGATGTTCAATCTTCACTTGTTGACACATCAAACACTGCTCCATAAACTTTTCTATGTCTCGCTTCAAGCTAGACCACCAGAACATTTTGGAGATATCCCTGACATCTTAGTAGCTCTCGGATGAACAGTGTAAGGTGTACATCCAACAAGATTTTTTTTTGATTACCTCAACATTTGACATACACAGGCGAGTACCAAATCTCAATGATCCATCTCTAGAAAGATTAAACTCCGGTCGCTTCTTTTATACCACTTCATCTTTGATCTTCATAAGAGTCGTATCCTTAGCTTGTCCTTCATTTATCTTATCCACAATCGAGGGTTGAATAATGAGCGTAGCCAACATAGATAAATATTGGTTAGGTGCTAATTCAATATCAATTCTTCTCAGGTCCTCCAAGATATGTGGTTGGGTGGTAATCAGCCTTTCACTAAAACTTGTACACTTTCTACTCAGAACACTTGCCACTAGGTTTGCCTTGCTTGGGTAGTAGTTGATTGAGCAATCATAGTCCTTTACCTATTCCAGCCACCTTCTTTGCTTTACATTCAACTTCTTATAAGTAAAGAAATACTTCAGGCTCTTATGGTCGGTATAGATGTCACACTTTGATCCATACAAGTAATGACGCTAAATCTTCTGAGAAAATACCATCGTTGCTAGCTCTAAGTCATGTGTAGGGTAGTTACCTTCATGAGGCTTCAACTAGTGCGAAACATAAGCAATCACTATACTATTTTGCATGAGAACAAAATCCAGTCCTTTACCCAAGGCATCGCTGTAGATCACAAAGTCGTCCTTGCTATTCGGTAGAGTGAGTACATATGCTAAAACCAACTTCTTCTTGAGCTCTAGAAAACTCTCTTCAAACTCTTAAAACCAAATAATCTTGCTTTCCTTATTCAATAAATGCATCAACAACTTTGTAATTTTCAAGAATCCTTACACAAATCTGCTGTAGTACCCAACCAAACTCATAAAACTTTTGACTTCTCCAAAATTTGTTAGTCTCTTTTAGTCTTAAACTGTTACAACTTTATTGGGATCTATCTGAATACCCTTATTTGATATCACATGTCCAAGGAAAGCGATGTTTTTCAACCAAAACTCACATTTCTAAAACCTAACATACAACTGCTTCTCTCGTAACCTTTGCAATACTATCTTCAGGTGCTTTTCATACTTAACAGTAAACCCCTTTACCCAAACCTATGTTCCCAAGTAAGTTGTAATTACCGTATAATTTTTTTCTTTTTAACTATAAAAACTTAATTTATAACTAAGTAATTTCGAGCGATACCAAATTAATACTAAACTTTTTCCTACTCTTTGAAATCATTTTTATCAAAACCACAACAACAAAAACATATTACTTTAAATGTATTTAAAGTACTCACACCCACACCATAGTAGAAAATTTTTAGTATATAGAGTAACCTAATCTAAAAATTAAAATGCAGAAGAACATAATACTATGTCGTACTCTCTACTGGGGAGTTTTGGATTTACTTATCACATAAAACAAACAATGAGTGATAAGCACTCAGTAAGCAATCCAAATGCACATGCCAATGCAATGTAGTATAATGTACAACTATACACATAAATTTTCATTTTTCTATTTTTATTTTATAAAACAACTAGCTCAACTACTCCACGTTTTATGGGGCCCACATGTTCGTTTGTGGTCGAAAGGTCTATCCCACGCCCACACAGAACTCACATGCCACTTGTGGTATACGATTGAATCAATGTTTCGGAAAGACCTACCTATTCATGATGGTCAATGATTCCAAGAGCTATTAAAATTAGTATGAGTTCGTTGACCGCGTAAGAGCGATCCATCTTGATGACGAATTCCACGATAACAAGAAATTGAAAGTAATCATTCGATGTCTGCTCGTTCTCCCCTCTTCAATTCCCAACCACTTATAAATGGAGTTCTCGAGCAAGGTAACGAACGAGTCGAAACGGATGGTGATCCTGCAACAATAGCTAGCGTGGAGCAAGCGGTTAGGATTCTATGTGACGGAATAGAAGTACTTTCTCCTTTTCATAATAATAAGTCAGGCTTCATAGCTCCAACCTAGACAAGGGGCCTTGGCCTAGCTTACTAAGCGCTGGTTCTATCCCGGCCAAGCAACCAAAGCCGGGGACTAGGTGGGAATAGTGAAAGAAAGAGAAGGGGAAAAAGCGGGGTAGAGGAATTGGTCGACTCATCAGGCCCATGGGTTTAAAATCACGTACACACTGGTGCAATCATTTTAAAAACATAAACTCTCAGAGAAAAATTCTCCTTTTGACAATAAATAACGAAACTCATGAATTGTGTCATGTAAACATATGCATATGCACCGAAAAATAAATACAATTAGTCAAAGTACAAATTTGAATAATCACCAAACTATCCCAGCTCACAGTGATAATTGCTTAAACGCCCCTACTTAATCCCGAAGATTAACCAAAACCAATCAAAATAACCCCTTGGGTACATGAAATATTACAAAAATACCTTTCAAGAAAAATGAACAATTACCACACTAACCTTACTTAAATATCAACACAAACAGTATTCTCCAACCATATATATATAAATACACCCTAGTACATATATATATATATATATATATATATATATATATATATATATAACATATAATAAAGATAGAGCAGTGTTGTAGACCCCAACATCGGGGTCTTTATTAAATGCAATATCATGGCTCTGTTACGCATGCAAACAGTAGCACTACCTTTTGTTTTTTTAACTTTAGCACTGCCTTTTTTTTTTTTTTTAAATTTAGCATTGCCAATTAAAAGCAACCCCATTTAATTTTTTATTTTTTTATTAGTTTTTTTTTTAATTTTAGCACTGCCATTTTTTTAACTTTAGCATTACCCAGCTGCACCTTCTTCTCCTCTATAACTTGCTTCCTCTGCAACTTTCATCTTCTCCAAAATATCTCCAATCTCTACAACCCTCCATCCACTCGCATCAAATAAATTACAGAAAGTCTCTATCTCTCTCTCTCATTTAGTCAAATTTGCTTTTTCATTCAAGGCCTAAAAATACTTCCTTTTGATACTTTTAGATTTGTAGTGTAAACAAAAGTGAGAGAATGACAAAAGTGAGGCGAATATTGGAGCTTTCAGCAGCTAAGCTTCCCAATCACACCCTTCCAGGTAAATATTCCATTTCATTTTTTTTAATTATTATGGTAAGATAGAATCATTAAAAATCGGTGGCATTCAACGACCATTTCAAAAATAGGTTCTATTTTACTCATTCTCTCTCACTTTTTTTTTTTTGAAGAAATGGATTTATTGGTTGCCACTATTTGCATGTGTTGTCACTGTTTGAAAATGAGTATTTGTATTATATTGTTGGTATATCAATAATAATAAATGAATAAAACCCAATAAGTTGTTCTTTGTGTTACATTGTTGGTATATCATTAATTATGAATTGCCTTTTTACTACTTTAGAAATTCAGGTTTGCCTTGATATCAATATGTCAGTTAATGATAGTGTAACAAGTCAAACTTATACTCCACAAGTTGCAGATAAAAAAAAGTCTAAAGTTAAATAAGAATTTCATACATTTGAAAAGGCTTTTAATTTTTACAATGCATATACTAGAGAATATAGGTTTAGTGCAAGGATCAATAATAGTAAAAAAAAAAAAAGAACAAATGAGATAGTTTGGAAGCAATTTGTTTGCTTTAAGGAAGGAGACACAAATGAATTTTATCAAATGAACTGTAAACAATTGGTTAAACGATTAGGTGAAAGGCGTAAAGGAGTAGTTTGAGTTGGATGTAAGGCAAAGATGACATTGGTAAAGCAATAAACAGAACCAAATTAGATTATTAGTACTTTTGTTGAAGAACATAACCATGTACTTGCCACTCCTACCATGATACATCTTCAAAGATCACATAGAAATGTATCAATTGCAAAAAAAGCTTTAAGCCAACGACTCTCTGAAGCGAATATACCTACATGTCAACAAATACAGGTCATGAAGATTGAATCTGGTGGTGCTAAAAATATAGAATGCATTGACAAAGATATAAGAAATTACAAACAAGAGGTTGATGCAAAACTTTGATTGAGTCTTTTTTCCATGGAAAAAGAAAAAACTCCTGCATTTTATTTTGACTATGAGCTTAATAGAGCAAACCGGTTAGTTAAATGTTTTTAGGCTATACAACTTTTTTGGGGATGTTATAGTGTTTGATACCACTATAATACAAATTAATGATCTTCAAGACAAGTCTTTGATAATGAGGCATGTCCGACCATCCCAATTAACTTCCATGGTAATCGATGATGCTTGTCTTACTGTTGAATGCACTAATATCTTTTTGAATGATTTGGAAATGGTATATGAAAAAATTAAGGAGATGAATAGTAATCATAATATGGTGTTTGAATTGATTGGAAAAGGAAGTAGTAAAGAGACTAAAAGTATTAGTAATCCTACACATGTGAGATCAAAAGGATGTAGAAAGAGATTGAAATCTTCGAAAGAAATATAAATTTCAAAGTCTAGGCTTTGTTGGGGATGTGGACTAAGGGGACAATCACATGACAAGAGAAATTGTCCAAAATTGCATTCAAAGTATATTTTTAATTAATCAAATAAAATTTATACTTTGTATTACCTTTTGCATAATTATATTCTTTCTTGTTATGTAGATAAACAATAGATAATTTGAACGGTGATTCAGAATTGGAAAATGATGAGGATTTAACATCTCAAGCTGGTAAATTTGTTAACGATCTAGTACAATAATAAGTGTAACTTTGTTAGTGACATGTATCTTAAACTGCTTGTTACACTACATATTTTACACGTCATTTGAGGCTGAGGCTATGGCAAAAGATAAGATCTATGATTTAGAGAGTGTAGGTACTATGATTCAAAAGATATTTAATATCATTATTTTTTTTCTAGGTTTTGTCCAATTTAGATATATTTGGGATGAGATGTGTTAAAATCATCGATTTGTCTCTATTTACATTACTAGATTGTTAAAATTGCTTGAATCTTGACTATAACTAAAGTTGAAACCTTAGATCAAGAAGCATCCATCCACAAATGAAACTCACAAAACAAAATCAAAAAGTAAAATGCTACAAAGTGAACCACAATAAAAATAACCCAACCATAGGTTAAGTGCTTATAACTAGAGTCCTTGTCAAGAGACGGAAAACCTAAATTGATATAACCCATCTCCGACTTCAAAACTAGAACTATTGGATATCAACAAGTCATAAAAGCTGGACAACCCAAGATTACAAGATACAACAGCCAATGTGGAAACATTTCAGTGCCTCGGCTTAATGTGGTGTATCAGGCACATTATTCCATCCAATAATTCTATAATCCTAAAGGCTCCTCCATTAATAAAAAAAAAAAAGGGCAATGTTAAAGTTAAAAAAAAACTAATAAAAAAATAAAAAAACTAAACGGGGTTGCTTTGATTGGCAATGCTAAAGTTAAGATAAAAAAAAAAAACCAGTGCGAAAGTTAAAAAAACAAAAGGCAATGCCAAAAAAAGGTAGTGCTACTGTTTGAATGTGTAACGGAACTGTGATATTACGTTTTATAAAGACCCCGATGTTAGGGTCTACAACACTGCTCATTGAAGATAATAACATATATATATATATACACACACACACACAAATATAAACACATATATAATTATATATGTTATAAACATATAAATATATTTTCACATACACATATATATACAAATATACATATACACCAATATATGTACACAAAAATTTCATACACGTATACAAGCACACAACCATCAATTTATCCATACAAATAAATATAGATTTGCATTCTCAAACATAGCTAAAATATATATATACATATAAATGTCCACACCTAAATACATATTTATATATATATACACACATACTAAGACACCTCACAGGAATTCAACACAAACGAGGCACACATACTAACACTAGATGGTGTAGCAACACACAAATTGTTGTAAAGACGAACTGGTTCTAAAGCTAACTTAGATGTAAACCGTCTAGAAACAAATGAGTGCGTAGCACCCAGATCAAACAAAACATATGCATACAGTCATTGTAAAGAAATCATACATTCCATCATTGCAGCATCGTTTTCTTTTGCATCCTCTCTTATCATCACAAACACCCGACGTTGAGTGAACTGCTATTTTCTTCCTCCCAGTTCAGGACAATCCTGCATCAAATGACTAGTCTTGCAGCATTTACAGCATGCTCTGATCTTCCTCCAGCATTCTTTGGTATGACACTTATCTCACTAGCACTGAGGAATGTTATGTCGGTACCCATTTCCTTTAGCTTCTTATTGTCGTGATTGTTGTTACGGTTGTTGTTATTCCACTTTCTTCCATAACCCTTTCTCTTGTGTTGGTTACTTCCTTCCCAAGTCCTCCTTTGAGTAATGAAGTTTTGTCTAGTAGGCTTGGTTATCTCCGAAATATGATCCTTTATGATCAATTGGAGTCGCTGCAGAACATCTGTATAAGTAGGCAGTTGCAATACCGCTATGGCATTGTAGAGTTCTAGCCTCAGTCCTTTCACGAAGCGTCTTGCTTTGCGTTCCTCAATATCCACCAAATGTGGTGCATAGCAAGAAAGTTCATGAAATTTCCACTCATATTTGACTAAAGAAAGGTTTCCTTAAGGGAACCTCAGGAATTCAGCCTCCTTTTTGTCTCGCTTCACTATAGGAAAGTACTTATACAGAAATAACTCCTTAAATTGAGTTCATAATATAGGGATTTATTCAAGATTAAGAACTCGCTTGACCATGTCCCACCAATGCCTGACTCCTTTCTTAAGCAAAAAAGAGGCACATATGACTTTCTGAGATTCAGTGCAATCTATTAATGTGAAAATCTTCTCCAATTCTCGAATCCAATATTCAACTATTAATGGATTGGTTGAGCCTTTGAATACTGGAGGATGAAATCGTCTGAACTACTCTATGACCCACTAATTTTGCTAGACAATTGAGATCTTTGGCCTCAATACTTGCTAGAGTCTTAAGTAGTTGACTAGATAGGCTCCACCACCAGGTCAAGGCTTCTCTTACACAATACGTGCGAAAACACGTTAACTAACTGACCCATCTTAACACAGCAATTTAAACAAAAGCATAAAGTCAAACAACAACACAAAACTAAATACAAACAAAATAATTTATCTTGGCGCTGGTGGATACTGGAGCAAGAAATAAGTACAAATTTTTAACAAACCTTGGCTCTGATACCAAAAACTATAACATCCCTTCACCTGAGTCTAGAGACCAGACCAAAGGAATGTCATGACGAAAATACCTTGAAATGAATTATTAAAGGCGGTTTTCTTGGACAAAACTAAAGTACGAATAAAAATTTTCTGTACTCTTTATGATACATTCAATCTCTTAGCATTAAATAGAAACCATAGTATATTAAATTAAACAAAGCATTGATATTTGTAAAATTCCCACAACGTAAAGAAAATTATCCAGTTGATCTGAGTTTTACAATGTCCAGAAGAAGTTAAGAAATGCGAAAAATTATTTGTACTACTACTATCTTCTATTGGTCCACCACAACGCTGCCAAGCTATTCAAACCAAGGTTTCTGGATTACTTATACATAGAAAACAAATAAGGGTCAGTCGAAAATCACTCAGTAGATTCCCAACATGCATATGCTAATGCAATGCAGTATACTAGTGAAATGTCATTCTTTTCCAAACACCAATTTTGTTTTGTCATAATTCATATGCAAACATAATTCTTTCAAAGGTCTTATGTAATGATTTTAGAAATAGAAGTTCATAGGACTTTTCAGTTGGTGTAATGTCTGGAACCTCCTTAGTTATGCTAGAGTCAGTTACCCATCCACAACTTATATTTCCTAAAGCAGCACACAGATATGCTTTTAAGGAAATTTAATTCTCTTAACCGTTTAGAGAAAACAGTGTAAATGGGAAAGAGACCTGCTTACATCCGCAATATATAAGTGTCAGGGTTACAACCACCATATACACTAATACACTTGCATGTGCGCGCATGCGAGAATCGAATCTCTCAACAGATCGATTAGTGGGACTTCAATTGAACAGTTAACATACCAATTCCTTTTAAGCTCCATTCCAAGTATATATATGCCTACGTATGCATGGTCATGACTTTTTATGCACTTTTCAATACATAATTTTCTTTGGAAAATCAGTCTCATTGCATGAAAACAAAATTTTCATTATATGTTCTTATGCAGATGTATGCACATGGTCTATCTAATAGTTCCATATACAATTTCCAAACTCGTCTACAGTTAAGCAGAGATTCTAACAACAACCAGTAAATCATCTTACAGGTAGAATAATTTCATGCTCACAACCATCTCCATAAATAAATATACAAATAAAAGCTTCATATTCATAGTTGTTCTATAAATAAATATATATAAATATATACTAAATATTTTTTTTTTGCCCTCAGGACAGATCAAATAAATACATTTGTATATAAAAAAATACTATCTTTACACAAAAATAATTACAATAGATATAATCATTTGTAAAAATACAATTTTTACACAAAAAATAACCTCCAAAAATAAGTTCAATTGTTTCAATACTATTTTTACACAAAAAATAATTTTCAAAAATATATTCATTAGGGAAGATACAATTTTATTCCCAAAAATAATTTATAATATATATATATATATTCAATTGTATAATACCATTTTTATACCAAAATAATTTTCCAAAAATATATTCAATAATACAAATATCAACTTTGCTTAATTAAATACCTCATTAAACAGAAACCACATACTTTAATATACCAATAACCAAAATAAGCCAAAACTAATTATACTTATACAAATTTAATACCTAAATTAACCACGAGACATCAAAATTAAGCTTGCATTCAACTAGAATACAACCAAAAATTCCACTATACTTGGCCGGTCATCATAATGCCCATTATAATATAATTTTTCCATATCAACTTATCACAATTTATGTAAATTTCAACATAATTTCATGGTATGATGAAGAATTCACCAAATACTCAAAATATCCACTATAGCCAAAAATTTCATGGGTCCAAAAATTCTATTGGCCGGTCATCATAATGCCCAATATAACATAATTTTTCCACATCAACTCATTATAATTTGCATAGATTTCAACATAATTTCATGGTATGATGAAGAATTCACCAAATACCCACTATAGCCAAAAATTTCATGGGTCTAATTCCATCAAATTTTCACCAGAATCCAACAAAAAATATGGGGAAATACATAAATATAACATGGGTACTCAATTTAGAACAATAAACATGAGTACTCAATCTAGTGTACTAATTTTCTTAAATACCAAAAACCCTAACATGTAAAATTATTTTCACAAATCACACTAGATCACACCTAAATAATACCAAATTTACAAATTTTACACAAGATCCAATAGATTCAAGAAGAGATTTGAGTAGAAGAAGGATGGGAAACATGCACAAAATATAAAAAATCAACAAAATAACAAGTGGGTGTGGAAACTTACTTTTGAAAAAGCTCAAAATTCTTCCCAAACACTTTAATCTGCCACCAAAACATCAAGGTCTGCACCCCTAAGTGGCCAGCCCTCCTTGCCTTCTCCCTTTCCTTGAGTTTTCTCACTTTTTTTCTCTTGAAAATACTTGATTTTCTCTCACTTTCTCTCTCTTAAACTATGGTGGCCAGCTGCTAGGGTATCCAAATGGGGCTTAGCCTCTTGAAAATGTGTTTAAATAGGGTGGTCCTAGGGTTTTAAAGAGGGTGATGCAAATAGAACCACTTTTTAAGTTCCAAGTAACATTACTGCTTACATCAGACCTTGCCAAAACACTGTCCTACACATGCCATGTGTACTGGAAAGAAAAATCTCAGTCAACCCGCTACTAATCAAGGTGATGATGTGACAGTGTTGACTTTGACTTTAACCAGCAATCACAAACACACTTAAATAAAAAACAATCAATTAGTCTTAGTCAGATTAATTCCAATCACCATCATAATATGGCAGTCACCGGTCTTGACTAGAGTTAACTTTGACAAAAAATCAACTGCACAACAAAAGAAAGCAGATATTACAACTCACCCCTCCTAAAAGGAATTTCATCCTCGAAGTTAAATTTAATGAGTTAAAGTACTTATTCGAATGGGTTAGGTACTTAGCCTTCATCTCGTCTTCTCGCTCCTATATTGCTTCTTCGACTGCATGGTTTTGCTAATTGCTCGATTCAGAAGTACTTGATCTTTCCAATCCAAAATCTTCACTGGCTTTTCCTCGTACATCAGGTTCTCGTAGACTTCCAATGGTTCGTACTCAATGAAGTATGAAGGATCGCACACATACCTCCATAGCATTGACATATGAAAGTCATGAACGCCAGACAGCTTGGGAGGCAGCGCTAAATGATAAGCTAAAACTCCATCTTTTTTTTGTATCTCAAAAGGTCTGATGTAACGAGGGCTTAATTTCCCCTTTTTCTTAAACCTCATTACACCTTTCAATGGTGTAACTTTGAGAAACACTTTTTCTTCGACCTCAAACTCTAAGTCTTTTCATCGATTATCGACGTAACTCTTCTACTAATCTTATACAACGTTCATACTTTGTCTTACTTTGTTAATGATGTTACTGGTCTGTTGTAAATATTTTTATCCAAGTAGCTTCCATTCACCAACTTCATCCCAATGTGATGGAGATCTACACTTCCTTCCGTAAAGAGTTTCATACGGAACCATCCTAATGGTTGAATGATAAGTATTATTCTAAACGAACTCGACTAATGGGATGTGTTTTTCCTAACTTCCTTGAAAATCCAATATACATGCTCTCAACATATCTTCCAATGTCTAGATAGTTCGCTTTGATTGGCCATCGATTTGAAAATGGAAGGTGGTAGTGAAGTTCAACATTTTCCTCATTGCTGTGTGTAAACTCTTCCAGAATGATGATATAAACCTTGGGTCTTGGTCTGAGACAATCAACACTAGTATACTATGACACTGTACGATTTCATTTGCGTACAGTTGAACCAACTTCTCTATCGTCATTCGCATAGGTAGAAAATGAAGCGATTTTGTAAGTCAATCCACAATCACTCAAATAGCATCGTTCCCTAGCTAAGACGATGGTAAACCCATAATAAAATCCATAGCGATGTACTCCCACTTCCACTTTGGAATCAAGAACGATCTTAGCAAACCAGATGGTTTTAGATCATTAATCTTCACCTGTTGACACATCAAACACTGCTCCACTCCACTAACTTTTCTATGTCTTGCTTCAAGCCAGACCACAAGAACATTTTAAACTAAATAAACTTGCTTTCCTTCTTCAATAAATATGTCAACAACATCATAATCTTCGTGAATCCTTACACAAATTTGCTATAGTACCCAGTCAAACCCAGAAAACTTTTGACTTCTCCAACATTGGTTGGTCTCTTCGAGTCTTGAACTGCTTCAATTTTACAAGTATCTACCTGGATATCCCAATCTAATATCACATGTCCAAGGAAAGTGATGTTTTCAACCAAAACTCGCATTTCTTGAACTTAACATGTAACTGATTCTCACGTAAACTTTACAATACTATATTCAGGTGCTATTCATGCTCAACTATAACACTCCCTTACTCAAGTCTAAGTTCTCGAGTAAGGTGTAATTACCATTAAATTTTTTTCTTTTCAAATATAAAAACTTGATTTATAACTAAATAATTTCGGGCGATGCCAAATTAATACTAAACTTTTTCTTACTCTTTGAGATTATTTATATCAAAACCACACTAACAAAAACATATTTAAAGTACTCACACTTACACCATAGTAGAAAAGTATTTAGTATACTGAGTAACAAAGCTAAAAAATAAAATACGGAAGAATATAATACTATGTCGTACTCTCTAGTCTGCAACTCGCCAAACCCTACTAAGGAGTTTGGGATTTATCTATCACACAAAACAAACAACAGTGAGTGATAAACACTCTATAAGCAACCCTTGCACATGTCAATGCAATGTAGTATAATGTACAACAATACACACAAATCTCCATTTTTTGTCTTCATTTTATAAAGACTAGCTCAAATACTCTGCATTTCATGAGGCCCACATGCTTGTTTATGGTCGAGGGGTCTATCCCATGCCCATACGGAACTCACATGCCACTTGTGGTATACGGTTGAATCACTGTTTCGAAAAAGACCCACCTACCAATGGTGATCAATGATTCGAAGTGCTATTTAAAATAGAGTTTAAAACCACGCACACACTGGTGAAACCATTTTTAAAGCATAAACCTTCAAGGGAAAATCTATCATTTTACAATAGACAACAAAACCCATGAATTGTGTCATGTAAATATATGCATATCAATTAATCAATGTACAAATTCGCATAATCACCGAACTATCTCACCTGGCAGTGATAATTACTGAAATGTCTTTACCTAATCCCAAAAATTAATTAAAACCAATATAATTACCGAAACGTCACTAGCCCTTTCTATGATTACCAAAATAACCCTAGAGTATATAAAAAATTACCAAAATACCCCTCAATTCAGGGACATAAATAACAACACAAATAGTATTCTCCAACACAACCATAAATACACAAACAATATTCCAACCATATATATATAAATGCACCCAAGTACATTTATACATATATATATATATATATATATATATATATATATATATATATATAACACACAAATATACATATACACACCCAAATATGTATATATAAATTTCATACACATATATATGCACACAACCATAAATTTATACATACATATAAATATAGATATTCATTTTCAAACATAATTAAAATATATTTATACATATAAATATTCACACCTAAATACATATATATATGCATACATAAATATATACATACACATCCACACACACACACACACACATATATATATATATATATATATATTGTAATAACCAAGTCATTTTTTCAAAACTGTCAGTTTCTGGAAGCTTTTCCAATTTTATCGCAGTTTCCCCTTTTTCACCGAAATGAGCAACTTCTAAATTCCCCAGACAATTTGTGAGGGCCGAGAGTACCCCGTGAGGAATCAAGAAATTTTTTCTACCTCGTGAGGAGTCGACAAACTTGTTCTACCCCGTGAAGAGTCGAGAAACTTGTTCTACCCATTTTGTCCTTTGTCAAAGTTTGACTTGTACTATTCATTAATTTAATAATTTAGTAAAATATCTTTTTCTTTTTTACTTTTTACTTTATTAAATTAATATTTTATTATGCCAATTAGGCTTATTTCACCATGTTGGCCTACTCTTTCTCTTGTTTTCCACCATTTCAATTGCTTCCATTACATCTTAAAGAGAGAAGCAAAATTCTAGAGAGAGAAAGTGTGGGAAATTTGCAAAATTCAAAGAAATTTCACTTAAAACTTGGAGGTTAAGGGTCGGCCACTTGGAGGAAGTTTTTGGTTTTTTCTTGAAGGTTTTTCAAGGTTTGGATTACATGCTTATTTGCTTGGAAGTGAGGTAGGCAGCTAAACCTTTGAATTTTTCTTATAAATGATGTATTTTTGTTGAGTATTTAACGAATTCATACTAGGAATCAATGAATTGGTGGTTGATTGTGCTTAATTTAGTGTGTATTAAGCATGTGTTAAAACCCCCAATTGTGTGGGTTTAGGTTTTGGTGAAATTACTGATTAAAGTATGGAATTGTTGGATGTAAGCTTTATTTGTTGAAATTGGTTGGTGGATTTGATGTTTGGCATACTTAATTTGATGATTTAGTGAAGAAATCAATGAAATTTTACATGTATAAGGGACCGGCTGTTGTAGGGCAACTATGTGAAAAATTTTAGATGTGGGGGTATTTTAGTCATTTCACATGTAAGGAGTATTTTAGAAATTTTCAAAAAGTTTTAGGGTATTTAGGTCATTTTGCTTACAAAGGACTCAAATGGAATTTTTAAAAACATTTAAGGGCATTTTGGTCATTTGCATGTAAGGGATATAAATGAAATTTTCAAAAAGGTCAATGGCATTTTGGTCATTTGATATATAGGGATGTAAATGTAATTTTCAAAATTATTGAGGGTATTTTTATTTCTTTTCATATGTGAGGTAAAGTTGAAAATATTTAGGATTTGAGGGGTATTGTGGTCTTTTTCAAATTCTAAATTATTTTATCACCTATATGTATATATATATATATATATATATATATATATAACTATTTGGTTATTAATTTTTATATATATATATATACTAAGTTACGATTAAGTATTATTTATTTATACATTGACTTGTATAGTTATAAATATATTTATATTTTACAAAATACATGTATTTTATATACATATTTATTAAATACACATAGGTATATTTTATTAAGGTGTATGTGTGTAAATAATTAGTTATGTATTTAAAAGGAAATTAATTTATTATACACTAATAGGTACTTTATACATAGGGGTATGTATGTAATTATGTATATGTATAAATTATATATGCATGCATATATATGTGTATATAATGTGTATACGTATATGGGTGTGTATATATGTGTTTATGTATATGGATATGTGTACGTGAATGTGTATTTATATATGTGTATTTTTGTATACGTATTTATTTATATATGTGTTTATAATTGTGTTAATAAATACATATATGTTTGAAAATTATTATTACCTTTGTTATTTTACCGAAGGTAGAATGGTAATTAACTATGTACCTATTGAAGGGTATTTTAGTAATTTTTTATTTACTTGAGGGATATTTTGGTAATTTTCGAGATGGCCAATGGGATTTCCGACATTGCATCAGGGTGACTGGCGATGCGAAATCATTGGTGTGAACAGGGCAATTTGATAATTACTGTTGTTGGACTATGACGGTTTGATAATTATGTGTATTATTGCATGATTTGTTATTACTCATGCATTATGACATGAGTATTCATTTGCATAGAGCAATTTTGATGGTTTATTGTTTTATGTGAAATGAAAGATTTTTCTCTGTGGTTTGTATTTTCAAAATGATTTGCACGACGAGATGCATGGTTTCAAACTCTGGTTTGTAGTTACTTTGTGAATCACTTACCACGCATAGCAATGAGTCGCCTAAAACGGTGGTTTATCCGTATACCACAGAGGTATTGTATTTTGTGTACGAAACGCGGAAAGAAAGTAGGCTGTTCGGTTTAAAATAAATAGGGGAAAAATATTGATTTAGGTGTACAATGTTACACTTCATGATATAGTATTGATATATGCATATGATTGTCTACTGAGCATTTTTTACTCACAGTTGTTTGCCCTGTGTGGCAGGTAAATTCAAAATTTACTCAGTAGGAATTGGTGGCTGCATGAGATTGGAGAGGCGCGAAAATGTACAGAGTTCTTCCACTTTTCTTTTTATCGCATTTGAGTTAGATACTCTATCTTTCATTAAATATTCTTTATTACGTTGTGGGTTTGGTACTCCTGTTAAACTTATTTATTTTATCAATTGTGGGTTGTTAAAATGGTTTTAAAGAGTAACGAGGGGTTTTAATACCGGTTTTGGTTTGCCTGAAATTGCATTAGTTTTCAATTGATTTTGAATACTTATTTAAAAAATTTTTTTATAAAATTAACACACCTTGCGTGGGAACCTAGACATGAGTAAGGGGGTGTTACATATATATACATATAAATATATATATTTTTATATATTTTCCAAATACATCTAGAATTACATAAATAAATATATAATTAAATATAATTGAATATAATTATAAATAAATATATATTAAAAATAATAAAGAAATATAAAATGACCTCAATGCCCCACACAGTTTTAGGATTTTTAATTTTATTCCTCATTTTGGGAAAGACTAAAATACCCCTAGACCATTTCAAAATTCCAATTATGTCTCTACCATGTCAAAAGATCAAAATGCCCTTAACCATTTTCAAAATACCATTTATATCTCTCACATGTAAAAGCCCAAAATATCATTGATCATTTTTAAAAATTTTGATTGTACATGTAAAATGACCAAATTACACAACAAATTTGAAAATGCCAAAAATACCTAACATATGAAAAGACCAAAATGCCCTTCAAGATTAAAAATTTAACAAAATCACCCTCTATATGGCCGACCCCTCTACACATCAACTTCAACCCATTTTCTCACCAAAACATGAAATTAACCATGAAATTTTCAATAATCACCAATCAATTTCAATTAGGCAAGCTTTAATCCACATAAATCAAGCTTAGACCATAGGTTCCATAATGTGTAAACCATAACTAAATTGGTGGTTTTACTATACATTCAATCCATATCAAATTAAGCATATAAAATCATTACATCGTCAAAACTATACATGATTTCAACAATTAATCACATAAAAACACAAAATTACATAAAAATAAATAAAGGTAAGTTGCCTACCTCTCTTCCAGGCTAGTAAATCCCACTTCCTTCACTTAAAAATCACGACAAGCAATTCCTCTAAGTCCCCTTTGATGGTCGGTTTACAACCCTAATTTTTTCTTGAAAAATTCTTTGAATTTTCCTATTTTCTCTCACTTTATCTCTCCACTTTCTGTTATTTCTCTCACTAGAAAACCATGAGAACAAAACCAAATGAAGAAGAAGCATAGGATGGTCGGCTAATACCCAAAAATGTCAACCAAAAGTTAAATAAACTAATAAAATAGTAAAAAGTAAAATAAATATCTAAAACTTATAAATTATCAAAGTCAAACTTTGACCAAGAGTAAAATGGAAAGGAAAAATCCCTCGACCCCTCATTGGGTACTCTCGGTTCTCATAGTTTACTCGGGGAACACAGAAGTTGCTCATTGCAATGTAAATGACGATGTGGCGATCAAACTGAAACTATAACCGGAAGTCAAAAATTTTGGAAATAAAAACTTAGTTATTAGATCAACAACCGTCTTCGAGTATATAAGAATGTCATCTATGAACACCATAACAAATTTATCCAAGTAGTCGTGAAAAATTCAATTTATCAAATCCATGAATACTGCTAGTGCATTTTTCAGCCAAATGACATTACTACAAATTTGTAATGGCCATATCTCGTTCGAAACTCACTCTTCGGTCTGTCCTCCTCCTTGATCTTTAGTTGGTGATACCCTAAATATAGATTGATCTTTAAGAAAATACTCTCTCCTTATAGTTGATTGAACATATCGTCAATCCTCACCAACAGGTACTGATTCTTCTTTTCGCACTACTGCATTTAACCATCCTTCTTTTCGCAAACAGCACTGACAGCCCATGGTAAAACATTGGGTTTGATGAAACCCTTCTCTAAGAGGTCCTGTAATTGTTCTTTCAGCTCCTTCAACTTTGCTAGTGCCATCCTGAAGGGAGCCTTTGAAATGTGCATAGATCCTGGTACTAAATCGATAGTAAACTCTACTTCTTAATCCGACAGTAACTTTGGTAGCACCCGATTCAAACACAATATATGCATCCTGTCTTTATAAAGAAATCATACTTGCCAACTCTGTAGCATCGTTCTCTTTTGCATCCTCTCTTGCCATCTCAAACACTCTACCTTGAGTGAGTTGTTGTCTTCTTCCTCACAGTTCAGGACAATCCCTATAACACTCCTTTATTTAAGCCTAGGTTACTGAGTAAAGTGTAGTTACCATTAAATTTTTTTCCTTTCTTTTCAAATAAGTATTTAAAACCGCTTTGAAACTAATACAATTTCAAGCAATGCCAAAATCAGTATTAAAACCTTTCTTTACTCTTTGGGATCATTTTATCAAACCACAACCACTATTAATAGAATAACGAGTATTGTAGAAATACTCATACGCACACCGTAATAGAAAAGTGTTTAATAAAATACAGAGTATCTAGCCCGAAATATAATGAAAAGAAAATGCGAAAGAACATTGTACACTGCTACTCCTCCCTCACGACGCCATCAATCCCTACTATTGAGTTTTGGATTTACCTACCACACGAGGAAAACAACTGTAAGTGAAAACATTCAGTAGACAACCATATGCATATGCACCTCAAATCATCATTTTTCCCTCTTTACCAAATAGCTTACTCTTTTTCCGCATTTCATGCACGAAACACCACACCTTTGCTGGTATACTGATGAACCACCGTTCCAAGCGATCTACTACTATGTGTGGTCAGTGATTCACACAGCTACTAAAAAATAGGGGTTTAAAACCATGCACCTCATCGTGTAACCATTTTGAAAACACAAACCCTTAGGGAAAATTTTTTTATTTCACATAAAATAATAAATCTCTTGAATTGCTTTATGCAAATGAATGGTCATACCACAATGCATAAATACAATCAAGTGATGCAATAAAATGCATAATTACCAAACCGTCCCATCCAACAGTTATAATTACCGAAATGCCCCTACTTAACCAACGATTACAAATTGCTAAACACATTGATATAACTATCGAAATGCCACTAGCCATCTATATAATTACCAAGATAACCCTCGAGTACGTGAAAAATTACCAAAATGGCCCTCAATGGAGAATTGGCTAATTACCATCCTACCCTCGATTAATTAACAGTCAAATAATAATTCTCCAACCAGATACCTACATACAGCCACTCCAGTAAATATATACATATCCATCCATATACATATTTATAAACATATATATAAAAATATACACATATAAATATACATTTGTATACACATATATACATACTCAAATACATACACACACACACACCAATATATGGATACACGCATTATATACACATATACATGTATTCAAATACAATTTATACATATACACAATTATATACACATACACCCATGTACATTTACCCATAGGTATATAGTAAATTAATACTCATTTTTATACATAAATAATTATTTATATACATGCACTTATACAAAACATACTTATGCATGTTTAATAAATACATACATAATTTACATGCTTTTTGTAAAAATATAATTATATTTATAACTATACAAATAAGTGTATAAATAAATATAAATAATTATAATTGAATATATATATATATATAATAAAATAACTTAGAAATTAGAAAAGATCACAATACCCCTCTAAATTCTAATATTTCAATTTTACCACTCATATAAAAATGACCAAAAATACCCCTAACAATTTCAAAAATTCCAACTATGTCCATAATATGTCAAATGACCAAAATGCCCTTGATCTTTTTGAAAATTCCATTTATGTCCCTTATATGCAAACGACCAAATTACCTTTAACCATTTTTAAAAATTCTATTTGTATCCTTTGTATACAAAATGACCAATTTACCCTTGAAAATTTCAGAAATACCCAAAATACTTTACATATGAAAAGACAATGCCCACCACATTTAAAATTTTGAAATAATTGCCCATAAACAAGCTTAAACTCAATAATTTCTCCATCAATTCATTAAATTAACCAAGCATAACACTAATTCCATCAATCAATTTCATTAAATCATGCTTTAATCCATCAAATTCATACTTTAACTAACAATTTCACAAAGCCCTAATAATTGGGGTTTTTGTCATATGCTCAATACACATCAAATTAAGCATAACCAATCATCAATTCATTAATTCCAAGCATGAATCCATCAATTAATCAAGTAAAACCAACCAATTACATGAAAAATTCAAAGAAAAATAGTTGTCTACCTCTCTTCCAAGTAAGAAACACTTCCAAGCTATGAAAATCCACATAAGCTTTGCTAATGAATTCCTCTTGATGGCCGGCCACTAACCCTTGATTTTTCCTTATAAATTCTTTGAAATTATCACTTTCTCTCAATAAAATTTAGTGTTTCTCTCTCTAGAATGAAAGTGAAAGCAAAAATGAATTGAAATGGTAAAGGAGGCTAACAAAAGGAAAAAACCCAATTAGCAACTTAAAATAAGAATAAAATAAAGCATTTACCAAAATATTAAAATAATAAATAATAAAAGTCAAACCTGATCCTTTGATCAAGGATAAAATGGGTAGTCAAAGATCAAACTTTGAGGTCTTTCCCTCAACTTAATCGAAGGTAATATGGATATTGCATCAAGCCCAAATACTTCAAGGGGAATGCTTACGTGGTTCCCATTTCCTTGAAGCTTCTTGTTATTGTGATTGTTGTTACGGTTATTGTTATTCCACTATCTTCCACCAACTTTCCTCTTGTATTGATTACTTCCTCCCCATGTCTTCCTTTGAGTAGTGGAGTTTTGCCTAATAGCCTTTGTCATCTCTGAAGTATGATCCTTTGCGTTGAGTTGGACTCGCTGCAGAACATCTGCATAAATAGACAGTCGTAGTACCACTATGGCATTGTAGGGTTTTGGCCCTAGTCCTTTCTCGAAGCATTTAACTTTGTATTAATTAGTTTCCACCAAATGTGGTGCGTAGTAAGAAAGTTCATCAAACTTTCACTCATATTGGACCAAAGAAAGGTTTCCTTGAGTCAACCTCAAGAATTCAACCTCCTTTTCTTCCCGCTTCACTATAGGAAGTACTTATCCATAAATAACTCCTTGAACTAAGTCCATAACATAGGACTTTTTTTAAGATTATGAGCTCGCTTGACCATATCCTACCAATGGTTGGCTTTTCTCTTGAGCATAAAAGAGGCACATAAAACTTTGTGAGATTCAATGCAATCCATCAGTGTGAAAATCTTCTCCAGTTTTCGAATAGAATCTTCAACTTTTAATGGATTGGTTGAGCTTTTAAACACTCGAGAATAAAATCACTTGACCTGCTCTACGACTCACTAATTATGCCAGATTGCTAAGATATTTGGCCTATGATACTTACTAGAGTCTCAAGTAGTCGACTAGCCATGTCTGCTACATTGTTCTCGTGGCGTTGTTAGTATCTTGTATTACACGTGGCATCTTAAAATAAAAGAATCTCATGCAAGATAAGATAGCTAAATAAGAGAAACAATCTAAACTAACACAAAAATAGTACTTCAATTATAAAAGAACTTTGTCATACAGCATATACGTGAAGGAAATAGCTAATAAACACAATTCACACCCAACAGCTCCTAACAAAACTATTACTACTACCACAATAGGAAACATCTAAACCCTTATATAACAGTGACAACTAAACTCTCTAATCCTCAGAAGAAAACTCCTCAAGGTCTTCTTCTTCCTCAAGCTCCTCATCTTCCAAGCTTGCCTCTGCTATGCGTGGAACTCCATAACCAAGATAAGCCAGATGATCAATGAAGGCTTCCCGCTCGCCAGGGTCATCCAAGTACTGATCCATTTACTAGTGATACATATTATAACCATGGTCTTTTTGGAACCGATCTAAATCCCTTGAATCAACATACCATACCTCACCATCAAGTAAAGGTACGACAATGGCAAAGCCGTTCAAGAACTTAGCTACTGTAAGCCTTTTTCATTCAATCTCTTGATGCATTTCATCCTTAGACACTCTGATATCTCAGCACTTAACCCCTACAAATGACACTAAGGTAAGTGTTGTTATACATGAGGTAGCTTTCCCTTCACCGTGACTCCCTTTCTGACTCACTGACATGACCTATCAACTGCACTCTCAATCTCCACCTCAGCGTAGTGAAGCTCAGTCACTGTGTTAGTCCGAAATGACGTCGGCTCTAAACTCATTCGGTCTCTTAGAGCTAGGCCCCACCACTTGGTCAAGACTCCTTTTGCGTGATACGTGCGAAAACATACTTACTAAGTGACCCATCTTAACACAACAATTCAAACAAAAGCACAAAGTCAAGTAACAACACAAAACTAAATACAAACAAAAAAATTTACTTTGGCGTGCAGGTGGACACTGGAGCAGGCAATTAATTCAAATTTTTAACAAACCTTAGCTTTGATACCAAAACTGTAACACTCATTTATCCTAATCCGAAGACAGGACCAAAGGAATGTCACGATAAAAATACTTTTAAAATGAATTATTAAAGGCGGTTCTTTCGGATAAAACTAAAGTATGAATAAATTTTTTTTTACTCTTTAAAACACATTCAACCTCTTAGCATTAAATGGAAACCATAGTATTTTAAACTAAACAAAGCATAGTTATTTGCAAAATACCTATAACGTAAAGAAAATTATCTAGTTGATTAGAGTTTTACAATGTCCAAAAGAAGTTAAGGAATGCGGAAAATTATTTGTACTATTACCATCCTTTACCAGTTCGCCAAGACGCTACCAAGCCATTCAAGCTAAGATTTCGAGATTACCTATGCATAGAAAACAAACAAGGGTGAGTGAAAAATCACTCAGTAGGTTCCCAACATGCATATGCTAATGCAATGTAGTATGCTAGCGAAATGTCATTCATTAGTTACGTTTGTGCTAATGATAGATGTTCATAGGACTTTTCATTTGGCGTAACATTTATGTTGGAGCTAGTTACCCATTAGGAGATATTATTTCCCAAAGCAGTACACAAACATGCTTTCAGGGAAATTTAATTCTCTTAACCTTTTAATTGAAACAGTGTAAGTAGGAAAGAGACCTGCTTATATCCGTAAGATGCAAGTGCTAGGGTTACAACCACCACATACACTAATATACTCGTATGTGAGCGCATAGGAGAATTGAATCTCTCAACCCACTGGTTAGTGGGACATCAAGTGAACGGTTCACGTAACAATTCCTTATAAGCTCCATTCCAAGTATATATATGCCTACGTATGCATGACCATAAATTTTACGCACTTTTCAAAATATAATTCTCTTTGGAAAATAAGTCTCATTGCATAAAAACAAAGTTTTCATGACATGTTTTTATGCAGATGTAAGCACATGATCTATCTGATAGTTCCATATATAGTTTCCAATCTTGTTTACAGTTAAGCTGAGATTCTAACTACAACAAGTAAATAATCTCACAGGTAGAATAATTACATGCTCAAAACCATCTCCATAATTAAATATACAAATAAGTATAACAATTAAAAGCTTCATGCGCACAGCTGTTCTATATATATATATTTATATTAATAGATACTAAATATAATTTTTTTTTGCCCTCAGACAGATGAAATAAATATATTTGTATATGAAGAATACTATCTTTGCTTCTAAAACAATTTTAGTAAATATATTGAACTATGAAAATATTATCTTTACTCAAAAATAATTCCAATAGATATAATTGTTTGTAAAAATACAATTTTTACACAAAAAATAATCTCCAAAAATAAGTTGAATTGTTCCAATACTATTTTTACTCCAAAAATAATTTCCAAAAATATCCATTAGTTAAGATACTATTTTATTATCAAAAACAATTTCTAATATATATATATATATATATATATATATTCAATTGTAAAATGCCATTTTCATACCAAAATAATTTCCCAAAAATATATTCTACGATAAAAATATCAACTTTACTTAATTAAATACCTCATTAAACAAAAAGCACATACTTGAATATACTAATAACCAAGATAAGCCAAAACTAATCATACCTATGCAAAATTTATACCTAAATTAACCACAAAACATCAAAATTAAGCTTGCATTCAACTTGAATACATCCAAAAATTCCACTACACATGGCCGGTCATCATAATGCCCAATATCACATAATTTTTCCACATCAACTCATCAAAATTTACATAGATTTCAACATAATTTCATGGTATGATGAAGAATTCACCAACTACCCAAAATACCCACTATAGCTGAAAATTCCATGGGTCCAATTCCATCAAATTTTCACCAGAATCCAACAATAAACATAGGAAAATATATAAATATAACATGGGTACTCAATGTAGAACAATATTACACTAGATCCATGCCAAATCTAGAAATTTTACACAAGATCCAAGTGATTTAAGAAAATGTTTAAGCAGAATAAGGATGGGAATAAATTAATCTAAGCAAAAACATGCCCAAAACATCAAAAATCAACAAAACAACAAGTGAGTATGGAAAGCTACCTTTGAAAAAGCTCAAAATCCTTCCGAAGCACCTTGATCTACCACCAAAACTTCAAGATCTACACCTCCAATTGGCCGGCCATCCTTGCCTCCTCCCTTTGACTTTGACTAGCAATCACAAGCACACTAAAATAATAAACAATCAACCAGTCATAGTCAGATTAATACCAATTACTGCTATAACGTGGCAGTCACCGATCTAAATATTGACTTTAACTAGAGTTGACTTTGACCAAAATTGATTTTGATAAAAAAAATCAACTGCATAGAAAAAGAAAGTAGATATTACAAATTTAATTAAATTGGTTTGTAATGGTTTAGCTTAAACACCTGTTTCACTATTCTTCAAAGGCATATTGATTTTTTCTACACGTTCACACTAGCTAAGTCTTATAATCGATCAGCCTTGTATACTCATTGCCCTCTCAGCATTCCGGCCTCTTCGCAAGCCCTCTACCCTCTAACCCTTCCATCTTTGCCTTGCTCTCTGTCGTTTCACCCTTCCATTAACCTCTTTCAATTGCTGTCTCTGGTTTTAGTCATCCTCATATTCTGTTCTTGTGGAAAGGGAACGTGAGGATTAAAAATTGTGGATTGGGGAAGTCAAGGCCTAGAAGGGGCTGTTGTTGTTCAGTCTTTAGTTAATGTATGAGAAAATTGTAGCAAATATTTGTAATAGATATGGTTTTCTTGGCAATTGGGTTACTGTTAGGCATTAAATATTGATGATTTTATGTCACACTTGTTACTTATTATTTGTTAGTTTGCATTAAATTATTGTGGAAAGATACTAATTTTGTGTTTTTCTAAATTTAGGTGAAAGAAGAAGAATCTATGGAAAACAACCATATAATCAGACTCCTTGGGTTAAATTATGGCGGGAGCCAAGATGTGAGCACAATCGAACCAAGATTTTAGAATATTAAAGTTTTTCTTTTCCTTTAATTTAATATCCACCGTTGATCAAGAGAAATTGAAAATCCAAGGGTCTACACTCATCCAAGTGGCAGCCATCTAAGACTTCAAAAAAGGAAAGGAGTTTCTCTTCTTAGTTCCTTATTGGCTAGTTGACTTATTGACTAGTTAAACTTTAATTTCATTGGTTGATTTATTTTTAATGAAGCACATGATATGTCACATGCTTCATTAAGGGTAAATTAGAATAATTATGTATTCTTTCTAGAAGGAACTACAGAAAAGGAAAGTTGTGAGGAGCAAGGAATAAAATTCGTGCATATCCTATAGTGGGTAGGAAAATGTGTTTTCTAATTGTCCCACATTGAATATTAATGAAAAAAAAAAAGGCTTCCAAGGTCCTATATATATAGCCCCCACCTCATTGAAGGAAGAGATACAAGTGAAGAGAATTATTTAAGAGATTTAAGTGATTTTTATGAGGCTCAAGTAGAAACATACCAACTCTTGGGAGTTTCTCAATTTCTTTGGGATTGTTTGGTGGGGCAAGGAGAGAAAAAAAGTTTGGGAATAGCTTGGAAGAGTGACCCACGGTGTCAAGACTTGAAGACTTCTTCTTCTTCTTCTCTTTCTTTTTAATTTTATGAATCATGTTTTCAATTGTTATGGATGTTGAGTTTACTTTTGTCATGAACTAACTTTATAGCTAGACAAAAACTTGTTGTATAAAATTAACTCTCAGGTATACAAATCATTTTCAAGTAATAAAGTGATTTAAAAAATAGGATATCGTACCCAAGGGATTAATTGTTAAGTACTAATGTTGATCAAGTTTTGATAATATTTGAACTGCAAATTTTCATGACAATTATTAAACTAAATAGTTAATCAGAAAGTAATTAAGTAAAACTAAGTCAAATTCAAGAAAGAGAATGTATTCAATGATTTCGAAACACTAGGGCATTTGATTTCACCAATAACTACTCCAATCTAATTACCTAGGCATGCAAATTAATTTAATTAGCAATCATTTCTTAACCATGCTTAACCAATAAGATAATCAAAAGTTGTTTTCACACACAATTGATAATATTCATATGAGTAACCTATTCCTTCTGGACATAAACTTACTTATGCTTAACTCATTAATAAAATATTAAGCTTATAATATGGCATGAAACATAACTATTTTCCAATCAATTATGCAATCATGTAAATCATTGTGGATCCATAATATTTATCCTTTTCCAAGCTCAAAATATTATTAAGAATACTTATGGAGATCAAGCCTATGATGCATTAAGAACAACAATGATTTATTAAAAATACTACTAATTAAATAAATTGCATAACAACGTAATTAAACCTTCATAGTTAGGGCTACACTATAACCCTAGCTATAAAGTTAGTTCATGACAAAACTAAACTCAACATCCATAACAGTTGAAAAATGAAAACATGATTCATAAAATTAAAAAGAAAGATAAGAAGAAGAAGTCTTCAAGTCTTGACACCGTGGGTCACTCTTCCAAGCTATTCCCAAAATTTTTTCGTTCCTTGCTCCTTACTCCACCAAACAATCCCAAAGAAATTGAGAAACTCTTAAGAGTTGGTATGTTTCTACTTGAGCCTAATAAAAATCACTTAAATCTTTTAAATAATTCTCTTCACGTGTATCTCTTCCTTCAATGAGCTGGGGGCTATATATATAGAATCTTGGGAGCCTTTTTTTATTATTATTTTTAATATTCAATGTGGGACAACTAGAAAACACATTTTCCTACCCACTATAGGATATGCATGAATTTTATTCGTTGCTCCCCACAACTTTCCTTTTCTATAGTTCCTTCTAGAAAGAATACATAATTTGTCTAATTTACCCTTAATGAAGCATGTGACATAACATGTGCTTCATTAAAAATAAATCAACCAATGAAATTAGAGTTTGACTAGTCAACAAGTCAACTAGCGAATAAGGAACTAAGAAGAGAAACTCCTTTTCTTTTTTTGAAGTCTTAGATGGCTGCCACTTGGATGAGTGTAGACCTTTGGATTTTCAATTTCTCTTGATCAACGGTGGATATTAAATAAAAGGAAAAAAAAATTTTAATATTCTAAAATCTTGGTCACAATTTCTCTGATTGTGCTCACATCTTGGTTCCCACCATAATTTAACCCAAGGAGTCCGATTATATGGTTGTTTTCCATAGATTCTTCTTCTTTCACCAAAATTTAGAAAAATGCAAAATTAAGTATCTTTCCATAATAATTTAATGCAAACTAACAAATAATAAGCAACAAATGTGACATAAAATCATCAATATTTAATACCTAACAATTACTCCCAAACTTAAGTTTTGCTAGTCCCTAGCAAAGAAAGAAAGAAAAAAAGAAAGATCAGTTTTTTCTTCTTTTTTTTTTTTTTCTTTTCTAACCATAAAAAATACATTAATGGGGTGCCTCAAAGATTGCATAATAAATTAATTTACAAATACTATCAATGTAACTATGCAATTTAATGCCCCATCCCTCAACCCACATAATCATTACTTTCAAGGTGTGTGTGTGCAAATCAAATTATTCACTCAACATCATGCTCTTGAATAAATCTAGAATAATTAGAGATTAAAAATAAAGTATGAACTACCATACGCTTAACTTAACTATCACTCTCCACAAATGTAGATTAATGCACTACCTTGAATCAATAGGTCTTTAAGGCCTGTAATATAATGGCAAAAGGGTAATGGTTCAAAGAAAGAAAAGGATAGGAGATAATAAATCAAAGGGAGAAAACTTTTGAACTGAACATCAATAAATGAAAGCTTTTTATTTGCTTTCCTCTCACTATTTCTTTTCTTCCTTGCATCCTTTAACTTCATGATTTTTTTTTTCACATGTTCAAAAACTCCGTGTCATGTATTATATTTTATATTTCACAACACAATCCCCGTTTCCTTTCAATTATTTTTCCTTTAATATATATTTTTTCTTCTTCCTTTCCACCACCCCTAAACTTATTCTTTATGGCATATTAAGACCACAAGCTTCACTAAAAGAAATATATATAAAGGCAAAATCAAGTCATCACACCTCCAACCATACTTTCTTATAATATACTCTAAGTTCAACAAATATAAGCAAACATTCATATCAATTCAATTAAAAGCTCTCTTATGACATGTCAAAGGTAGGAAAATAAATTTTATGGCTCATAAATGGTAAGTAAATGTGGTTTAACGAACAAAGGCTCACATGCATGATTATGCATCCTACAAGGCTCAAATAAGGTACTAATTGAAATATACTTATAGGGAAGGCTAGAAAGGCTCAAACCCATAGAAAGAAGGCCAAAATCATATTCACAGTGATGCATCAACCTAGGATCTCGCCTCAAGCAATAATCAAGCAAGTTCTAGAGTTCAATAGAAATAAAGTACTCCACTTATATGTAAATCTTCTCCAAGGCACAATCAATATCATGAATAACTGATTATGTGCTCAAATTATATTGAAAGAAACAACATGTGAACATAACTTTAGGCATTTACTTATCATTGGCACATCAAATTTTTAAATAAAATAGAAAAATAAGCACAAAGTTTGTCTTTATTTTCAAATTCATTTTTTTTTTACAAAAGCACACAAAATTCTAAACACAATCACTAAAAGATGCAGAGCATGCTGTGCATCCCCCAAACTTAAAATAAACAATGTCCTCATTGTAAAAGAAAACAGCAAAGCAAACAAAAGAAAAGATAATGTATAGAATACTCCCCTTAGAAGATGGATTTGGCCCAAAGACATACAAAATCGGAGACACAACACATAGTGTATTTCTTGCATAAATGCATGTTCACAACTTCAAATATATCTTCATCATGATTGCATTCTGAATTTTTATCCCAAGCTTCAAATTCTCAAACTTCATGTGTTGCTTCTCCTTTTCTTTTTCAACTAAATATGTTAAAATCTAGCAAGACTAAACAAAACATATGAAAATAACTTAATACAAGAAAACAACTAACAACAATTTAAAAACAAAGTAAAGTAAGAAACGTGGGTTGCCTCCCAAGAGCGCTAGTTTAAAGTCTTTAGCTTGACTTACTGACTAAAACTAACTTGAATTGTCAAGGTAGAGGCTTGTCTCAAGCACTCCTCCTTCATAATATGGCTTTAAGCGCTGTCCGTTCATTTTGAAACTTTCATGTCCCGACTTAGAAATTTCAATTGCTCCAGTTGGAAATATTTGCACAATCTCATACGGTCCACTCCACCTTGATCTTAATTTTCCAGGAAATAATCTTAATCTAGAGCTGAAAAGAAGTACCTTTTGGCCAACATGAAAATTTTTCTTTTCAATCCTTTTGTCCTGCCACTTCTTGGTTTGTTCTTTGTAAATCTTTGCATTCTCAAAAGCATCCATCCTAATTTCTTCAAGCTCATTTAATTGCAACAATCTATTCTTACCCATGGCTTGTTGATCAAAATTGAAAAACTTTGTAACCCAATATGCTTTATGCTCCAATTCCATGGGAAGATGACATGTCTTACCAAAACTAACTTGTAAGGAGAAGTACCAATTGGAGTCTTGTAGGTGTGATGCCCAAAGTGCATCATCTAGCTTTAACCTCCAGTCCTTCCTTGAAGCATTGACCGCCTTCTTTAAAATCCTCTTAATTTCCCTGTTTGAAATTTCTACTTGCCCACTAGTTTGTGGGTGATAAGGAGTTGCAATTTTATATTTAACACCATATTTAGCAAAGAGGGATTCAAATTGTTTGTTGCAAAAATGAGTGCCACCATCACTAATAATTGCCAGGGGTGTACCAAATCGAGTAAAAATATTTTTCTTTAAAAATTTCAATACAACCCTTGCATCATTAGTAGGAAATGCACTAGCTTCAACCCATTTAGAAACATAATCCACAGCAACTAAAATATATTTATGACCATAATAAGAAGGAAAAGGACCCATAAAATCAATACCCCAAACATCAAAAAGTTCAACTTCAAGGATATTCTTCAATGGCATCTCATTCTTCCTTGATATGTTTCCAGTCCGTTGGCACCTATCAACCTTGTACAAAAATATTAGTATCTTTAAACATAGATGGCCAATAAAAACCAGAATTTAATATTTTTGCTATGGTTTTCCTTGTCCCAAAATGTCATCATAAAAAAAAAAGGAACATCTTTATTAAGCAAGTTACGAAGAGGTTTAGTAATTTCGGAAAAGTTCTTAATAAATCTCTTATAAAATCCCGCATGTCCAAGAAAACTTCTAACACTCTTGACTGAAGTTGGTGGAGGTAATTTCTCTCTAACTTCAACTTTAGCTCTATCTATCTCAATACCCTTTTTAGAAACGTTATGACCTAGCACTATGCCCTCTTTAACCATAAAATGACATTTTTTCCAATTAAGCACAAGATTAGTTTATTTACATCTAAGGAGAACTTTAGACAAATTATCCAAACATGCTGTAAAAGAATCACCAAAAACACTAAAACCATCCATGAAAATCTCAATGATATCTTCTACCATGTCTGAAAATGTGGACATCATACACCTTTGAAAAGTTGCAGGTGCATTGCACAACCCAAAAGGCACCCTCCGATAGGCAAAGTTCTATAAGGACAAGTAAAAGTTGTCTTTTCTTGGTCCTCAGGGGCAATAGCTATTTGGTTATATCCACTATAACCATCTAGGAAACAATAAAATTCTTTTCCGCTAACCTTCTAACATTTTATCAATGAATAGTAAAGGAAAGTGATCTTTTCTAGTGGCTTTATTTAGTCTCTATACCTTCCAACCAGTTACCAACCAAGTAGGAATGAGTTCATTCTTTTCATTCTCTTTCACAGTCATTCCCCTTTCTTAGGAACTACTTGGAATAGACTCACCCAATTACTATCGAAATAGGATAGATAATTCCAGCATCTAAAAGTTTCAAAACCTCACCTCGAACTGCTTCCTTTAAATTTGGGTTTAACCTTCTTTGATGTTCTATGGTTGGTTTATGATTTTTCTCCATAAAAATTTTGTGCATACAAGTGGATGGGCTAATTCCCTTGATATCGGCTATGGTCCAACCTAAGGCGGTCTTGTGTCCTCTCAAAACTTCTAAAAGTTTACTCTCTTGCTCCTCATTAAGGGATGAAGATATAATTGCAGATTGGATCCTAAAAGGCATACTTCAAATGACTAGGTAAAGGTTTCAACTCTAAAATTGGTGGTTTTTCGCGAATGGTATCTTTCTAGGTCCACTTTCACCCAACTTTTCAAATTTTCTAACAAAATCTACCTCACAAGGTGCTATCATTCCTATGGTTGTTCCATCTTGTTTTTCTTTCTCCTCACATGATCCAAGTAACATTGTTAAACCTAAGGGATCTAAGTTACTTTCCTTTGCACATTCATTGATCAATTCATCACATTCATAAATAAGGAAGCAAGAAGATGTATCATCAAAATTAGGACACTGCACAACTTTTGGAATATGAAAATGTACCACCTCGTTGAGTACTCTAAGAGTTACCTCTCCTTTTTGGACATCAATTAGGGCACGTCTAGTTGCTAGAAATGGTCTCCCAAGTATGATGGGGATGTTGTCATCTTCCTCCATGTCAAGTATCACAAAGTCCACAAGGAATATAAATTTATTTACTTTTACAAGTACATCCTCCAATATTCCCCTTGGTCTTTTGATACTCCAGTCCGCAATTTGAAGAGTCATTGTTGTAGGTTATAAACATGATATGGCATCAAATTAATACTTGCACCTAAATCACAAAGAGCCATAAACTTATAATGTCCAATGTTACATGGAATATCAAAACTTCCCGGGTCTTTTAACTTAGGTGGAATCTTATGCTGTAATCTAGCACTACACTCTTCACTCAAAGCTACTAACTCATAATTCTCTCACCTCCTTTTGTTAGAAAAAATCTCTTTCATAAATTTAACATAGTTAGGCATTTGTTCTAAAGCATCTATGAAAGGGATATTTACATGTAATTGCTTAAATACATCAAGAAACTTTTTAAATTGTTTGTCTAACTTGGTATTTCTAAACCTAGATGGGAAAGGTGGAGGTCGGGTCTTCTTGGTTGCTAAATTGTTCTCCACAATTTTTTCACTTTTCTTGATTTGAGCTTCATGAACACTTGATTTGGCCTCATTATGTTCCACTTGTGGCATTGCTTTACTATGTGTATCAAAATTTGCTGTTTGATTTGAAGGGTCGTCTCCTCATCATCAAGAATCACAAGCTCTTTCTCATTTTCCATAGGCCCCGCTACTTGCTATCCACTTCGCAACGTAATAGCTTGAACTTGCTCTTTTGGGTTCTTCTCAGTTTGGCTTGACAGAGTTCCTTGACTTCTTTGGAATTGATTAGCCAATTGGCCTATTTGATTCTCCAACCCTTTTGTTGCAGCCATTTGATTGTTGAGCATTTGACTATGGCTAGCCATTTGTTGATCAGCTCTCTGCATTTAAGAAGTAGTAGTTTCAGCCATTTTTAATAAAGATTGTTCTAGCATAGAATAAGAATTTGGAGATTGACTTTGAGAAGAATCTTGAAATGGAGGTGGCGGCTTTTGATATTGTTGATTAGGCCCGTGAAATTGAGTGGTTCCTTGAATCCCACCATTTTGCCTTTGTTGAGCTCCTTGATAATTGTTGTTGGACCAAGAAAAATTTGGGTGATTTCTCCATCCCGGATTATAAGTGTTGAAATATGGATTATTTTGTTGCTTTTGAAAATTCCCTACAAAATTAACATCATCAGAAGCAAAGGGATTCCCAGCTTGGCAATCCACACTTTTATGATCATAAGCACCACATAATTCACAAAATAAAAAATGATTACTAGATTGGATAGAGTTTACTCCCATTTGATAGTTCAAGGTCTTCATGAATTGATTAGCAAGTTGAGCTCCCAGGTTGTTAATGTCAACTTCATTTATGGCCTTAGATTGATTTCTCCCAGGATGTCTCCTCTCACTTGGATATTGATAGTTGTTGTGGGCCATCTCTTCAATTAGTGGATATGCCTCTGATTGTCTTTTCCTCATTAAAGCACCACCTGCAGCTGAATCTAGTATTTGTCTATTACCATAATCTAAACCATTATAGAAAATTTGTACCTGCATCCATATAGGAAATCCATGGTGTGGGCATTTTATTAATAGCTCTTTGAAGCGTTCCCATGCATCATACAAAGTTTCTTGGTCCCATTGGTTGAAATTGTTAATATCACTTTTCAACTTGGCTGTTTTAGATGGAGGAAAGAATTTGTCCAATAATTTTGCCTCCATAGCATCCCATGTAGTGATAGTACTTGCATCCAAAGAATTTAACCAAGCTTTTGCCTTTTCTCGAAGAGACCAAGGGAAAAGTCTCAATCTAAAAGCATCATCACTTACACCGTTTCGTTTGGACATATCACATAATTGAACAAAACTAGAAATATGCATATTAGGATCTTCATGAGGTAACCCACTAAATTGAACATTATTAAGTAAAGAGTGGTAGAAGACTTTATCTCAAAATAATTTGCCTCAATTGGTGGCCTTCGAATGCATGATAAGTCACCCACTTTCTTATGTGCTGAATACTCGCATATGGGTAAATCTTCATCTCCTTGGTTAGCCATTACAAGTCTAGAAATTTCTTCCTTATTTTCTTGATTAATTGGCACCCCAGTTCCTCTTAAGGCTTGTCTCCTAGGTTTTGGTTGGATAACCCCTTCAATTTCCTCTTCGGATTCTTGATTTTCACCTAAAGAAGCTTCACTTTGGGTTCTTGAAAATGCTTTTTCCTCTCTCCTTTGTTTCCTCAAGGTTCTTTCAAGTACACCAATGTCAGTATTTAGCAATAAATCGAAACCCTCTTGACTCATAAACAGCACCTAGAAACCTAAAAAAAATAAAAAATAAAAACAAATTAAAAAAATGAAAATAAAAAGTAAATTAATTAATTAAATAAGAAATAGAAACTAAAATTCTTTATGTTGGTAAACAACTAGTAAAATCATCTAGTAACAAAAAGAAAACAATGTTCAAAGTACTACTAAACCCAACTCAATTAATATTAACACCTTAATCCTCAGCAACGGCGCCAAAAACTTGTTGTATAAAATTAACTCGCAAGTATACGAATCATTTTCAAGTAATAAAGTGATCTAAAAAATAGGATATCGTACCTAAGGGATTAATTGTTAAGTACTAATGTTGATCAAGTTTTGATAATATTTGAACTACAAATTTTCATGACAATTATTAAACTAAATAATTAATCAGAAGGTAAGTCAAATTCTAGAAAGAGAATGTATTCAATGATTTTGAAACACTTGGGCATTTGATTTCACCACTAACTACTCCAATCTAATTACCTAGGCATGCAGATTAATTTAATTAGCAATCTTTTCTCAACCACACTTAACCAATAAGATGATCAAAAGTAACCTATTCCTTCCGGACATAAACTTACTTATGCGAACTCATTAACCAAATATTAAGCTTATAATATGGCATGAAACATAACTATTTTCCAATCAATTATGCAATCATGTAAATCATTGTGGATCCATAATATTTATCCTTTTCCAAGCTCAAAATATCATTAAGGATAATCATGGAGATCAAGCCTATGATGCATTAAGAACAACAATGATTTATTAAAAATACTACTAATTAAATAAATTGCATAACAACATAATTAAACCTTCATAGTTAGGGCTACATCATAACCCTAGCAATAAAGTTGACAAAACTAAACTAGACATCCAAAACAATTGAAAACATGATTCATAAAATTAAAAAGAAAAAGAAGAAGAAGAAGTCTTCAAGTCTTGACACTGTGGGTCAGTTACTAGACCAGTTTATATATGCACGTCCCTTTCATATTTATACATATATATATATATATATATATATATATATATATATATATATTTGTAGTTTCAATCGATAACATTTTCTGTTCGTATACCTTCTGTCTTCTTTAAAAATCTGAATGTATTTGGTTTGTGCAATTTTGTATACAAATTGCTCTAAGTATCTTTATATTATGTTCAGAGCGCCTTCATTTATTCTTAATTAACAAGATCTTGTGTTGGTGGTCAATTACTCAGAAAGGTTTCTGAAGTCACACACTTTTACAAAGTTCTTCATTGATAGGGAAGTGAGCATCCATTGGAGATGCCATTTAGTGCGCTGGAGCTCCCTCTGAAGTTACTTTCTTTATTTAGAATTGAACTTAAGGAAAGGTACTTGGATAACTTAAGAAAGTGGTTCTATGCAAGGAATTTTGAATCTAGATTCTGATTTTACAATAAAGCCAATTTTGGTGAGATACAGATGTGAAAAGAACATCAATAAATTTTGAAATCTGATTTTTTGGTTTGCTCTGAACTATTATCTGAAGTAGGTTTCAATTTTAATTTCTGAATTTTTTCGCAGAATAGATATGAAGAATGTACAGAGATCTTTTGTTTTTGGTGAACCTAAGTGTTGGTTTGGTTCCCTTATGAAAATGCATTTTTGCTTTACTGAAGTTCTTTGTTTTACCTATCAAAAGAAGAAATATGGGTTATTGAAAAGCATGTGAGCGTTTTGCTGTTGGGTTTTAAAGTTCTGCACAAAAATATTGTTTTATTATTTTATTTTATTTTTCACTTCAGCATTTCCTTTTTTCTTGTTAAATGGGATAATCTCTGTCAAATTCTTGATTTTGAGTTTATCCTAATTTGAAAAAGTTTGTTTAGAGTTCTATTACAGGAACTGATTTTGTTATTTTTTGGTAAAACTTTATTTGTTTATGGTAAAACAGCTAATTTTGTTAACTTGAAAAAGGTTATTTAGAGTTCTATTACAGGAACTAATTTGTTGTATACTTGAGATTTATAAGTTAAACTAAGTTTTTCTTTTCTTTTAAGGTCTCAATAAGGATGCAGTGTCCTAACATACAAAAACTTCAACCTCTTCTGAAAACACTGGATTTCAAAGAGGATGTGTCCTTGTAGAAAAAGAGGTTAAAAATGAAAAAAAATGATAAACTTTAACATTCACAATTCTTGCTTTTCTACATTTTCTCTTGCTTGAGAATTTGATTAAAGAACAGAAAAGGCTACATTATATTCAGTGATAAGATTTAAAAGCTGGTAGCTAATATTAGAATATAAATGTCCTTTGAATTTTATTCACCTGAAACAAATTTAGACCCTGCACAGCTGCAAGACTATCAAAGATCAGTAGACAAGAATAAAACTAAAGAATGATCTTTCTCCTTGAAATCAATTAGGACCCCTTCAATGTCAATCAACCAGAGTAAGACACTAATTTAACTGTTTATTTTTCCTGAACCAGACCTCTTCAATGTTTGTATGTGATATACGTTAAACATGTAATGTAACTTATGTTCTAGTGTCATCTTTTGAATCTTTGGCTAATCTTTAATTAACCTATAATATCAATATAGAAAATTGAATGTGCTCAGGGTTTTATTTATGTAATTAGAAGTCTACAAGGCTCTAGTTCTGTAGTTGAATAAAATACTAGCTGGATATTCTTTATTCTTTTCATTCACTACTACACCATAAAACGTAAAATAGAAATCACACAACACACACACACACGTCCAAATGGCATTAATTCACTACTTTATTTGTTTCAGTTACAACTTATGGATTAATACATGTCTAGGTACTCTAGTTGGAATTCTTGGAGACATTGGTTTCCTAATATTAATTCATTACTCTTGAAGCAATATGGTTGATAGATTTAAGATAAATTTTGTTGGGAACAAGTGTCATAACAGATAACTAAAAGATTTAAACAAATAATTCATATGAAAAACACTGCAAGAGCATGCATGTGTCTGAATCTGAATACACACAGTAACCTCTTGTACTAATGTTATATTATATTATATTTATAGTGGCAAAATAAAGACATAAATATCAAACTGACCAATTCTAAACTTCCTTGAGTTTATAACAGTTCATTTTGATATTAATGAAGAGTAAATGTAAATAATCTACAGATGCCACCAAAATAAAAGTCAAAGCATGTGTCACCTACAGAGACATTAATATCTGCTGCTACTCCAAATTCTAGCAATGGGAGCCCATCTCCTCGTATGCAAGGGCAACAGTCAACTCAATCACCTATTCCTCTTTCAACACCTTCTACAGCTCAATCTAGTGTACACACGACTGCTTAATTTAGTGTAGATCCTACAACTGTTTCGGATACTCATGAGCAAGTTACATAAGATGGTATGTATTTAATGATTTTAATAATTAGTTTGTAGTCTCTCTTGCTATTCTGAACCATAGGCATCATTTTCTATGTACCATTTTCTGGTTTGATAATTAAATTCTTAACCATTGTTGCAATATAAATTAGAAGTTGATGACTTCAAATAGAGCTAACTCTTATATATATATATATATATATATATATATATATATATTGTAGTTTGACACATGCAAATAGTTGGATAGATCATACATCCAATCCCATGCCATCTTATGAAAACAGTTGGAGATTATTTTTTCCTTCAAGCAACCGCAACTTTTTTTCTCTCTCTTGTTTTTTAAATATATTTTATTTTACTTTATTTCGTTGTCCTAAAGATTCTGTTCTCCATTCATACAATTTGTATCACACTTTAACATTGCTCTGCTCATAATTCTGTGCTAATAAAAAAGCTTATGCACATACAAAAGGTTATGCTCAATAAATATCTATCAAATTTAAAATGGTACAAAAGCTTGTGCTAAATAAATGTAATATCTGCTTTCTTTTCTATACAATTAATAAAATTGGTTAAAGTCAACTCTGATCAAAGTCAACATTTAGACTGGTGACCATCACGTTATAGTTTTGGTTGGTTATAAATTGTCTAAGACTGGCTTGGTTGTTTGTTTTATCTTGTAAGTGTGCTTGTGATACTTGGTCAAAGTCAAAGTCAAGATCAAAGTTAAAGTCAAAGTCAAGATTAAAGTCAAAGTCAACACTGCTACATCATCACCTAGACTGACAGAGGGTTGACTGAAACTTTCTTTCTTGTACACGTGACAAGTATAAAAGTATTATTAAGACCTATTGAGTGTTGTAAGGTTATTGGAGACCAAGTTTGATTTGGTCAAACTTTAGTCAAAAAGTGGTCTTACTTGTTTCACCATATTTAAGCACACTTTTCAAGATACCAAGTCTCATTCTTGAACCCTTTGCAGCCAACCACCACGATTCTAAAGAGAGAAAAGTATTTTTAGTGAGAGAAAGCGAAGGAAAGTGAGGAAAAATCAAGCATTTTCAAGAGAAAAACAAGAAAAACTCAAAGAAAGGGTGAAAGCAAGAGGGCCGGTTATGTATGTTTGAGCTTAGATCCATCTACTCCCATATCTTTTCTACTCAAACCACTTCTTTAATCTTTTGTATCTTATGTAAAATTGCTAGATTTGACATGATTTAGGTGTGATCTATTGTATTTGGTGAGAACCCTAATTTAGGTGTTAGGTTTTTGGTATTTATGAAAATTGTTACATTAATTCCATGCTTATTATTATAAGTTGAGTACCCAAGTTATATTTATGTATTTTCCATGTTTATTGTTGAAATTGTACTAAAAGAATTTGATAGATTTGTGGAGTAAAAACTTGATTTAGACTTATTGATTAGTTTAAGATAATGTGCTGTTGGTTTTAGAAATTAAATTAGCGGAATAAAATCACAATGAAAATTTTAAAATTTTTTATAAAAACACTTTTATACCTAGGAACTATTATAGATACATATAGAATTTAATCTTTGATAGTTGTAAGAAAAATTACAAAGAAGCGGTTAGGATAACACCATGATCTACCTTCCAAGCTTTCTGGAACCACGATTTTTCTTGTCAAATCTCCTACCAAACGAACATACGAGTGGGCGTCTCTAGGAATGATATTATTTTTAGAATACGCTCTTTTCTCAATACATGAGATAGAGCATATTAAAATTTTGTGTTAAAAATTTTAAGAAATTTCTATCTTACAGAACGTCTTTTAAAAACTAAAGTTATTAGATTTCCTAAATAAAAAATGACTTTATTTTTTAATTTCAATTAATTAAATAATAATCAATTAAATATATATATATATATCATATAACTAATCTAAATAAGAAACGTATAGGACAATAACAAATACTTTCATGTAAAATACGTTTACTAATTAATTATTTAATAGTTAAATAATTATATACATATAATTCACAATAGGTAACGCGTTAACTATATATATATTATAACCATTTATAACATATATATATATATATATATATATTATATTTATATATAATACATACATATATTTTAACCATAATTAAATAATCATATTATTTAATTGAACAATTAATTCATAATTAATTAATTTACAACATTTATAATGACACAAATATATAATTCAGAAAAAGTATTTTTCTTGTATTACAAATATAATAATTATAAATTTTAAATTCAATAATTTTAAATTAATTATTTACATTCAACATGTTCAATTCAAGTATTTATAGAGATGACAAAGGAACCTATAATTTCAAGCTCCAATAAATTTAATAATTAATTAAACTCTTTAATTAATATATCTAATTTATTAATTCTAGTACCAATAATTCTATAATAAATAATAAATTCATAATCATATCATGAATTGAGTACTCTATTGTTCAAGACCTAAATTATCATTTCAAAGAGCTATTATATCTTATAATATATGTATTTATCATTCCCAGCTATTCACTTCATCATGTTTCTAAAATAAAAAATTATAGTTTATCATAAGTAATAAAGCTTTTTGAGTAAATCAAAAAGCATAACATCATAAATAGAAGTCTATTATAGGATCATCATAATGACAAATATAAATTCTCTGTACTTAATGGATATTATAAGAGAATTAATATTTATCTGGGTCAATCCTATATAATCTTATTATATAAAGTACATCCATTAAATGTCACTACATTAACAGTTCAGATCAAATTGTTCCATTCTCAATGATAATGGACCGTACTAGTAACTTTCTAAAATCATAAATTTCATAAATTTAATTATTAATTACGGACTAATTTAGATTATTATTCTTAAACTTAATCCTTACAAATATAACTCTTATACATTAAGTCAATTACTATTTTATTTATTATTCAACAACAAAAATATAATAAATATGCTTTTAGGGCACTATTCTCAACAATCTCCAACTTACCCTAAAACAAATGAGACATATCCCTTAATCATAATCCTTTTAGATGACCCCCCAAAACTTTTTGCATGTAACATCTTGGTAAACGGGTTAGCAATGCTGTTTTCTGATCTAATCTTTAGAACTAAAACATTGCCTCTATGCACGATCTCTCTAATCACATGATACTTGTGTTCTATATGCTTTCCTTTCTTGTGACTTCTTAGCTCCTTTGAATTCACCACAGCTCCACTATTATCACAAACCAATGTAAGCGATCTATCCATATTTAGAACTACTTTCAAATCTGGTAGGAACTTACAAAGCCAAACACCTTCTTTAGGAACTTCATAAGCGGCTACATATTTGGCTTCCATGGTATAATCAACAGTACATACTTGCTTTGTACTTCGCCAAAGTATGGCTCCACCACCAAGAGTGAATACAGATCCAGAAGTAGACTTGAGTGTATCCTTATTTGATTGAAAATCAGAATCTGTGTACCCAATAGGGATCAAATCCTTACTTGAGTATACAAGTATATAGTTTATTATTCTCCTAAGATACTTGAGAATATGTTTAACAATAACCCAATGATCATATCCTGGGTTTGATTGAAATCGACTAACTGTAACATTCCTTTTACCCAAGTTTGGAGACCCAACTAAAGGAATACCACAACATAATACATTCAAAATAATTGAATGAAGACGTTCCTTTGGACAAACCTAAAATACGAAATAAAATTTTTTCTTAATCTTTAGAACACATTTAAAACCTTGAATATTAAGTAAAAAATAATAGAAATTTTAAATTTAAAATTAAACATATTTGTTTACAAAGACCGACAATGTAACGAAAATTGTCTAGTTAATCAGAATATTACATAATCCAAAAGGAAATAAGAAAGTGTGAAAAAATTTTATTTATACTATAGCCCTTCTCCAACTAGTTCACCATGCCGCTATCAAGCCAATCAAGCTAAACTTTCAGAGTTACCTAGCATAGGAAAACAAATAGGAGTGATTGAAAAATCACTCAGCAGGTGTCCGACATACAGTATGCTAATAGAATGTTAATATCTATTGAACACCGATTTTCCTTTTAATTTCTTTTCTTTCTTATCATAAATCATATGTAAAATATAATCTTTTCCCAGAGACTTTTGCAATGATTTTTAAAAAGAACATTCATAGGACTTCTATAAAGCGTAAATTCTTAATCATACTGGACCTAGTTGCCCGTCGACAACTGTTATTTTCTAAAGCAATACACTGACATACTTTCAAGGAAGCCCAATACACTTAACCATTTAGAAAAAACAGTGTGAGTGGGGTAGAAACCCGCTTCCGCCCGTGTTATGTAAGTATCGAGGTTACAACCACCACATACACCAATACGCTCACATGTGCGTACATGTAAAAATTCAATCTCTCCACTCACTAGTTAGTGGGACCTCTACTAAACGGTTCACATATCACAACCATATAAGCTCCATTCAATAATCACATATGCCTGCGTATGCATGACCGTGGCTCTTCAATGCATAATTGTCGAAAACATGATTCTTTTAGGAAAAAATTGATTGAGCTATATGAAAACCAAAAGACTTCTATGGCTTACTTCTATGCATATGAATGCTCATGATTTTCTTAATAATGTTGAGCATTATCTCAGTATCTCAAATAAATGTAGAGTCCAAATCACTCATTAAGCAAGCCAAAGCTCAATCATAAGCAGTATTCAATCTAGTAAAAACTTATTCAAAGGAAAGTATCATACATTACCACATATATAATCCCAATTGTGTATAAATCATACAATAGCACAAATTTCAAGCTTTAAATAAGTAATTAAAGTATAAAATAAAATAAATAGTAAACATTTAGTAATTAAGCTTCTAAAATAGAGCATTACTAAATGAAAAGTAACACATTTATTTAAATAATTAGTTAACTTTGTTAAACTTAACTACACAAAATATACATAATTAAACATAACGATATTAACTTTATTGATTATTGGAAAAAAAGTGAGTTAAATTATTCTAAAAAGGTACCAACATTTTATAATAGAAAATAACATAAATACTATGATAAGTTAATTTAACTAAACTGATTTCAACATGCTAATTAATTTTCAAAACCATAACTCACTCATTTTAACTTGAATTTCTATTATTTAAAAGCCAAAATGTCTATGGGTACAAGTGTAGTATTTTGTTTCAAAATAACTTTGTAAAATGCATAACTCACTCATTTCAACTTCGATTTAAGAAATTCCAAAACCAAACTAACCATGACTCACTGTATTAGAAGGAAAAATATGGATCAAAAGTTAAAACCCATCAAAACACAGCCGGTCAAAGTGCAGGATTTTCTAGAAATACCCAAATAACCAGTGGATTTTAAAATTCAAATCTCCCTCATGAAAATTTCGATTGTAATGATTCAAAAGCTAGAATGTTCATAACAAATCCAAATTTAAATGGTAAAATTTTCAAAAATTTCTGACTACTATAAATAAGATTGTACCTAGCCAAAGTGCACAAATTTTCCAGGAAATTCCAGATTAACACTACTCATGCATTCATGGTCATATACAAGTCTATAGCTAGTCATTAAAGCACCAATCCACACTCTGATCATCATCAGCACAATAGACAGTGACCATGAGACATTATTTCACAAGAAAAATCACAGTAAAACAAAGAAATGAGGAAGAAAATAGCTAGATCTAGAATAAAACATAGAACCTCCAAAAACAACAAAATCAAAAGTGGGTATGGAAACCTACCTTTGATTAGCTTTAAACCCTTCTTAAATACCTTGTTTAGTAAGATTAATACTGTAAAACACAGCTATAAGTGGGTCGTTCCCCCTTGCTCTCTTCCTTTCTAGAAGTTTCCTTACATTTTTCTTGAAAAACACTTGGTTTTCCCTCCAAACCTCTCACTCCTTCGCTTTCTCTCGCTAGGAAAATGATTCTCTCTCTATAGGAAGGGTAGGGCCGACCGCTAGGGGTGCATTTGGGGTCTTGGGTCTTATGAAAAGGTGCTTATAAAGTGAGTGCTAGGGTTTTTTAATGAGGTGGCACAAGAAGACGACATTTTTTACCAAGTTAAACTTAGTCTCCAAACCGCCATGTTATGTTGTGTACAAGGAAGAAAATCTCAGTCAGCCTCCCTGCCAGTCAAGGCGATGACGTGGTAGTGTTGACTTTGTCTTTGACTTTAACTTTGACTTTAACCAATAATCAGAAGCACACTTAAACAAAAAAAATAAATAACTAAGTCAATCCTAGTCAACTTAGTACCTGTTACTGCCATGGCGTGGCAGTCACGGGTTTAACTGTTGACTATGTTTAGAGTTGACTTTGATCAAAGTCAACTACACAAAAAAGAAAGCAGATATTACACTAACTATACCTACTGCATAGCAAATACCTGGCCTTGTACACAACATGACATACATTCGGCTCCGACTACTAATGCATAGGGTACCCGACTCATATTTTCTTCCTCTTGAGGTGCTTTTGGAAACTACTCTTTAGAAAGAATAACTCCATGACGTGAAGGTAAATTACCTTTCTTGGAGATTTGCATCGTAAATCTTATTAATACCTTATCAATATACGATGCTTGAGATAGTGCTAACAGTCTATTCTTGTGATCATGAATAATCTGTATCCCAAGAACATAACTTGCCTCTCCCAAATCTTTCATTTGGCATTGGTTAGCTAGCCATTTTTTTACATCTGACAATAATTTTACATTATTCTTAATAAGTAGAATATCATTAACATAAAGAACTAAGAAGACCACCTTCTTATCCTTGATGTATTTATACACACAAGGCTCATCAACATTTTGATCAAAACCGTAAGATTTGTAAGGCTTCATCAAATCTTATATTCCATGACCTAGAGGCTTGTTTTAATCCGTAACTGGATCTATTTAACTTGCAAACTTTGTGCTCTTACTCTTTAGGTATAAAACCTTCTAGTTGCACCATATAGATGCTCTATTCAAGATTGCCATTCAAAAAAGCTGTCTTAACGTCTATTTGATATATTTCATAATCGAGACAAGCTGCAATAGACAAGAGTATCCGAATGGATTTAAGCATGGTTACAGGTGAAAACCTTTTGGGTGTAACCTTTTGCTATTAACCTAGCTTTGAAAGTCTTTACTTTCCCATCCACTCCTCTTTTGCTTTTGTAGATCTATTTGCACTTTATAGGTCTAACCTCATAAGGTAGATATACTAATTCCTAGACTAAATTTGTGGTCTAATAACCCTCCCATCGAGAAGGTAATGCATCCTGTACAATATATGTGGTCTCCTCATTTTGTCTTTTGACAACGGTTATCGGATGTGGTCTGATCTCATCATAAAGTTACTCCTCTATAACAACTCTACGTTTTTAATCCATCATGTAATCATTTTCAAGAAAAGTAGCATTTGTCGATATAAACACCTTCTTTTCTTGAGAACTACAAAATAAATCTCCTCTTGTTCCCTTCGGATAACCTACAAATAGGTATAGTTCCAAACGTGGTTCCTATTTTCTAGTCTTTCCTTTTAATACATATGTTGGACAACCCCATATACGAATGTGACGCAATCTAGCTTTACGCCCATTCCACAACTCTAAAGGTGTTTTAGGAACAAACTTAAATGAAACTATATTCAATATATACACTGTAGTTTTCAGTGCATATCCCTAAAAAGAAGTATGTAATGAAGAATGACTAAACATTGATATTATCATGTCTAGTAGTGTTTTATTTCTCCGTTCTGAAATACCATTTTGTTATGGTGTGCCAGGTGCTGTGAGCTAAGACAAGATACCATGCTCAATTAGAAAATCCTTGAACTCATTATCAAGATATTCACCTCATCGATCTGATCAAAAAGTTTTCACCACTTTACCTAATTATTTTTCAACGTCAGCAAGAAATTCTTTGAAATTTCCAAAAGTTTAGATTTCCTTTGCATTAGGTATACACACCTTAAATAATCGTCAATAAATGTTACAAAATATTCATAGCCACCTCTTACTTATATGTTCATAGGACTACATACATCTGAATGTATTAGCTCAAGTGGTACTTTGGCTCTTTTACCTTTTATTTAAAGATCTTTTAGTCATTTTACCTTGTGGACAAAATTCACAAACCGGTAGAATATCAAAATTTAGTTATCTTAAAGGACCATCCTTAATCAGTCTTTCTATCTTGCTTTGGTTAATATGACCTAGTCTAAAAATGCCAGAGGTATGTTTCATTATTATGAGAAATCTTTTGCTTTTAATTTTTTGGTTGTTCAATTTTAAACATTTTAGTGTTAAATTGAATCGATTTGATTTTTCATATAAAGACCAGAATCCAAATATCCAGTACAAATATCCAAACCATTTTTGGAAATAATAACTGAATTACCATTAAAATTAACTTGAAAAAATTGTTCAAATAAAACATAAACGGAAATCAAATTTCCATGAAATCCTAGAATAAAACAAACATTGTTCAAAACAAGAAATTTATTATTCATAAATTGAAGTCTAACTTCTCCCTTTACTTTAGCCAACACCACTGAATCATTACCCATCCTCATCGTGAACTCTCTGTCGGCAGGCTCTTCAAAAGAACTAAGGTTCTGCAATGAAGAACAAACATGGTTAGTCGCTTCTGAATCAACTATCTAGGGAGACAAATCATCTTCAACTAGACAAGCTTTTAAACAAGTAAATCAAAATTACCTTTCTTTTGCTTGAGCTCCTTGAGATACTTTTTACAATTTCTCTTCCAGCGGCCATCTATACCGCAATGTAAACATTTCCCTTTTAGTTTTTTGGTGTTGTCTTTGGTGTTGTTGTTCTTATTCTTTTTGAACTTGCCTCCACCTGTCGACTTGCCTTTTCATCTTGTAACTCTTACGAGAGGATTGACTCTTCAAAACATTTGCTTCAACAACATTTGCTTCAGGCTTTTTCTCATTCATATTGTATTGCAACTTATTCATAAAATAGTTATTTTTGAATTGGAGAAAATCATGGGATAGGGTTTCTAAAATCATTCCCACTTGACCGGCTTCATCGATAACTACCCCATTAGTTTCCGTATCATTGATGTAATTAACCATTTTAATCACATGCTCTCGGACTAAAGTACCACTTCTCATCTTAGCATTCATTACAGCCTTTATAGCCTTATGAAGCTATTAATCAAAAGGTCATCCAAACATCTACCGTAAGACTCCATCATCTCATATACGCTCCATTTTCTCATGTTTAGCTCTTAACACGTCAGACATGCCACCTAGCAAATAACATCGAGCCTTATTATTGGCTTTGATCTAGCGATTATATGCTTCTCAAATAGTTTGAGCTGCATTGGCAGTAGGTACTAGAGGACAATTCTTCGTGAGGACAAATTTATAGTTGTCACAGAGTAGTACGATATTCATATTACTTTTCCACTTAAGAAAATTATCGCTGGTTAGGTTTTTAGTTGCAAGTATAGCGATGATAGGATTGGTCATTTTGTTGAAATAAATAAATAAAAATGTCACATAAATATCATATCAAAATTTAGTAAAGTAAACATGATGCATGATGCAAAATTACAATACTAAAATCATTCAAGTTCAAAGTAACACGTCTCCGTAGGGTAGGTCACAATACTTACTTTGAATAGAGAATTTCTCAATTAATAAATGTTAAACAAAATATCTCATATTTTCACATTTATTAATTACCTTCATTATTTAGTTAAGATATAATTAACTTATTAAATATATCTTTATGAGTGTAACCCATCACTTCGGATTCCATAGATTTAATTCAATAAATACCTCCGTAGGGAAGGTCAAAATTGAAATCTATCTAGGTTTCCTATCTCTTATAAGTCAACCTTATTACAATCTAAGTGTACGCCCTCCGTAGGAGGGATGAATCAAAGCATCTCGAAGCGTCATTCAAATTAAACGGTGTTGCACTAGTGGTAGAAACTATAGGCCATATTGTCATATAACCTTCTCCCACTCACTGTTTTTTAAAATATCATATTTTACTAATCTTAATTACTTAAATAATTTAATTAATAAGATAAGCTATGTTAATAAAATCTAATTTTATTAATTAATTAAAAATACTTATAGTCTTCTTTTTTAAAAAATACATATTGTATATAAAATCAATAAGGACGGTGGACTAATAATTTTAACTCTTGAAACTTTATCCACAAATAAACTTTGGAATTTAATCCAATTAAATTATTTCAAAACTATTTTGATCCTCTTTTCTAATACAATATTATAAAAAATAAATGACAATTATATATATGTATGCATGTCATATTTTATTATTATAAGTAGGCACTGCTTAAACTAAATGGCATACTATATGCATGACAAGCAATTTTATCTTAACATCCATAAAATAAAACACAATTGAAATTTGGCCGGGTCCCCTTTGAATATTTATAAAATTTACAAACCCCTTTAAAATAAAAGAATAAAATGGAAGCCACCTTGCTTTGTCAGGAAGCAAGACTCTACTTTATTAAAGTAGCATCTGCTTTAATTATCAAAGTTTAGCATCTACTTTGCCAAAAGTAGTGTCTGTTTCTTATTTTGTTGAGCATTATTGTAAAATATTATTATGGATGCTACTTTAATATAAGAAATGCGTCTTTCATTTGAGTTTATAATTTGTAAAGTTTAGATTCTATATGAAGACCGTGCCTTTCATTTCTTAGGTATACAAGTTCTTAGATAACATCTAGTGTGCTTAGCTTCGAGTGTTTCCTTTCATTTTCATCTCTGTAATAATTCTTAGTGTGCTAAGATTTGAGTGTGCTTCAGCTTTCAAACCTTGTTGTAGTAGTCAAGTCTATAACTAGTAACAAAAAGCTTATGTAGGATATTTCTTTGATCTTCATTTCTTTGTTTTGTTGATTTTCTTTTGGTTTTCATATCCTTACAAGCCATGTTTTCTATCTTAGTCAATCCTTGGGCCTAAATGGTATTAGAGCCAAGTAGAGTTTAGTGAGTACCTAGTGCGAAACATTTATTACTAATCAATAGTAATACTGGGTAACATTTAGACAGAGGTATTATGGGAACTAATTTATTAAAAGAAAATTAAGAAAAATATTATGTTTTCAATTTTGAATTGATATATATATATATATATATATATATATATTTCCAATTATCATGTTAGTTTTAAAATAAGATATTATAGTTTAGATAAGATTTATTTTCAAAATTTAAATGTTATAAAATAAAATTTGATTTTTATTATTTATCCATATGAAATCAATTTTAAATTTTAAAAGTTTAAGTTCTAGATGAACTCTATTCGGTCTCCTAAAAGCCTTTACAAAGGTAAGTCTTTCAAGTTATTTCATTTTACATTCTGATGTTTATTTTCTAAAGGAATGAAATTGAGTATTGAAAGAGAGAAAATTGAATTTCTTTGTTTGGTGTTGGAGGTTTTGGGCTTACGCTATTAACAAGATATTCAACAGTATTTCAATGATTTAAGGTAGGATTCCTATTACAAATTTGTTTGTGATTGTTTTATTGTGTTATAATGAATGTTTGATTGATTACAAGGTATAGATTATTGTATGCATTGTGCATGTTCTTTAGAAAGTAACTAGGCTACTTATTATATGACTTAGTATACATGCATGTATAAGCATAATAAATATATGACGAACTTTGGATGATACACTGCATATAGTTGGTACTTTGGAAGTCGCTATATAAATATATGAGTTTGATCATGACAAACTATATAAGCTATAAGAAAGATTTAAATGCTTACTGAATAAGCTATAATAAAGATTGAAATGCTTATTGTATTATGCTATAAGTAAAATTGAAATATATGCACACCTAAGATATGAAAAGTAAGATATAAGAAAGACTAAAATGCTTACTGTGTTATGTTATATGTAAGATTGAAATGCATGCACATTTATGATATGATAAGTATTATAAGTAAGATTGAAATGCATGCACATTTATGATATGATAAGTATTATAAGTAAGATTGAAATGCATGCACATTTATGATATGATAAGTATTATAAGTAAGATTGAAATGACAATTATGTGAAAATCCAACTATATGCCCTAAGTTTAAGTATCATGAAAGTATTGCATTGTAAGTATGTTAAGTATGTCTATCAAACATGACTTAAGTATGTATATTAAGCTCTAACGCCATTAATGTGATACTTATGTTATGTAAGTTGTTATAAACTCATGCTTAGTTTTATGTTATCCTCATGTAGCAAAGCATAGATTTTTCATTATTTGGTCAAACTATTTTTGGAAGTGATTTCTCGATGGCTCAAGAGGGGAATTCTTTAGGATTAGAATAAGTATTATTTAAAATAAATTTTGCTTATAGTTTATTTTGTTAGCAATGTTTATGGATGATATTCATAAGTTTATTTAACCATGAAAACTTATTTTTGGCAAGTTAATAAAGATTAAGTTTTTCAAAGTGATATGTGTGATGATCAAAGTATGGGATATGGCTGTCTATCGAATTTGATTTATCGATAGTTTTGAATACTTATGTAAATTATGTTTTATTTTAGTAGCCACCCCAATCTTATTTGATGTAAGGAACTTGGTCGAGATATTATGTATGCTCTTTGCTTGCCACTTTGCTTCTTGTAAATCAAAGATTTTGTAGATGAAGATAATTGGTTAGGTCTAGTTTAAAGATAGGTAAACTAAAGAGTCTAAGAAACTTAGAAGAACCAAATGGTAACTACTTCGTGGTTCCCACAAAAGCGATCATATTGGTGGTCCAGACAATAAGTCCCGAGAGGTGAGGTAGTTTCCATGGCTAAGAGAGTCTTCTTACAACACCCCCTACTTGAGTCCAATATCCCAAGCAAAGAGATACTACTGCGTAATATTTACAAAGTATAATTTTCAAAAAATCATTAAAATGCTTCGAACAATGCCAAAATATCTATGAAGCTTTTCTTTACTTTTTAGGACCCTTTTGTTTAAAACAAAAATAAATAAAACTATATTATTTAAAAGATTCAAAAATATTTATACCCACAACGCAAAAGAAAATATGCCTAAAAAAGAGTACCATTGCCTAAAAAATAGTGCGGAACAATTTGTACTTTGTTGTGTCCTCCAGGCTTGCACCCTGACCAAGTTTTATTGTTGTATTTTGGATTTACCTAGCACACACAAGCATGCGGGGGTATGTGATAGACATTTAGTAGGCATTCAATATGCACATGCCAATGCAATGTAGTACAATAAGTGCAAAATCTTCATTTTTCCCTTTTTCTTTCATAAATTACTTTGCTTGGTTAACCCTCTCATGTGGGGCCCACATGTCTATTTGTGGTCGAATCATCATTCAAGAGACCCACATGCCCATTTGTTGTTTGTGATCCAGGAATTTGTTAAAACTAGGTTCTAAAGTCAGAACTCTTTGGTGCAGTTTTACAACATAAAATACAAGGAAAAAATTCACTTTTTGTATATAAATACTAAAAACCCATGATAAAACTCAAGAAAAAAAATTTGTTTTTTGCATAAAAACACTCATCCAGCCCGTTGTGGGGTGAATGGTGATGTGACCGAAAGGTAATAGTTTTAGAAAATGTAGGTGTTACACTTATAGGAATTCAGGATTCAATGGCAAAAGTATTTAGATCTTTATCTTCTCAAGAGTTTTCAACTTCTACTTATATAAACCTCATACCTAAACCACAACAGAAATCCAAAGAAACACTTGCTACAAAAAACATGAAAACCAGGAGGTTCATAATTAACAAAAAGTTGTGCAGAAGATATTTTTATTAAAAAAAGAATAGAGTGGTTAGAGAGTGGTTCTTCTTCCATTTCTCTAAAATAGAGAAGGATAAATGACACCATTATTATGTTCCTTCATCAAGTTTAAACAACACTTTGACTTCTACATACTAGAGATTCCTTACAAACTCTTTCCGAATATCTCAAGCAATGAAAAGATGAAGAAGAAGAAATTAGTAATGTGGGATTTGAAACATTTTTCAAAATTAAGGATAAATATATTATTATTTGTTAATTTAGTTGAGATAATATTTTATCAAATTGACCTGATTATATAAGATTTTATTATTTTTTAAAAAGGTAGATTGAAATCTTTTAAACCTGATAAATATTTTATTATTTTTTAAAAGGTAGATTGAAATCTGATTTTATTATTATTATTATTATTATTATTATTATTATTAAAAAAGAGGAGTTCAAGTCAAACTCAACTTCCCAAGTAATTTGCAAATTTATGATTGTGCCTTTTGAAAAAAAAACAAACATATGATTTTAGAGAGAAGAGTTTTTGAGGGTTTGGAAAAGAGAGCAGTAGGAACTTGCTAATTTTAGAAGGTGAGTAATTAATATTTTGATTAAATAAACCTTGAGTTTTGATTTTCCTTATGAATGATTTAAATACTAAATCTTTTTCTTTCTTTTTCTTGAAATTTATTTTTGGAGCTTGATTTGGGGGCTAGGTATTTTTTTACAATTTTTCAAGATCAAATCAAGGATTTCATATAGGATTCCTAGCACCAAAATGCTTTATGTGTTTTCTTTACTGTTTATGATAAATAAATTTGTGCAATTGTGGGTTATCTCTAAATTATACTGAAAAGCCTATCTATTTAGGGGGTATTTGAATTTTTGTGTCTTGGATTTTATATCGAAAATCTGTGGATGATTTATCTTGGATAGATCTATAAACTTTGAAAGTTTTAATTTTTGTTTCACCTCAATCCAAATTTTTTATAATTAATTATGAATTTTCAAAGCTCTCTATTTCAAGTTGTAAAATTCTGAATAGTTCGGTTTCACTGTATATTTTTTATGGGCAATCAATTCGTTTTAATTTGAAATTTTTATATTCGTTACCTAAGACCCTTAGGAACATATATATGCAAAATCACGAATTTTAGAGGTATACGTAATTAACTATGAATTTTATAAATTTTCATATCACTGTTGAGTTGGTCTTATAGTTTTGGTTTTTAAATTTGGAAACTAAGTCTATTTTACCTTGCAAATTTTGAGAAAATTTCAATAGTTAGATATATGATGTATTGTTGTTTTGGAACTAATTTAGGGTCAATCAGAATTCCAATGAATTAGTTATAATTTCTGAAATCTGTCTGAGTCATTATTTTCATACAGTGACTGTTTGAATAAATTATTTTCGTTAAAATATTTACTGATCACACAAAATGCTGAAATTTATTTGAGTTTTTATGGACACATGAATTGATTATTTTCCATTGGAATTGAATTAATTGGTTGCGTATAGTCTAATTTATGAATTTATTTATATGGAGGTTATGCAATTTGTGTTAATTGTGGAATAGAATTAGACACAGATATTTTTCCAATGGATATCTGTAGTGATGATTTGATATCTATGTGTGTCAAGCATGTAGTTGAGTAAGACTATAAGTTGTCTAAAATAATGAATAGGCTTAGTGAGCATGCATGCATGAGTTTAATAATGTATGACGGACTATGAATGGTACATTACATTTGGTTGGTATATGGAAGCACTATACAAATATTTGAGTTTGATGATGACAAATTAAGTAAGCTATATGTGGGATTAAAATGCTTATTATGTGATGCTATAAGTGAGATTGAGATGCATGCACACTTATGATTTGATATGTTATAGTATGTGAAAGAAAATTCCAACCAATAAGCATATTATTAAAGCATTGACTTGCATATATTATAATTGCATAATAAGTTTAATTTATGATATTGATTATGATTAAGATTGCATATGGATGCATACTTTAATTATGTGGGAATTCTACTGAGTTATTTAACTCACGCCTTAGTTTGTTTATTTTTCCCATGTAATAATACATAAAATGATTTTTCTTTCAAGACAATTATTGGAAATGGTGAACTATGTGGCTGCTCAAGAGGGGAGACTTTTAGAGTACAAAATGAAGGTTTTCCAATATTATGATGAGGAGTTGGGTTTACCAGCTTTGAATTTTATTAGTGATTTTATGTTTTAGGAAATAAGATAGAAGTATGAGTGTTTATGTTTGTTTAAGCATATTATTGTTGTAAAATGTGAGTTTTGCATTAGATGTTTTCTTTTGTTATGTATTTTTACAAAAATGGACAACAGTTAAATTTTATCTTAACAAGTATTTGAAGGTCAAGGTATGGGTCTTGACTGTCCGAAGGTTTTACATAAAAATATATATTAAGTTTTAAATGTTTTCCGCAAATACATGCACGTATTGTTTTTGGTGGTCATCTCGGTCTTGTTCGTTTTATGGAGCTTTGGTTGGGGTGTGTTACAATTTTGGTATCGAGCATGGTTACGAATCTTGTGGCATATTTTGATAAATATAAATATTTAATTTATATTATACTTATGAATGTTATAAGTATTTGGTCTTAGAAATTAGTTGTACTCCCAAAGGAACCTCAAGAGCTTCACGAGATCACCATGACCATGAGGTATATTTGATTTCTTGATTATCTGTCCCTCGATTAAATTTATTTGTTTTTGTAAAATGATCTTTGTCAGGAAGATGTTTGACAAGCCTAAGGAAATCCAAAGATCTTGGATAAGACACGGAAACATTGCTTGCACTTTTAAGGGATGAAAGTTTGGCACCTCCCGAAGAAAATCTCAAGATTCCTTCATGGAGGAGGATCCCGAAGAAAATCCTGAGCAGGATCCGAAGGAAGATCCTGAGGAAGAAAGTGAACCAGTGGATGAGGAAATTGAGATATTGGAGTATGAAACAGAGATGGAGGGAGGTGGAAAACAAAAAGATAGTTTGGTGATTGAGGACTCTCCCAAATGTAGGGAAGTCTTGAGGAGGTTTGGAAATAAAAAGAGGAAAAGAAATGTGATCCGTAGTAGGCCATTTAGGCCATGACTTGTAAGTAGAAGAGGGAGATCCCATATGTTATGAAGTAGTTCCTAAACCTTTAGGGTTGAGGATTGATGAGTGGAAGTGGAGTCTATCCCTAGGAGACTCAGACGAGTTGAGGTCATCTGTAGGTAACTTAGGTTTATTATTATTTTTTATTATTTTCTTTATGTTATCATTTGTTAGGATTTCAATTAGTGATTTCTGTTAACTTTATTAAAGTTATTAGTAAAAATTTATTCTTTTAGTACCATTACGTAAAGTGTTTAAGTTTATATATGTGATTGATATTTTTGTGCAATATATGCATATATGATTGTTTTTGAAGTGCAAGTAATTGAAAAGTTGTTGAAACTTACGAAACTATGATAATGGTATGTCTGTTCCTTTTCAAACTTTCAAATTAGATTATTAAATTGCTTGTGGTTGGATTACAGCAAACGCTGCGAGGATTGAATGCTATTTGGGTGATTGTAGGTAGATTCACAAAGTCAGTACATTTCTTCCCAATTAAGACGGGTTATACATTGGATCAGTTGACATAACTTTATATCAATGAGATTGTAAGGTTATATGGGGTGCTTGTTTCAGTTGTGTCGGATAGGGATTTGCGGTTCACATCGATGTTTTGGAAGAGCTTACATGGAGTCATGGGTATATGCTGAGAGTACCATTCAAATTTTGAAGGATATGCTGAGAGCTTGCATGATCGATTTTAAAAGATCATGGGAAGAACATATACCACTTGTAGAGTTTGCGCACAACAATAGTTTTCAAGCTACTATTGGTACGACACCAATAAATCCAATACATGCATACATATATTATACGTAAACTGTTATTTTCCAAAGCAGCATTTAATCATTTAATCGTTTAAGGAAAATAGTGTAAGTGGGGAAGACACCCGCTTGCATTCGCGATATGCAAGTGCCAAGGTTACAACCACTATATACTCCAATACGCTAGTATGTGCTCGCATGCAAGAATTCAATTATATATATATATATATATATATATGACTATGGATGCTGTGAATGCCCATGATCTTCTTAGCAATATTAAGCACTTTCATGGTATCTCATTTAAATGCGAATCCAAAGCAAAGAAAAACTAAGCAAAAATCTCATTCATATATCGTACCCATTCCAAGCTCATGGAAAAGTATCACACTTTATCATGTACATAATTCAAAATGTATATAAATAATACAAAAGTACTAACTTCAAACATTAACTAAGTAATTAAAAATAAATAAATATTAGGACTAAACCCTTATAAAATAATATATTAAATACGCATTATTAAATACAAAAGCAACACATTTATTTATTAATTAATTAACTTTAAGGTGTCAACTTTATTAATTATTAACAAAAGGGGGTCAATTATGCATAAAGGTACAAATTTTAATATCCAGTTAGTCTAATTAGTTAAGCAAAAGTATAAATTATTATGCATTAGTAAATTTAAAGGTACTAACTTTAACAATGAAAGTATGAATTAATCCCAAATGTGCAATCTTTACCAATCATATCCATCAATTTAAGCATGAATTACCAAGTTAATTAATCTAATCAAATGATTAAACATAAAAATCTCAACTTTAATCAATTTACAAAGAAAAGCACATGCTTTAACAACCTTAATGCCAAATTAAACATAACAAAGCAAGCATAGTATTCAATTTGGCCACAATACATCAAATTAAACACAAAATTCAAACTTTAATTAAACAAAAATGAACGACACTTGGCTTGTAACACCCATTTCCCCAAGCCTAAAATAACATGCACAAAGTGGTTACCATATAATTTTTTTTTTACAAATTCAAAATTTAATTAAAATGATTCTAGACAGTGCCCAAAATAACATTAAAAGCTTTTATTTACTCTATGGAACCGTTTCCTTTAAAACCGAACCAAATATCAATATTTAGATAATGTATTTTAAAAATACTCACACCCACACTGTAATAGAAAAATATTTAATAATACATAGTACCCTTGCCCAAAAATCACAAATGCGGAAAACATGTATTGCACTGCTTCCACCAATTCCGTAGCTCAGCCAACCCTTACTATTGGGTTTTGGATTTACCTATTACATACAAACAAACTACGGTAAACGATAAACACTTAGTAGGCAACCCAAACGTACATGATAATGCAATGCAATATAGTGTAATGTTATATACATAAAATCTCCATTTTTTCCTTGTTTATTTTATAAACCAACTAGCTTGGTTATCCTGCATTTTGTGAGGCCTACATGCTCTCACGCCCTCATGGAACTCATATATCTTTGTGGTCGACGGTTGAATCGCCAAATAGAAAAGACACCCTACCCATGGTTGTCGGTGATTTAAGAGCTATCAAAAATAGAGTTTAAAAATCACCACATTCCAGTGTAACCACTTTAAAATAAAAACCCTCAAAGAAAAATCCATCATTTTACATAAAACATTAAAACCCATGAGTTGTTCTATATAAATGTATGCATATGCATTAGAACATAAACACAATCAAGCAAAGCATAAATATGCATAATTACCGAACTATCCTTCATGATAGCATTTATTATCAAAATGCCCCTGCTTAATCCGATGATTACTAAACACAGTCAAACCAATATAATTACCTAAATGCCACTGACCCTTTCGATAATTACTAAAATTACCCTTAAACATATAGTAATTACCAAAATGCCTCTAAAAGCAAATGATAAATTACCAATTTACCCTTGGTTAATAAATACTACATAAAATATAACTTCTCCAAACCTATATATATATATATATATAAACACCCAATTGTATATATATATATATATATATATATATATATATATATATATGTATATATATATATATATATATATATATATATATATATATGTATATGTATACAAACACACAAATTTGATGAACACATACACACACACACATATATAAAGCATACGTAAACTTACTTACCCACACATATATATATATATATATATATATATATACATATATATTCTTTAAACATATAATTGAATATATATATATATATACACACACAAATATATAGTTTTTGCAAATACATTTATAAATATATATATATATATATATATATATATATATATATATATATATATATCTATATTTATACGAAATTTAACATAAGTATATAATATTAATAAATTATAAAATGTGAAAAGACCAATATGCCCTTTACAATGTTAAAAATACCATATATGCCCCTTGCATGTCAAAAAACCAAAATGCGTTTGATAATTTTAAAATACCATTTGTGTCCCTGACATGCAAAATGATCAAAGTATCCTCAACAATTTTCAAAATACCAAATATGCCCTCAAAATGTGGAAAGACCAATATACCCTTTACAAACCTAAAAATTTCAAACATATCCCCAACATGGCTGGCCCTCTATGCCTCCAAATTCAATCAATTTCTCAACAAATCTAACAATAAGCATAGGGTTTTCCAAGATTCAACCACCATATTCAATATCAAGCTTAAAATCATCAATTTCACAGGGTATAAACTTTAATCAATTGGAGGTTTTACCATATACTCATTCCACATCAAATTAATCATATATAAACATCAATCCATGAATATAACACATGAATCCATTATTAAATCAAGTAAAACATTTAGATTATATGAAATTTCACAAAGGTAGGAAGCCTACCTCTCTTCCAAGCCTTGGAAATCAACCTTGTTCCACTTAAAAATCATCACAAATACTAGCTTGGAGTTTCCCTTGATGATTGATTTAAAAGCCTTCAATTTTCTTAGATTTTTCCTTAAATTTTCCTTAATTTCTCTCTCTAAAATAGAAATGGAAGAACATAAGAAAGAAGACCAAGGAGGTGGTTGGCCATGCGCTTAAATATCTAAAAAAAATAATAAAGTAATACAAATTGAGACAAATATCTAAAAATTAAAAAGGTAGCAAAGTCAACTATCAATAGTCAAAGTCAATTATCAATGGTCAAAGTCAAACTTTGAAAGGAAAACAATCCCTCGACCCCTAACAGAGTACTTTAGGCCCTTATAAAATACCCATGGAACTCTCAAGCAGCTTTTTACAGTGTAAGTGGCGATGTGGTGATCAGATCGAAACTACGACCGAAAGTCGATCATTTTAAAAAAAACTTAGTTATTACAACTCTCTCCTCCTAAAGAGAAGTTTCATCCCCGAAATTAAATTCAAGGAGTTAGAGTACTACTCAAATAGAGTTGGGTATTTGACTCTTTTCTCGTCCTCCAGTTCCCAAGTTGCTTCCTCCCTTGAATGATTCCTCTAGAGAACCTTCACCAGCGAAATCATCCTATTCCGAAGAACTTGATCCTTATGTTCCAAAACTCTTACTAGCTTCTCCTCTTATGTGAAGTTCTCATAGACCTCCAATGGCTCATACTTGATGACTTGAGAAGGGTCATGCACGTACTTTCACAACATCGAAACATGAAAGACGTCGTATACGACAGACAACATTGAGAGGAACTAACCACGAGAACAAAGGGATAGAAGCTGGTTGGAAAGATAACTTGGATGATTTTTGGTCGAGATAACATGTCTATTATGCCATTATCCTTGCCTTTTATATGTTTGACCTAAAAATCATATTTTTAAACCAGTCCTTGAGTCTCAAAAGCCTTAAGGAAGGCTGAGTTGTCCATCTCTATCACAAAGTAATAACCAATCAGATGAAATTCAAACTTTTCAATTCATCTTTTGACCGCTAGTATCTCCTTATATAAGGCATGAAAATGTTGTTAACTAGTTTGAATTGTCCACTAGCATGTCCACAATACCATCTTTTCTTATCCTTATCTTCTTCAAGAATTGCTGCTCCCCAATAAAGATAACTAGTATCCATGCGTAGGATGCATGCCTAGTCCCGAATCTTTAATGTTGGTGGGTTCTAAGCTAAATCTGGACAATTAGCTAGTGTGCACAGAGACCTTTAGAATAAAATTCTAGATAAAATTGATGGCTCCCAAGAACTATTGAATCTCGGTGTAAGGTTCTCATCAGGAAATGTTGATAGTTACGGATGAACTACCTTTTGGTAGTTATAGTATATATATATATATATATATATATATATATTATATGTTCAAGAATAAAAGATGATGATGGTGATACAAAGTCTGAGTCTTTATGAAAACAAACACATTTTCCCACCAAATTTCATAGAAAAAGCATTTACATTGTAATTCGAGAAGATTATTCACTGTGTAATTTTCTTCCAAGATCAAAATTACATTGTATTGTACTTGGATTCGATAGCAAGGTTAAAACCAAATTATTTTATCTTCTATTTAATTAATGATTTATTTCTATTATTGATATCAGAGCAAGAAAATGTTATGTATTTCTAAATGGTATTTGGGTTAGAAATCATGCAAATCCTAAGTTTTTGAAACAATCTTCTCTGTGCAATGTTTAAAATGTGTATGATTTTATTTTCGTACAAAAAGTATGTTTTTGGGCTTTGGTGCCAGAAAACTATCGTTGGCATTAAGAGGAGAAGATCCTTGTATACCTTATCAAAAATGGTGTTCGGGCCACGATTATCCAACCAGGTAAAAAATAAGTCACGTGACCCTGTTTGCAAAACATAGGCCCAACTGGAGGTTGAAGGTGGGTGACGTCATTGATGACATTACCCAATGACATCAGTAATTTTTATTTTTAAATGGGTAACGTTAGTGATGACGTCACCCGATGACGTCATCATTTTCTAAAATTTTTTAAAAAATAATAAGGTTGACCTACGACCTGTATATTTGGACCTGGGTTGGCTCATGACTCATTAACCCACTACTGAACTGATGATGTCATTATGCCTTTTAAAAAAAAATTGTTTTAATTTTTTGTGTAAAATTTTATTTTAGTGGGATAGAATCTATTTTTTGTTTTATTTTTGCACTAAATTAATAAAAGTTGTAGCAGATGTAGACTTAAGAGGATTACATAAATTACAAAAACACATAATAAATACCCACGTAGACATAATGATTAAAATATCAAGGGAGCTTTTGGCTTATGAAATAAGATTCTCAGAAAAAGAAAAGATAAATGCTTAATTGATTCATTCCTAACCAGTGTGGTAATGATTTGTAAATCATTATAAGGAGAAATATATACATGAAAATGAACTTTTATGAAAGTTGTATGTGAAGTTGAGCTGGCAGAGGAGCATCGTATCATAAAGGGTACTTGGTGATTTGTATCATTGTCACTCCACTCAACACATGAGAAGTGCAAGACAAATGGTTACCAAGCATTGAAAAGGACCTCCTTTTGAAAAAGTAGCTATTAAAGTGACTTCTAACTGCTCTGAAGTGACGGAGACAATTGATTACCATCATAGTGGAAAAATAAGACATCATCTTCCTTATTTCAAAACCTACGAAGCTATTCGTGTAGAAGCCTAGGGTCATACGATATATGATATGAGGGCAAAATGATTTATTAAATAATTTTATTGCTTTTTGTATATTTGTTTTTATTTGGTTTAATCCTCTTGTACATATTAGTATTATAGAATGAGTTTGTAATCCTCTTGAGATGTTATGTGATTTCAATGAGGTGTTTCGGATATTATATTGTGCATAAACTTATCTAAAACTATTTTGAAATAAATAGACTATATTCTATAATTATGAGATACATTGAATTGAAAGATGATTAGAAGCCTCGATGACTTTTCGATTTCATCTCTATATTTGACTGTTGTGTTTTTAGTATATTTTGCTCCAAAACTTATGAATGCTCGTTTTTTGTATTGTTTTATGATATTCCTTTTAAATTTCTATGTAGCAATTGTAATATCGTATCTGTATCAAATAATATAATGGCTAAACTAACTAAGGGTGAGAGACTTAATGGTGACAATAACGATATGTGGAGTCGTAAGATTTAGCTTATTTTAGAGGAACAAGAAGCCACTGAACTATTAAACCATGTGATGATTGAACCTGAGCATGGCTCTACTACTCAACAAAGAAAGGACTCTGAGGCCTATGTGACCTGGAAGAGGATGAACACTATAGCTCTCATTACGTTGCTTAGCAGTATGGAGGATGTTGTGATGTGTCAATTTGAGTAGTATGATACCACCCATGCTTAAGAAATTGAATGATAAGTTTGGTGACACCCTGGCTACTAAGCTTAGAAAACTGACTATCAAGTTTGATACTTATAAAAAACACCCTAATTATATAATGGCTAAGCATCTCAAGAAAATGTTAAATATGATCAGAGAATTGAGGTCAGTTGGACACACTCTCACACATGAACAATAAGTTCAGGTTGACTTTTAAGGTTTAAGAGAGGGTTTTAGCTAATTCAAGGTAGGACCCAAACTCTATTTGTGTTTGCTCAGTGTTTCGTAGTGTATTAGTATGTTTGTGACCTTGATTTACCCTCTTTATGTATTTTCTTCATGGATCTACTTTGGACCACTTAGAAATTTGTGAGATGGGCTGTTTAAAATGAGTTTTCTTTTTAAAGTTAGTCAAAGCCCTATTCTTGTATGGTGGTAGGGTTCCTTTTGCATCTAGTGTTTTAATTTGAAAATGTGTGCTGTGAATTATAAAATTCTTGAAATTTTTGTGGACTTTGGATTAAAACTGACATTTGGGTATTTGTCTAAAAATTCCAAAATTTTTACTAGATATAGTTTAGTGTCTTGTGATTATGCTCGTTTTTTAATTTCTACAATCGGAGTTCAGAAAAGGGATAAAGAATTGTTTTAATATTATTGGACGGGTAGATATTTTGGGAGAACCCTACACCATAACCCACGGGTTTGGTGATATTTCAGGACCTTCAATTTTTATTAATTTTTTATTCATATTTTTTTCTTTTAATTCATTAAGTTATGGTTATTTTGGTTTTGGAATTTCTTCATTTAGAGTTGAATTAAGGATTCTAAAATTTTTACAAGTTTATCTATTTTTGCTAGAAAATTCTGAAGCTGAATCGTTTGTAACTAGATTTTTGTATATGGTTTTTAGCTAAGTTAAATGTTATTTTTTATTGGAAAGTTGGACTAAAGTGACCTGTACATGACCAGTTATTTGTATAGTTTTAATAAACTAAGTCAAGGCATTAATGTGACTAGTTTAGGACTTAGAATTAAATCAATTCCATGATTACTTTGTCTAAAACCAATTTTGATATTTGTTTAACTTTGTAAACTAATAATGTATGACATTTAATATTTCTTATGTTGGTTAATTTAGTGAGTTTACAATTTATTTATAAAGTATGGTTACTGGAATTTGAGTTAAGTATGATTATATTTGTTTTCCTTTAAAAGTAGACTGCTATTTGGAAATGGTTTCTTTGGAAATAAATGGGTCATTCGCATGGATATATTATATATATATATATATATATATATATATATATATATATGCATATGGATAGATTTGCATATAGTAAATAATAACTTAAGTTATTAGAATGAATTATTACCTATGGTTTTACATGATAAACTTATATAAATATATATAGCATTTAAATGCATGTGTTGTCTTGCATATGAGATTTAATTGTGTTTGAAGCTATGTAAATTGATAATATGAAAATGGAGTTTGCTAGTTATGGCATAAGCATATGCATGCATTGCAATCCATCATGGAAATTTTGTTATACGCAAGAGAAATTATTTTCTTGTCAAGTCACGTTTTAAAAGTTATGCATTGTATAGACATGACCATGCACTCGTAGGATTTAAAAGCTATAATGAATGGAGCATATGTGTTCATATTTGTAAATCGTTTAGTAGAGGTCCCACTAACTAGTAAGTGTGTGTGGAGGTTGTAATCCCGGCACTTGTATGACGCGGATGCAAGCAGGTTTCATCCCTACTCATGCTGTTTCCTCTAATTAATTAAATATGTAAAGATTTCCTTGAAAGTATGCATGTGTGCTGTTTTAGGAAGTTAGAGTTGCTGACGGGTAACTAGCTCCAGCATAACTAAAATTTACACAAAGAGAAAAGTCCTACGTACAAGAGGTTTTGAAAGTTATTACATATACGATTGTTTTAAAAGAGAAATGAACAAGTGGTTTTCATGATTGTTGACTTTCTAATAGCATTTTACACTGCATCATCACATACATGTTGAGAACCTACTGAGTGTTTTTCACTCACTCCTATTTGTTCCTTGTGTTTAGGTACAAATTAGTTCTACAGTTTTATTTCCTTACCTACTAATCCTGAATTAAAAAAAATATTCAAACCATTGTCTTTGAAAATTAAAACACAACTTAAGCTAAGGACATTAATAGAAATTAAGTTTTTTCGGAGCTATTATGCATAAAGAACATCATGAAAAAGTAAAATCCAACCACCACACATAACTAACTTGCAGGTGTCGATCTCTTTGACTTCTGCTTTAGAGTTATGCCACACATATATCCATCTAGTTTGAGACAGAATCCGATGATACTCCACAAAAGCTTTTATTTCTCTTGCTACATGGTTGGCAATTTTTGAGTCTACAATCCACATATGATAGGATTTAGTTAATAAAACATAGCTTGAAATAAAAATTGAATTTAAATTAGTGGAGTTTGAATTTGGTTGTAAATTTTTTAGCTTAGTGCATTCACGAGCGAAATGACCTAACTTGCCACAGCTATAGCATTTCATTTTATTCTTATCCTTTTTTTTGACGTGTAACACCCCTTTACCCGAATCCGAAGACCCAAATGAAGAGATATCACTTCAAAAAGGCGATACAAAGTAATAATATAAAGAAAATTTCCTTTTGACACATAACCTGAAAACTGAATAAAAATTTTCTTTACTCTTTAGGATAAAATTAAATCGTTAATGTTAATAGCAAAATCAAAATATTTCTAAACCTTGAAAAATACGGTTCTTTACACAAGACCCACAACGTAAAAACAATTAATTGTATCTCTACTAGATTTTATAGTGTTGGACATCCATGTTGAATCTTGCATCAATAAAAGTTATTTTTCTTATGTTACATCTGCTAGTAATATTAATGTTGATGTAAATATATGACATTCTAGACTTGGATATGTAGAGCAAAATAGATTGAAATTGTTAGCTAGAGACGACATGTTAGGTCTACTTGCTAAAATTGATTTGCATGTTTGTGAGAATTATTTAGCAGGAAAAACAACTAGAAAACCATTTGGAAAAGGAACTAGAGCTGAATATTAATTGCAATTAATTCATTCTGATATATATGGCTCAATGAATGTGAAAGTAAGACATAGTGCTTCTTATTTTATCACATTTAATGATGATTTTACTCGACATATTCATGTATATTTGTTCTCGAGAGGACATGGTACAATAAGTTTGATTGGGAATCAACTAGACAAAACTATTTAGCCTCTAAGAATCCACCATGGGTGGGAATATATTTCTGAACATTTTAAGAAATTATATGAAAGAAAAGGTATTGATAGACAGTTTACTATTCTATATACTCTGCAATAAAATGAAGTAGCGGAAAGAAGGAATAGAACTTTATTGGAAATGATTAAGTAAATCTCCCTATTTCATATTGGGGTGATGCATTGTTAACTGCGGCCTATACACTTAATTGTGTACCTATAAAATCAGACATCTCAATTCCATATGAACTATGGACGGGATGAAAACCTAAACTAGGCCATTTATGAAGATGAGGTTCAGTTACATATGTTCATGACCTATCAATTAAATATGGAAAATTGGGACAAATAGGTAAAAAAATATATATATCTTTAAAAGATACTATGAACACTCCGAAGGGTATGTGTTCATTGGTGAACACATAGGTGACGATATGACTGAATTAGAATCTAGATATGTCATATTTATAAAAGATGAATTTCCTAGCAAAGGTGACATAGTTAAAGCTTTCAAATTGAAGAGTTGGAAGATCATAGTAACTCCTAGTCAGGTATCTAAGGATCAACCTGGACCATCTACTACTAGTAAAAGTGAACTAAATGTTAGATTAGTTCCAAATGATCCACCAACTAGACGGAGTAATCTAACTATAATTCCTCATCGTCATTTTGAGATTGAATAGGAAGCTTTTATGTTTGCAGTGCATGATAATGATGAGTCTAAAACTGTTAATGAGGCTATCCCATCACATGCTAGAGAACACTAGATTAAAGAAATGGAAGAAGAGATGGAGTTGATGAGAGTCAACCATGTTTGGGACTTGACTGATTTACCTCATAATCGTAAGGCTATTTGGAATAAATGGGTATTACATATTAAACGTAAGTCAAATGATACAATAGAGAGGTACAAGCTCGTTTAGGAGCAAAAGGCTACACTTAGCAATAAGGTATTTACTATGAAGAGACCTTTTCTCCGATTGTAAGATTTGCATCCATTTGATTGATTCTAACAATCGCAGGTCACATGGACTTGGACTTGACTGCATTTCTAAATGGAGATTTAGAAGAAGAAATCTACATGGAACAGTCTATAAGTTTTGTGGTAGAAGACCAAAAGCATAAAGTTTGCAAGTTCAAGAGATCAATATATAGTATTAGACAGTCTTTTTCACAATGGTATTTAAGATTTCATCGAGCCATAATTACTTATGGGTTTACGATGACCAATGAAGACCATTATATCTATTTGAAAAGGTTTGATGGTAATTTTGTAATTTTATCTTTATATGTGGATGATACCTTATTAGCTGGAAACAACTTAGAGTATCTCACAACAGTCAAAGAATGGTTGTTCGCCAATTATGACATGAAGAATATGAGTGAAGCAGCTTATATTCTGAGTGTTAAGATCCACATGGATCGTTCTAGGAAACTTTTATTTCTTTTACGAGAGTGGTACATCAAAAAGATTTTAAAATGATTCAATATGGTAAATTGCAAACCCATGGATACTCCAATTGCCAAAGGGCAATATATAAGCCTTGAAATGTACCATAAAACTCCTGAAGAATGCAATAGAATGGCTAGAGTTCCTTATGCCAGTGTTGTTGAAAGTTTAATGTACGTTATGATGTGTACACCTTTTTTGTTGGAACTTTAGGTGGGTCTAAAAAAAAGATTGCAAAAAAATGATTCCTAAAGTTGAGACTAAGAGGAATGTATAAACCAATGCTTCCATAGATTCCATCGTGGTTTACAATTGTAGCTTCCATACCTGTTTAGTTAGGAAGATTTTGTTGAAATTGTTCATTTGGAAACTTCTCTAAAAGCTAATCATAGGTTCTTCTCTCCATCGAAACAATAGGGTCGTTATGCTCATTACTAATTGAAGGGTGGTATGATGTGGGATCGGTAAGCAAGAACCAATCTAATCCTAGACATAAGCATTGGAATGTGATTAAAATAGATTTGGGCATATTTGAAAGCTACGATGGATTATACCCCTATGCTACCAAGGAGGTGATATATGCTTAGAGTGTTACACAATACTGATTGGGGAGGCGATATAGGGGCAAATCAACATCAAGTTATGCATTCTTACTCAACAGAGGTGCCATTTCGTGGTCTAGTAAGAAGCAAACTTTACTGCTAAGTTTGTGGCATGCTTAGTTGCAGTTCGAGAATCAGTGTGGCCTAGAAGATTTTATGATGATCTATACAAAGGATATTAAATGCCACAGCAAATCTAAGCACATAGAGACCAAATATAATTTTGTGAGAGACATTGTGGCACAAAAGGAAGTAAAGATTCAATATATTTCTACGCAACAAATGGTAGCAGATCCACTAACTAAACCTATGCCCAGAGATGTATATGCTTCACATTCTAGGTCTTTAGGTTTGCATAGATTGTAAACCTTTGTGCTATAATTGAATCTTAATTTTAAAGTGTTGTACTTGTTAAGCACCATTATATATATATATATATATATATATATATTATATTTTATCCTAAGTTTTTGTTCCTAAGGAAAACTATATTATACATTTTATCTTAAGTTTTTGTGCTTAAGGAAAACTAGCATGATAATTGTATTTTTCTGAGAGTATGTCATCAGGTTGAAACCAGTTTTCTCACACAAACGGTCACCTCAGGAGCTATGACAGCAAGCTGAGATAAGACAAAATAAGATAAAATAGAAGTTGTATTGGAGCTAATAATTTTGTAATATTGTCACCTTTACTAGGACAAGATGAGATTTTTAAAATGATTTAGTTAAAGATTGAACATAATGTACCCCAACATTATGTTAACCTGATTAAAGGCTAGACATGAAACTAGAAGTGTGGCGCCAAAAATGTAGGCGAGCATTTAAAAGTTTTAGGTTAGGCATAATGAAGAGCGACTACAATAAAGTATGTATGGTGATATAAATATATATAAAATAAAAACATACATTTTCCCTCTGTAGAAAAGAAAGAAAGATCACCATAACACATGATTCATACTGTGTGTGCTAACCGACCATATAAGAAAGTGAGTAAATGAATCCCTGCTTCCTCACTGTGTGAGTTCTTTGAATTTTAGATAAAATCTCATCAAATGTTCATAATGACTATTGACTGTGTTTTTAAAATAAGGGGTTAACATTTGCTACTTTAGCATATAATCTATGCCTTACATTAATTAGCCTATGGGAACATGTGAAGGATAGCGATTAGCCTGGAATGGATATATGTGAGGATGATAGGAAGATTTTTATCTATTTTACATCACTTAATATGTATTCATTGGTCGAGTTGATAAGGCCGTACCCGGGATGGGTTCCACCTAGTTAAAATCCTACCAAAATTTCTACAGAAATTTCAGTAGAACCCTAAAATTTAGTCTAACCTAATTTTGTACATATAAATAAAATCATTTTCAAAATACATATTTCGTAATCATAGCAAATACTATTAGATTGCCCATAATAGAATAGCAAATAAATACATAAATTTTCAGGAACATCAGAAAATTTAATACAAAAAACAGTTTTGTACTGATTTGGGATATTCTCAGAGCAATCTAGATAACTTTTTGAAAATAGTTAAGGATACAAGATATTTAAATAAAATTAAAAGAAAACAGAAAGATAATTACAATGATAACAGAAAATGTTGAGCGATATAAGGAAGATGCGGCGATGCCTTGCGTGGAGATCCAACCAGGGTCAACTAGAGCCGATTGAAATACTAAAAAAAATAAATACAACAAAAACTAATGAGACAAACTCAGTGAGTGGGCCCATTACAAATGGTGTAAATAATTTATATAACAATTTGAATAAATTCAATTAAATAATTTAATAATCTCATGGTAATCGTTTTAACTATAATGAGTATAACAATAATAATCAATACCTTATAAAATAAAATTTCATAATCACAATAAATAATAATATAAGAAAATTTCTTAAAACCCAAAATCATAGGAGGAGGGAGAAACCATCATACTATCCTTGGTGTCCCAAGGCGTAGCAGAGATGGACGGGGAGGGAAAAACTATCACACTATCCTTGTCGTCCCAAGGCATAGCAAAGATGGATCATTGTCTAGCCTCGTGTGGCACGTAAACAAACGAGGAGGATAGAATATATAACAGTCATTGTCCAGCCTACGCGCAAGGGGACATAATACATATCATCAACAAGTCAATCACTGTGTCTAGTGACATATGGCGTACATTAACAGAAGAAAATGTAACACAATAATATCTACGGTATAAAATATATCTAATATCCAAACTCAATATTTTTCTATAATCATGCCAATATAAATTCTCCAAAACCACGTTTAATAATCAATATGTATTTAAATAGGTATTTCTGGTAATAACAATCATATGTGTACTATTAAAATAATTATTTGATTATGCTAAAAATTATCAAATTTATTAATTTATAACAATTCTCAAGCATAATCAATTTAACATATAGATATAATTTAAAAGTAAAATTTAATCCACTCACAAATAGATACACTGCTGATCCTCAGGTGTATTCACTCCTGATTTTGTACAAACTGCAGGTCTTTAAACAATAACAAAATATTTCCATTTCATGCCAATTAATAGCTTTCCTTCGGTCAGTATACTATATATCCAATTGAAACCCACAACTCAAGGATTAATAAGATACCTTTCCTTTGGTCAGAAAACATTTAGTTTTCAGCTAAAACCAAGTTCAGATTTGAACTTAGGAGGTCAAAAACAGTAGGAAAACACACTCCTTTCACCGAAAAACTCACCGAAATCTATCGATTGGAGGAGAGAGAAAGTGAACAGTTTTTATCATTTTCTGGTAGGTTGCCGGTGTTTTTTTAGTCGAAGGAAAGTCGATTATGGTGCAGCTAAAAATGGCAGTTCTAATGGTTGTGATGGTGAGGTCCAATGACCAACGTTGAAGGCGTGATGGCAAATTGTTTCCGATGGTTATTGTAGTATGAAGAGTTGATAGAGAGAGAGTGTGTGTGTTGTCAGGTTTGCAGATGGAAGAAACGGAATAGAAGAAGAAAAAGAGAAAATACATGGGGCCCATTGGGACATAATCATTACACGACCAATTGTATTGTCTTGTGGAAGTGTATGCACACAATTATGAATACAAAGTTGTAAGTTTAGTCAGGCGTAGCCTTTCAATAAGGGATTCAACTAATGTAATGTAAGAAATCTAGGACACATTGAACAAATGTTAAGTGGGAGTCAACTTACATATATAAACTCTAAAATTTGTTCAAAGGTCATACAGTGTATTTGCAAGTATGAATGTTGTAAAAATTGTGTGGAATTAAAGAAGTATTTGTAGCTCAGATATGTATGGTCATCTTCCTATCATATGTGAGTGGGAGATATTGGTAACTGTATGCCCATAATAGGCAGTTAACAGATGAATTGCCTTTTGGCAGTTATAGTCTTATATATATACATATTATATGTTGAAGAATAAAAGATGATGATGGTGACACAAAGTCTGAGAACATATGAAACTAAACACATTTTTCCACCAAATTTCACAGAAAAACCATTTGCAATGTAATTCAAGATGATTATTCACTACGTGATTTTCTTCTAAGACCGAAACTACATTGTATTGTATTGGGACTGGACAACAAGGTTAGAACTAAATTAGTTTATTTTCTATCTAATTAATGATTTTTTCTCAGGTAATATGTGGGCCAGGACTATAACTTCCTTGATCAAAATGCATACACAAAAAGTCAATTTGGGTTTAGGTCAACTGATTCCTTTTTTCTGAGAGCATGATACCATGGGTGGACAAGATGTAAGAACCTAATAGAGCCTGATGGGCTTATTAGATTAGGGCCGAATGGAGTATAGGCTTAAAAATCTTTGGCATGGCTTTCTAAAAAGTGATGGGGCAATCTTAAGCGCAAAAGGTAAAACTTTCCATTGATACCAGGTATTAAGTATACAAAACACCATCTGTCTTTAGGTTGAATGCCTATTTACCAGATGTCTACCTTAAGGTCAAACTTAGAGAAAATCTTTACTTCTTGGAAGTGAGAGAAAAGTGTATTAATCCTAGGAAGAGTAAACTTATTATCTTTCAGGAACAAGTTGAGAGGCTTATAGTCAATGATAAGCCTCTTCGTTTCTCGAACCTTTTCTGACCTTTTCTAAATATAGAATGCTTGACATGCCCAATCAGAGGTGGTTCTTTCAATTCTTCTCTAGTAAGAGCCAAATCTGATGGCGTCATTCCTGAAAGAGTAGCTTTTGTACCATTAATATCCTCATTCATCTTAAAAGGAAGCCGGATGAAGAAATTAAGATTGGTCCATACAATTTTGAGCATGCTGAAATTGTAAGTCTCTGAGGAATGGATGAATGGTATCCATCATGGCATAGATCTTCTGTTAATCAATAAAAGGTTTGAATTCCGCTTTAAAGTCAGTGCTGTTAGGAAGAATTTGAAGCTTTTGAACTTGGAAATAAACATCCATTTTGATGAGGATATTCTTGTCAGGCAAGTTGCTTACAAGAACTTTAGTCTAGATGACACTATCAGGGAAGAACTTAATATCAATAATTTTCTTGCTAATCTATTTAGTTTCAAAAAAGCTGCCTTGAAATGCTCTGTAGAAGGCACCCAATTTTAGGATTCATCATGGTGTGATGTGTGCCAGTGTCCATATAGGCAATGACTTTAATGGGAGAGACATACTTTAATGTCAATCTATGAACAGGGACACTAGGAAAGTTAATTGCCTAAGAATTGAGTATATGTATTGGTTCTGCTTTTAAGACCAATGAATCTTCCAAGCTATCTTCCTCATCGGTGTAGAAAGCCAGATAGTAATGCAGAGAAATTGCTAAATCTTCATCCTCTTAACTTTGCTGAAAATAAATTGATTCAATGTATGCTTTATCATTAGCTTTAGAAAGAACTATAGCTTGGAATTGTTAACCAATTTAGCAGCTCTTTTTTCTGTGCATCTTCGTGCATAGTGTCCTTTTCCATAGTTGAAGCATCTCATGCCTTTCTTTTTAAAGGACTTTTTGTGATGATGCTTCTAATGTTTTATTTTCTTGTTAATCTTAAGGAAATGATCCTTAGTCTTGCAACTATATGGTTTGTTCTGAAGATCAGGCTTTCTACAAGCCTTTTGGATCATAGGTCTCTTGTCAAGGAGATTATGAAGGAAAGTTTCTTGTTCACATAGCTTTTCAGAGGCTATGAGAGCCATCTGGTGAATTTGTCCAATGGATATGGCTGTCATATCTTTCTTGGTAGCAGCAATGGACCTCTGAAGTTTACTCTGAAGCTCATCTTGAAGAGAGGTGACACAAACCTGTTTGAGATTGGGTTCACTGATTCCATTGAGCATGTAAAAGAAAGGAGACATCTTCTTTTATTGGAAGTCCAAATATTTCCTCTGTAATGAACATTATTTCCTTTGAAAGTATTCACTTCTAGCTTAGGTTTCCAGAAGAGAATGGTCACCAATGAATTCTAGATAAATGACACCCAATATATTGTCTATAGAAGGTATTTTTAGAAGTAGAAGCTAGCGATAATCTCCCAGGGATTTGAACCATTCACGAAGAGAACACGTGAATTGAGAAGTAAATTTTTTAGGACCAGATACAATTATGCTCCTGGTTCCATCATCTAAGTATCAATCCATGCACTGAATTCATGCATATTGGAGAGCCATTTTGAAGGTTCAACATTGTCAAATGTAAACCAAGGACTAGAAGAGGTTTTTGGTCCTTTAGTAGATTGTTCTTCTAGAGGTTCATCAACCATTGGTTCTGTATAATTTGCCTAAGAACCAACAGTATTTGCCATAAGAAGATTGGTGATGCCAGCCATATGTTCCTAAGAGGACATACTTTCTTCAGAATAATTCTCACTAGTGCAATCATCAAGATCGATGGTACTAGAAGAGGACTTTGAAGAGTCTACCCGCTTTGGAATAGCAGCTTATGGGAATAAAACTAAGGCTTTTGGAGAGTGAGGACTAGTTTCTTCTGGTTCTTTATCTTTCATTTTTAGAACAAAAGAGGATGCTGCTACCAAAACCTTAGTCTTAACTAATGGAGATAGTTTTAGGGAAGTGAAGTGTAGGTCCTGCCAAAGCTTGAAAAACTTGGAGGTTTTTGACTAGCGGTTGGATAGTGCAGTGTTGGAAACAAAGTGGGGTATAAATATTCCTCCCTCAGTTTATGAAGATCATCATCAATTGCTTCAACTACATTTTTTAGCTTCAACTACTTTTTCAACTTTTGTATTTCTCTCTCCTTAGCATAAAATTCTAAGCTGAAAAATCTTTGCTAGTCAATGAGATCTCGAAGTTTTGTATCTAACCTTGTAATGTTCTCACTCAACCTCTTGTAAAGCTGTGCAACTTCTGCATATAGGACATCCAGACGATAATCAGTCAAGGATGTTTGTGTAGGTACTCTTTCTAATTTTGTATGAATTCTTTTCAGAATTTGAATTTGAGCTCGAGAGTTGAGAGTCTGCTAGTTAAGGACTTCCTCTACTTGAGTTGGTGGTCTCAAAGTCCCATTAGATGAGACTTCTCTAGGCTGAACGAAGGGCCATGATTGTGGGAAAATCATCATCATAGGAAGTTGATACAGAGGAAAACATGTAACATTGTTTGACTTCCTTTTCTTCTTTTTTTAGAAATTGAATAGACTCATTGTAGACTGGTAATGGAGGCTTCTTTTTTATTGCTGTCTATAGATTTTCAAGATCATCTGGGTGATATCTATTGAGTGGTAGAAAGAGGAGACTTCTTCTTCTTGATCTTTCTTCTGCTGTAACAGTAGTCATCATCGTCATCACTGTATAGATTACAATCACCGTCTGAATCATACATGAAGGGATCGACATCCCAAATGAAATGTCCATTTATCTTTCCGACATATGTAACAGATCCGTCAGTGTTAAATTCACTAATTGGAATGTATTTATTTGGCTTATGAACACAAGATGCAGGTGTAATCATCACAATGTGAAACACTAAATTCTAAGTGTTTGGAATTTCCTGATCTGAGTCAGGTTCAAGAAAAGAAGTTTTAACCTGTCCATATGGCATAATCTAAAAAGTGGGATATGCAGCTACTAGAGATCTATTCCTTTTACGAATATTTTCATAATTAGTAAACCAATGGGGATACTGGTACAAACCAAAATTTTCACAATTTAGACTAGCCTCATACAAGGAGACATTGGCAGTTAAAAGTGGAATTCAAAAGTTTGAATTTCATCTTATTGTATTACTTTTTCATAGAAATGGACAACTCAACCTTCCCTATGGCTCTAGACTTCAAAGGCAAACTTCTACCGAATTCTCAAATCTTGAGACTCAAGAATTGATTTGCAAAATGTAATTTTTATATCAGGCATATAAAGGCAAGAATAATATGATACCAAATATGTTATCTCAACCAAACATCATCCAAGTTATCTTTTTAACCAACTTCTATCCCTTTGTTCTCATGGCTAATTCCTCTGACTCAGGTTCATCACCATCTCTTAAATGTGACCCAAATTTAGTAATTTTGCAAAATCTCATCTATTCTATTGCATGGCCAAACTATTTTCCCGACCTAGGTCCTACAGTAACGTAGAACCTAGCCAACTATTTGATCTAGACCATGTTTTCATGTATCCTTTTTAGACAGACCCACAATGGTTTGATGAAGATGATCTCTGATTTTTCTGGTGCCTTAGTACCCTTTGTAGCATTTGTATTTATTTTCCTATCACCAAGGTTCTAGACCATCTTTGTGATTTAGACAAAACTAGCTTAGTCCTCTGGAACTTTTTCCAATGGTACCCTCCTCTTGCTTGGTGGAAATCGCAACTCAGAGAAATGATGAATAACTATTCTCTTAAAGATAAGGCTCTTGCAGATTGCATACTTATTAAGGGATTCTTACATATGATTGGTCTCAAGATATTGCATATGACTGGGCATTTCTTACAAAGGAACCCACCAATGGAAGACATTCGTCCTTTGATAAAGCATATATGCTTCATCAATGATTACAAAGGTCCAAAAGAAAGTCTATTACATATTGAAGAACTTTCTCTTATCCACTATGGTCCAACCAACTCCTCACAAGTATACCCTACCATCTCCTAGCATGGCACAACTTAACATCAAGGCTCCTCCTCCAGAAAGGTTTGCTGATGAAGACCTATTCTCTGAGATGAGTGAACCCTCTTTTGATGATCCTCTTTATCAGGATTTTTCACAGGATCCATACCAACTCTATGATAATATTCAAAAAGTTAATGAAGTTCAAAGTATGGACCCCATCTTAGATCCACCTAGCCAACCCTAGTATAAACATATGTATGGTTCTGATATTGGATCAGATGATACAGATAATGACAACTTTAATCTCTCTCCAACTCAGAATCATCCATCAAGGTGTAGTAGGTCCTGAGACAAGCATGCTCAACAAGCTAAGCTAGTGTGCTGAATAAGAAAAGTATATTCCATCGGCTTTGTTTGTTTATGTGTTTTTATCAAACTTTACTTTATTGTCCGTGTGACTTTGTAAAAAAGCATATGCTTTAAGTGTCTTAGACTTTATTAAGCGTGTTTAAAGTCAAAAGAGGATGTCTTAATCTACTTTTAGGTTTAAACTTTAGTGCATTGGTGAGTTGTAAATGAATTAGCCTTTGTAAAAGTAGATGCTTTGTTGTTTGTCATTTTCTCCTCTCATCGTCTATAAATAGAGAGGAGTTTTCAATTTGTAAGTAGACCCATTTGAACATTAATAATATCTATTGTGTTCTTACAATGAGTTTCTAAATCTTCTCCCTTCGTGAAAATTGATTTTCCATATTTGTTTCATATTATTCATGCATACAAGTATGCTCTACATTCGCCTTGTATAAGGATCTTGTGCATCAAAAAGTATAAAAGCTATGTTGATCTGTACAAGATTGTTTTAGGTTTGAATTAACAGATTTAGGTGCCATAAGACCTGTTTATGTGATGAGTTATGGTCTCGGCAATTGTACCTACTAGTCTGGCCTGAAAACAAGACTCTATGTAGTGATTAGTATTGTTTTGTCAACCTTGAATGCAGGAAGTATGAAACAAATATGGAAAATTGATTTTCTTAAACACTGTGTAATAACCAAGTTATTATTTCTGAAATTGTCGATTTTTAGACTCATTTTCAAAAATAATAACTAGGTTATTACAACTAAGAAAAACCCAATTGAAATGGTGAAGGAGGATCGGCTAACAAGAAGAAAAACCTAAATTGGCAACTTAAAATATTAATTTAATAAAGTAAAAAGTAAAAAGATATTTACTAAAATAACAATAAATAATAAAAGTCAAACCTAGTAAACCTTGGTCAACCTTTAACCAAGGGCAACCTAATTAGATAAAGTCCCTCGACTTCTCACAGGGTACTTTAGGCCCTCACAAAATGCCCGGTAATTCAAAAACTGCTTATTTCGGTGAAAACGCATCCAAAAATCAACAATTTCAGAAATAATTACTTGGTTATTATAAATCCCTCCTTTAAAAGAAATTTCATCCCCGAAATTTTATTTAAGGAGTTAAAGTTCTACTCGAACAATGACGGGTACCTAACTTTCAACTCTTCCACCGCATGATTTATCCAAAAAAACCTTGACCAATGAAATCGCTCGATTCCTAAGAATGTGATCTTTACGGTCCAAAATCCTTACTGACTTCTCCTCATACGTCAGGTTCTCGTGGACTTCCAAAGGCTTGTATTCGATGACATGAGAAGGATCATGCATGTACCTTCACAGCATCGAGACATGATAAATATCGTGCACGCTGGATAGATTGGTAAAGCTAAACAATAAGCCAAAACCCCAACCCTTTCCAATATTTCAAAGGGTCCAATGAAACGATGACTCAACTTCCCCTTTGGTGAATAGATTAGGGTTTTGTGAAATTGTTAGTTAAAGTGTGGATTTGGTGGATTAAAGCATGATTTGATGAAATTGATTGATGGATTGGTGTTATACTTGATAAATTTGATGATTTAATGAGGAAATTATTGAATTTGAGCATGTATATAGGGCCCACCATATATAGGACAACTATTTCAAAATTTTACATGTGAGGGGCATTTTGGTCTTTTCACATGTAAAGGATATTTTGGGTATTTTTGAAAATTTCAAGGGTAAATTGGTCATTTTGCATACAAGGGATGCAAATGGAATTTTTAAAAATGGTTAAGGGTAATTTGGCCATTTGCATGTAAGGGACAAATGGAATTTCTAAAAAGGTTAAGGCATTTTGATCATTTGACATATTGGGACATAGTTGAAATTTTTTAAATTGTTACGGTTATTTCCGTTTGGAGGGGCATTATGGTCTTTTCTAATTTCCAATTTATTTTATTATATATATTATATTATTATCTATTTATTAATATATATATATTCAATTACGATTATTTATATTTTTATAAATACAATTAATTATACAAGTATTTGTATGGTTATAAATGTAGTTATATTTTACAAAATGCATGTAAATTATGTATGTATTTATTAAATATGCATAAATATATTTTGTATAACTGTATGTATATAAATAATTATTTATGTATAAAAATAAGTATTAATTTACTATATACTCATGAGTATATTTGTACATGGGTGTATGTGTATAATTATGTATATATATAAATTGTATTTGTGTGCATGTATATGTATATAAAATATGTGTATGTATATATGTATTTCTGTATATATATGTTTATGTGAATGTGTATTTTTATGTGCGTTGTTTTACATATGCATTTGTTTATGCATATGTATGTGTTCATAATTGTACTTATAAATATATATATATATATATATAGATGGATATGTGCATATGTACTGAAGTGGTTATATATATGTATTTGGTTGGATAATTATTATTTGACTGTTATTTAACCGAAAGTAGGTTAGTAATTAGTCATATGCATATTGAGGGGCATTTTGGTAATTTTGTATGTACTCGAGGATTATCTTGGTAATTATTGAGGTGGCCAATCACATTGAGGTAACTACATCAGTATGTTTGAGCAAGGGCATTTTAGTAATTACAACTGTTGAAAGGGACGGTTTGGTAATTATGCATTTTATTGTGTTGTCTTGTTGTATTTATACATTGTGACATGAACATTCATTTGCATAGAGCAATTCATGAGATTTATTATTTTATGTGAAATGAAAGATTTTTCCCTGAAGGTTTGTGTTTTCAAATTGATTACACAATCAGAGACATGGTTTCAAACCATGTTTTTAGCAGCTCTGTGAATCACTGACCATATACAGTAGTAGGTCTTCCAGAATAGTGGTTCATTCTCATACGAACAGAGGTGTAGTATTTTATGGATGAAACGGTGAAAGCGAGTGGGCTATTCGGTTTAAAATAAAGGAGGAAAAATTATGATTTAAGGTGTATGATTGTACACTACATGACATGGCATTGACATATGCATATGGTTGTCTATTGGGTGATTTCACTCACAGTTGTTTACCTGTGTGGCAGGTAAATTCAAAACCCAATAGTAGAGATTTCAGTAGCTTCAAACTGATCATTATTATGACATGTGCATGCCTACTGGAATATTTCAGTAGCTTCAAACTGATCATTATTATGACATGTGCATGTGGTACTTAGATTAGTTTGGTGAGGATCCTTCTTAGCAGCAGGCTATGATGGCACATGTGCAGGCACAGGGGTATGGAGAACCACTTGTTGTGGCTACTGAGGTAGAGGAGGAGGATACTGAGGTGGACTCGAAGAAGGACTCCATAGGTTCCGACAGCTACGTACCTTTTGGGTATTCGCCCGAGCTAGTCGACCCAGAGGATTTTGGTCCCTTGGATGACCCTGCTAGCTATTAGGGTTCCGATGCTTTAGTGACTCGGTTGTTTATATATATGTATTATATTTTATACATATAGTATATATGTATTATGTACATATTATATAATATATGTATTGTATATAGTGGTTGTGTAACGCTTTATTGTGAAAATGAAGTGTTGTTTAGCTATGTATCTTATCAAATTATTACCGAATAATTTGTTTAAGATTTATTCTCTCGTTTATTGCAGATGCCACATCCTCCAAGAAACATGCACCCTAAGCTCGAGAGTAGTTCGGGGACTATGATTGGTCAGCTCTTAGAGGCCACTAAAAGACTAGTGACACAGAATGTAGTAGCAACAACAGTAACAACTTCAACCACAACAGTAACCATATTAGTCCTTTGGGATTAATGTGGTGATGAACCAGTTCAGAGAATTTCATCCCTCTTAGTTTGAGGGTTCAATTAATCCTTTGGTTGTGCAGAGCTAGATCAGTGTGATGGAGAAAATTTTTGTGCTAACTGACTGTAGAGAAGATCATAAGGTGATCTATTGGTGGGATATGATCAGGAGAGCCTACCGTGCTTATGAAAGTCTGATGTTGTGGACACAGTTCAAGACATTGTTTTAAGCAAAGTGTTTTTCCTCGATTTAAGCAAGAGGAAAAGGTAGCTGAGTTTCTATGTTTAAAGCATGGAAATCTTTCCCTAGTCGAGTATGAAAGGAGGTTCGATGAACTTTTTCATTATGCACCACATCTAGTGGACTCAGAGGATAGCAAAGCCCGTTGTTTTGAGAAGGGGCTGTGACCGAGCTTTACAATGCTGTTGCTATGTTTTAGTTTCCTACATACTTGGAGATACTGTAGCGAGTGCAATTGATTGCAAAGGATCTTGCTCCAGAGGTAGGCAGATCTGTCAAATCAAGTTTTGCACCTACAAGGAAGCAGTGGAAAGGAGGCTCCTCTCAGAGGCGGAAGTTTGATGAGAAGGCGTGGTCGAGTAGTAGCCGTAGCGATAATAGTAACAAGAAGTTCAAGGTGGCTTATAACTGACCTGGTGTTCTGCAGTGTGGTAAGTGGAAAGACTGTAGTATGCTATTGTTGTGGCAAGCCTGGTCACATAAGGAGGAATTGTCCAGAGGCAACAGGGTCGTGTGTTTACGCTGACCAAAGAGGGTGTAGGGAAAGACGATGCCACTGTGGTTGCATGTACCATTACTTTAAATGATTTGAATGCTTTTGTATTGTTTGATTTGGGTTCTACACACTCATTTGTGTGCAGTCAATTTGCTGCTAAATTGGCTAAAAAACCTATTAGTCTTGATTGTGATTTGTATGTTGTTACACCTTTGGGTGCGAGTATGTTTGCTAATTCTTTGCTTGATGATTGCAATATTTGCTTTTTTTTTTTATATATATAGTTGTCTTTTGGTCAAAGTCAACTCCGATCAAAGTCAACACATTAACCACTGACTGTCAGGTTAAGGTCTGATGTTTGTTGGCTAGGACTGAGTGGTATTTGATCTTCTATGTATTATGTGTGTTCATTTCCTTTTATAATAAGGTCAAAGTTTTGGTCAAGGTCAAAGTTAACAGTCAACAGTCCACCTTGCCACATCATCACTTTGACTGACAGTGTAATGGCTGGGACCCATGACTGGACTGTGCATGTGCTAAGTTTGAACGTGAAGTGGTCTTACTTGTTATGTGAGGGGACCATATGCAAGACCAAGTTTGAAGTTGGTCAAGTTTCAGTCAAAGTGGGCTAGTTTGGCCCCGCCCTCTTGAAACCCTAACTAACCTATTAAAAGACACCTTTTGAATGAAACTTAAACCCTAGGAACCCCCCTTGTTGCCACCCATCACTAGAGAAAGAGAGAGAGGAAAGGGTTCTTGAGAGAGAAAAGGAAGGAGAAGGGGAAATCAAGTTAGTTTCAAGCTTTTTCAGGAGGATTTCAACCAAATTCAAGGAAGAGGAAGGAGGAAGAGGGCCGGCTACCTTCCAGTTGCTGGTGGGAAGTTTTTGTTTTGCATTTTCAAGGCTTTAAGTGGGGTTTTAGCTAAGCAAGGTAGGGTCCCTAACCCATCTATATGTTTGTTGGTGATTATGTGAATTTAATGGTGTTTGGTATGATTCTCTCTCCCCCTCTATTTATTTTCTATTTGGGACCACTTGGAATCTCTTGAAAATTATATTAAATTCTAGATCTATCTAGATCTAATTGTATTCCAAGTGGATGAGCAAAAGGTCCAAAGGCATGGCATGTTAGGGTTACATTTGGGTATGGTTTTGGAGTGAACTGTGAATCTGGAAATTCCTGAAAATTTCATAGACTTTGGTTTGTTGCTGGCATTCGGGTATTTTTCCAAAAATTCTGAAATTGTTACTGCATAAACTTGAGTGTCTTTGAACAATATTATTTTTGAATTTCTACAATCGGAGTTCTAAAGAGGGACAAAGAAATGTTTCAAAATTATTGGACGGATAGATATTTTGGGAGGATCCTGCACCATCACTCACGGGTTTGATAATATTTCAGGACCTTCGGTTTTTTTAAATTTTTCATTCACATTTTTCTCTTTTAATTCATTAAGTTGTGGCTATTTCAGTTTTAGAATTTCCCAATTCGGAATTAAAATGAGGGTTCTATAATTTTTACAATTTTACCTATTTTACTGGAAAATTGTGAAACTTGTAACTGTTCATGACTAGCTTTTGTATATGGTTTTAAGCTAGGAAAAATATTGTTTATTTTTGAAAATTTTGGATTAAAGAGGGCTGTAGTTGACTAGCTATTTGTATTGTTTTAATAAACTAAGTAAAAGCAATAATGTGACTAATTTAGGACTTGGATTTAAATCAAACTCCATGACTACTTTGTCTAAAATCAACTTTGATATTAATTTCGCTTTTAAAACTAAAAGGGTACGAAACTTTATACTTGTTATGTTGGTTAATTTAGTAAGGTTACAATTTTGTTTATAAAATATGGTTGCTGGAATTGGATTTAAGTATGACTATAATTGCTTTCCTTTGTAAATAGAATGCTATTTCGTAATGATTTCTTTGGAAATAAATGGGTCTATTCACATGGATATATTTGTATGAATCTATATATATATATATATATATATTTGTATATGTATAGATTTGCATATAGAAAATAATAACTTGAGTTATTAAAATGAATTTATACCTATGGTTATGCATGATAATATATATATATATATATATATATATATATATATATATAAGTATTTAAATGCATATGTTGTCTTGTATATGAGAGTTAATTGTGTTTGAAGCTATGTATAATGATGACATGAGAATGGTGTTTGCTAGCTATGGCATAAGCATATGCATGCATTTCAACCCATCATGAAAATTTTGTTATATGTAAGAGAAATTATTTTCTTGCCAACTCATATTTCAAAAGTTATGCATTGTATAGACATGGTCATGCACTCGTAGGCACTTAAAATTTAAAATGGATCGAGCTTATGTTATTGTGAATGTGAATCGTCTAGTAGAGGTCCCACTAACTAGTGAGTGGAGAGATTGGATTCTCGCATGCGCGCATATGTGAGCGTATTGGTGTGTGTACGGGATGTAACCCAGCACTTACATGATGTGGATGCAAGCGGGTTTTTTACTCACTCATGCCGTTTCGTCTAAACGATTAAATGTGTAAAGATTTCTTTAGAAGTATGCATGTGTGCTGATTTACTAAATTAGAGTTACAGACGGGTAACTAGCTCCAACGTAATTAACACTTACGCAAAGTGAAAAGTCCTACGTACAAAAGTTTTTAAAGTTGTTGCATAGATGGTTGCATTTAGAAGAGAAATGAACAAGATGTTTTCATAACTGTTGACACTCCTTCAGCATTTCACACTACATCATCACATGCATGTTGGGAACCTACTGAGTGTTTTTCATTCACTTCTATTTGTTTTATGTGTTTAGATAATCCTGAACCTTAGCCGAACTATTTGGCAATAACGTAGCGGATCGGCGGAGAGTGGCAACAGTACAAATTAGTTCCGCAGTTTTATTTTCTTTTTAATAATACTAAAACTCTGATCAAGATACAATAATTTTCTTTACGTTGTGGGTCTTGTGTAAAGAATCATGCTACTTGAAGTTAAAGATACTATGGTTTTTGATAATTAACACTAACGGTTTGATTTATCCAAAAGAGTAAAGAAAATTTTTCATTCGATTTTACTGCTTTGTTCAAAAAGAAAATCTTCTATTATATTACTCTTTCGTACCACCTTTTTGAAGTGACATCTCTTTAACCGGGTCTTCGGGCTCAGGTATAGGGATGTTACAGTTTTTGATATCAGAGCCTAGGTTTATTGAGATTTGTACTGATTACCTGCTCCAGTGTCCACTCGTACGCCAAAGGTAGATTACTTTACTTGTATTTGATTTTGCTTTATTGTTGACTTTGTGTTTGCTTGGTTTACTGTACTAAGATGGGTCAACAAGTTAGTACCTTTTCCTCGTGTCTCGTGTAAACGAAGTTATGACCAAACGAAGCTTTGTCCAGCCTGAGTTCGGACCCGATACTCTCTTAGAGTGATATAGTGGTTGAGCTTCATCGATCTGAGGTGGAGACTGGCAGTTCAATCGGCAAGTCACGTCAACGTCCGGGAAAGGAAGTCATGATACAAGGTGAGCCATCACACCGCGGAACAGAGTTGAGTGTAAGGAGATCGAAGCGTCCGAGGAGTCACTGTGTCAGGAGCTGGAATAGTAGACTATTGATGTAGCTAGGTTCGTGAGCGGGTATACTACAGTAGTGGTCCTACCTAATGAGCAGGCATGGTATGCAGATTCAAGGAAGTTGGATTAATTCCAGAGAGACCATGGATATCAGATGTATCATTGGTACATGGATCGATACCAGGATGACCCGGCCATGCGAGCAGCTCTTAATGATCATCTGGATTATATTGGGGTTGAGATTCCACGTGCACCGGAGACAATTGCGGTTAAAGAGAATCCTGAGGAAGAAGAGGATCCTGAGGAAGAGGAAGACCCCGAGAAGTATTCTAACGAGTAGGGAGAGAGAGATCAGTTGTAGTAGTAGTGGTAGTCTAACTAGGAGTTGTTGACTGTGTTTGCACTATTGCTTGTGTTTATTTATATTAACTACTATCCATGCTTATTTATTTTGTGACAAACCTCTTTAAATTGAAATGCTATATATATATATATATATATATATATATATATGTTCTTCTGGTTGTCTCTTTGTCTATGTTATTTATTTTATATGGTATTCTTTTGTTCCAAAAATCCCACATAAGAGACCAAGAGCTAGCAATGCTACTAAGAACAACACGAAAAATTTGACCAGTCAACTGTTCGAGGCCTTGGCAAGCATTACGGGTCAAGGATCACAACAATCTAATGGAATCAGTGGAGTTGTTAAGCAGTTCCAGCGCTTTCACCCTTCGGTGTTTGAAGGCTCAACCAATCCATTGGTAGTTGAAGATTGGATTCGTGTTCTGGAGAAGATCTTCACACTAATGGAGTGCACTGAGTCTCAGAAAGTGGTGTACGCTTTATTCATGCACAAGAAGGGCGCAAGCTACTGGTGGGATATGGTCAAGTGGGCCTATAATCTCAAAGAAAGCTCTATGGTCAAGGAGCTGTTTCTGGAGAAGTACTTTCTAATAGTGAAGAGGGATGAAAAGGAGGTTAAAGTCTTGCGGTTGATGCAAGAAAACCTTTTTCTAGTTGAGTATGAGAGAAAGTTTGACAAACTTTCTCGTTACCCGCCACATCTGGTGGATACCGAAAAACACAAATTAAGATGTTTCGAGAAAGGACTGAAGCCAGAGCTATACAATGCTATAGCAGTGCTGTGTCTACCCACCTCTGCTGAGGTCCTGCAGCGAGTTCAATTGATCACGATGTGAACAAAGCTATAGGGTAAAGCTGCTCTATTCAACGGAAGGCTTGGGGTGGAAGTAACCAGTATAAGAGAAAGGCTAAAGGAAGGCAGTGAAATTACAATCGCAATAACAATGACAACAAGAAGCAAAAAGGGAATGGCAGTCGGCCTAACATTCCTCAGTGTCAATCCTGTGGTAAGAATCATACCGGAGAGTGTTGGAAGAAAACAAGAGTATGCTTCAAGCAAGGCAAGGCTGGTCACATGATAAGAGATTGTCCTAAAATGGGAGGAAGAAGGCAGCAGCCCACTCAAGGTTAGGTGTTTGCGTTGTCAAGGGAGGATGCTAGAGAAGGACAATGCTACCGTGGTGGCAGGTACAATCTCTTTGAATGACTCGAATACTTATGCTTTCTTTGATTCGGGTGCTACACATTCATTTATGTCTAGACGATTTGCGTTTAAGCTAGCCCTAGATCCAACTCGTCTTGAGGACCATTTGTGTATTGCTACATCATTTGGAGTATGTATGTGTGCCTTGTTTATGTTGAAAGCTTGTGAAGTGTACCTCGGAAACGAGAAGTTGCATGCTGATTTGATCGTATTGGATATATTTGATTTCGATGTGATCTTCGGTATGGACTGGTTGTCGAAGAGTAGAGCTTGCATCAACTATAAGGAGAAGGTGATATGGTTCACCCCCGAAGGCGGCCAGTGTTTCGAGCTTAAAGGGTTAAAGCAAAGATCATAATCAAGGTTGTTAACTGCTTTACCAGCATTAAGGTGTTTATGTAAGGGTTGCCAAGGATTTCTTATTAGTGTTTACAATAAGGAACTATCAGCTTTGAATCCGCAAGATGTCAAGGTAGTTCGTGACTTTGTAGATGTGTTTCCTTAAGAGCTACCAGATCGAGAAGTAGAGTTTAGCGTCCATTTCAAAGGCACTCTAGAGGATGGCACCAGCTGAATTGAAGGAATTGAAAGAGCAGTTACAAGTCCTTTTAGACAAGGGATTCATTAAACCTAGTGTTTCACATTGAGGAGCACCAGTTCTAGTCATTAAAAAGAAGGACGGTTTAATGCAACTGTGCATTGATTACCGTAAGCTTAACAAAGTAACAATTAAGAATAAGTACCCATTACCGAGGATTGATAACATGTTCGACCAACTGCAAGGAGCAAGTGTCTTTTCAAACATAGATCTATGTTCGGGATATCATCAGCTAAATATCAAGGTAGAAGACCGACCGAAGAGTGCTTTTCGAACGAGATCTGACCATTACGAGTTCGTAGTAATGCCATTTAGACTGACAAACACGCCAGCAGCATGCATGAACTTAAATGAATCGAGTGTTTTATGACTACCTAGATACGTTCGTAGTGGTGTTCTTATCTACTCAAAGACGGTTGAAGAGCATTTGAGGCTAGTACTGCAGAGACTGCGTGAAAAGCAGTTATACACGAAGTTCAAGAAGTGTGAGTTTTAGCTAGAGAGCATCACTTTTCTTGGTCACGTAATATCGAGTAAGTGTATCCAAGTGCACCCTAGCAAAGTTGCAGCAGTTCAAGACTGCAAAAGACCAACCAACGTTGGAGAAGTCAGAAGTTTTCTGGGTTTAGCTAGGTACTACCACAGATTTGTGTAAGGATTCTCGAAGATCGTAATGCCAATAAGCAGCAGTTGAGGAAAGAGAGAAAGTTTATTTGGTCTGAAGAGTGTAAAGAGAGTTTCTTGGAACTAAAAAAGAAGCTGATTTTAGCGCCTGTTCTTACTCTACCAAATGGCGAGGATGATTTTGTGATCTACAGTGACGCATCAGGTACATGTTTGGGTTGTGTGCTCATGCAGAATGACAAAGTGGTTGCTTATGCTTCACACCAGCTGAAGCCGTAAGAATGCAATTACCCTAGACATGACTTAAAATTGGCGGTAGTGGTGTTTGCTCTGAAGATTTGGCATCATTACCTGTATGAAGCAAGATGGAAAGTCTACACTGACCACAAGAGTCTCAAGTATTTCAATCAGCTATCACCCTGGCAAGGCAAACAAAGTGGCAGATCATTGAGTAGAAAGTATACAGGCTTCAACGAAAGCTTGATTACTACTCAACCATATATTTTGGAGGATCTGAGAAAAATAAATATTAAATTAGTTCCTAATCAATACTCATCCATACTGGCTACATTCTCTATTCAACCTTCGATCATGGATAAGATAAAGGAAGGCCAAGCTAAGGATGCAACTCTTATGAAGATAAAAAATGAAGTGATTCAAGGGAAAGAGCCGAAGTTTAATCTCGCCAGTGATGGAACGTTGAGATTTGGTACTTGCTTATATGTACCAAATATTGACGAAATCAAGAAGGAGATCTTAGTGGATGCCCACTATACACCCTATACTATCCATCTGGAGGCTACCAAGATGTACAGAGATGTCTTTAAAATGTTTTGGTGGTTTTGGTTGAAATGAGATGTAGCAAAATTCGTGGAGTAGTGTCTAACATGCCAGCAAGTGAAGATCGAACATTAGAGACCATCTGGTTTGCTAAGATCGTTGTTGAATTTAGAGTGAAAGTGAGAGCACATCGCCATGGATTTTGTTGTTGGTTCACCTTTGTCTCATCAATATTGACATTGAATATTTTTATGTTCAAGTTCCACAGGCAAATGATATGGTTTTCCGTAGACACGTTTATAGGGAGACATACCCAATGAAGTTTTAAAAGTAGTTCGATATGCCCAAAATGCATCATTTAGTCTTGGAGACCAATCTTTATGATTTGGGCTTACCGTTTTTTCTAAAATTTATTTTATCTCCCTATTTGCAAGTTCTACTTATCCATTTGACTGAGGATGATAATGGGTGGTAGTTTTGTGTGTGATTCCATATTTCTTCTTTAAAAATTCAAATGGCCTATTGCAATAATGTGTTCCCTCATCACTTAAAATGGCTCAAGGAATTCCAAAACGTCTTAATTATATTCTTTTAAAAATTTAGTCACTGTTTTGTGATCACTGTTTTGAGTTGGAATTGCCTCTATCTATTTTGAAACAAAATCTACTGCTACCAATATATACACAAAACCAAATGACGGTGGAAATGGTCTCATTAAATCGATACCCATACAATCAAAAATTTCAATCACAAGAATGGGATTTAATGGCATCGTGTTTCTTTTTGAAATGGATCCCAATCTTTGACAATTATTACATATTTTGCAAAATGCATGCTTATCTTTTAATAAAGTGGGCCAAGAAAATCCGCACTGTAATATTTTTGCAGCCAATTTCTTTGAAGAAAAATAATCTCCGCATGCTTCTGAATGAAAAAAATTGATAATGCTACTTATCTCAATGTCGGCTACACATATACGAAATATCTAATCAGGACAGTACTTAAACAGATAGGGGTCATCCCAGTATAAATTTTTCACCTCGGTTAAAAACTTTCTTCTATCTTGTGAAGTTCAAAATTTTAGGATTTGACATGTGATAAGAAAATTGGCAATGTTAGCAAACCATGGTAAATTTGAAATACTAAAAAGTTGTTCATCAAGAAAAGTGTCATTAATTGGTGCAGAGTCAAAGGTTTCATCACAAATAAGTTTTGATAAATGATCAGCCACAACACTTCAACTCCCTTTTTGTCTCGAATGGTGATAGAAAATTCTTGAAGTAAAAGAATCCACCTAATCAATCTAGGTTTGGCATCTTTCTTGGAGAAAAGATATTTTAAAGCTGCATGATCACTAAAGACAACAATTGATGAACTAACAAGATAAGATCTAAATTTTTCCAATGCAAATACTACCGCAAGCAATTCCTTTTCAGTTGTGGATTAATTTAATTGGGCACTATTTAGGGTTTTACTTGCATAGTAAATGACGTAAGGTTTCTTATCTTTTCTTTGTCCTAACACCGATCCAAGAGCATAATCACTCGCATCACACATTATTTCAAAAGGTAAAGACCAATTAGGAGGTTGCATGATAGGAGTAGAAGTAAGCATATTTAAGCTTAACAAAAGCCTTTTCACAATTTTCTGTCCATTCAAAAACAATGTCTTTTGATATAAGTTTACTCAAAGGTTTAGATATCGTATTAAAATCTTTAATAAACCTTCTATAAAAATCAGCATGTCCCAAAATGATCTAATATATTTAACAGATTTTGGTGTTGGCAAATTAGAAATCAATGTAATTTTAGATTGTCTACCTCGATTCCTTTTGATGAAACAATGTGACTAAGTACAATAGCATTTATTACCATGAAATGACATTTTTCCCAATTGAGCAAAAGATTTTTCTCTTCACACCTGACCAAAACTTTTTTCAAATTAGATAAGCAATCATCAAATAAGTCACCAAATGTAGAAAAATCATTCATGAAAGCTTCAAGAAAATGTTCAACCATATCGCTAAAAATGTTAAGCATGCATCTTTGAAATGTAGCAAGTGCATTAGATAATCCAAAAGGCATTCTATGATATGCAAAAGTGCCAAATGGACATGTGAATGTAGTCTTCTCTTGATCTTCAGGTGCGATTGTAATTTAGTTATACTTGGAATACCCATCTATAAAACAGTAGAAGTTATGCCCCGCAACCCTTTCTAAGATTTGATCCATGAAAGGTAAAGGAAAATTATCTTTCCTAGTCATTGAGTTAAGTTTTCTATAGTCAATGCACATACGCCAACCAGTAACAGTCATAATTGGAATTAACTCATTATTTTTATTTTTGACTACAGTGACTCTAGATTTCTTAAGTACAACTTGTGTAGGACATACCCATTTACTATCAAAAATAGGATAAATGATTCCATTATCTAGAAGTTTAATAACTTTATTTCTCACTACCTCTTTCATATTAGGGTTAAGCTTTCGCTGCATTTCTCTAGAAGGTTTTGTATTTTCCTCTAAATAAATCTTGTGTGTGCAAATGAGAGGATTAATGCCCTTTAAATCAGCTATTGTCCATCCTAATGCATTTTTATGGATTTTCAAAGTTTGTATCAACTTACCTTCTTGAAGTGTGCCAAGTTTTGGTGTATTACCAGAAAGGTTTCATTTTCACCCAAGAAGGAGTATTTCAGATCAGATGGCAATGACTTCAAGTCAAGCTTTGGTGGTTGTACACTTGAAGATGGGGAGACGTTGGACTGCAGTGGCAGTTCTTCAAATCTTGGTCTCCAGCCACTTCCTTTTGGTTCTTGAAATGCATTCAACAAAGAAAGCATATGTGAAATTTCTGTATTGGTATTGTATGCAAACTCATTAGACATAATTAAATATACTTCTAAGGGATCAGATGGAGGAGTAGAGATAAATTATTCATGCACAACATTATTAATAAAATCCACTTTATGCACATCGTTGTTATCTCTAGGTTATTTGCAAATATTAAACATATTCATTTCCAAAGTCATATTACCAAAAGAAAGTTTCATAATTCCATTCCTACAATTGATTATATCATTTGAAGTAGCAAGAAATGAACATCCTAAAATGACAGGTATTTGGGCTTTGGAATTTAAAACCGGATGCTTATCCAAAACTATAAAATCCACGGGATAGTAGAATTTATCAATTTGAACAAGAACATCCTCTACAATTCCTCTTGGAATTTTCAGAGGAATTTTCACTGAACGATCGGCAAGTTGAAGTGTTGCTGCTGTAGGATTCAATTTTCCCAATCCTAACTGCTTATAAACAGAAAAGATTAAAACTTATACCAAGATCAAGTAAACACGTTCCACCTTAGTATTTCGATTACACATGTAATTGTTGGACAACCAGGATCTTTATACTTGAGTGAGGTGTTTTGTTGGATGATGGAACTAACATTTTCAGTTAAAAATGCTGTCTTTTGTACATGCAGCATCCTTCTGATAGTGCATAAATCTTTCAAAAATTTGGCATAAGAATGATTTTTTTGTACATGCAGCATCCTTCTGATAGTGCACAAATCTTTCAAAAATTTGGCATAAGATGGAATTTATTAACCTTTACTTGCTTCAAAACTTCAAAGATTTCAGAATTTTTATTTATATTTTTAATTGACTCTAATCTTTAAGGAAAAGGTGCATAAAATAGACTTTTTTCCTTAAGAACATATTTAAGTTTATCATGCTTACTATCATCCTTACCATTGCCCTTTGGTTCTAGGGGTACACCATGCGTGTTATCTTTGGAATAGATGGTTTTATCTTTGACTTTTCCACTTCGAAGAGTTGAGATAGAATTGACATCTTTAGGTTGGCTCTCACTTGAAGTGGAAACACGACATTGATTAGCAGAATTGGGTTGAGGTTGAGCAAAATGTACAAACTTGCACTCAAAGTAGAAAGCGTGTTCTTGACATCATTGATAGCTTGTAAAGTTTGATTGTTGATGTTTGTTTGGCCTTGAATAAAGGCTTGCATTGTCTCTTTCAAATTCCTTGAACGCGATGATGCATAAGGAGGAAAACTTGTGTTAGCATTATTATCATTCATCAAACTAAAATTTGGGTGATTTCTTTATCCCGGATTGTATAAATCTGAAAAAGAAGATGTAAATGGCTTTTTGAACTTATTCATAGCGGTTACTTGTTTATGTACAACTTCTTTGAAAACAGAAATTTTTGGGTATTCATTTGTTGAGTGCCCTAAATCATCACAAATGCCACAAATTTCTTCTTTTTTGCACAGATTTGATTTCTTTTACTAACTCTAATTCCATGGCTTCAATCTTTCTAACTAAACTAGCAAACCTAGCATTTAAATCTTCTTCTTGACTAAGATGATATTTTCCTTTATTATCATTTGTAAGATTAGATCTAATTGAATTTTCAGAAGAATTAGTATCATGCCAAGATTGAGAATTTTCAACTAAGTGGTCTAAATATTCTAAGGCTTCACTAGGTTCTTTATCAAGAAACTCACCATTGCACATTGTTTTCAAAAATTATTGCTTTTAAGGTGTTAAACCTTCATAAAAAAAAATTTATAGTGCAACATTTTCCAAAATCATAATGTGGACAAGAATTTAGCAAATCTTTAAAACGTTCCCAACATTGAAAATATGCTTCATTTAAATTTTGAGAAAATTTTCGGATTTGTCTTTTGAAAACATTGGCATTTCTTGCCATGTACCAATTGACCTTGATTTCAAAAACTTAAGTCAAGTTTTTTATTTATCTTTTAAAGAAGAAGGAAATGATTTAAGCTTAACAATTTCCTCGGTGCAATTTTGGTCATTAAATGTGGCACACACTTTCTCAAATTCTTTAAGATGTAAATAAGGATTTTCAGATTCTAAGCCATAAAAATAAGGAAATAATAAAATCATACCCGGTTTAAATTTAAAGTTATTAGCATTAAGTGGAAAGATAAAACATGATTTTCATGTTCATTATGCATACTTTCACTTTCAGCTATTGTATCAAATGTGTGTAATTGTGGAAATGATTCAAACAAATCAATATGCAAAGTACCGGGATTAGTTTTAACTAAGCGACCATAATTTGCATCACGATACTAATTAAGCATAAAAAAGGAAATAAAAGAAAATAAATAAATAAATAAACAAGGGAGAGGAGGCTCAGGCTTCCAAGATAGAAAAATTTAGCAAAAAACAAGGGAGTGGAGGCGCAGCCTTCCAAGATAATAAAGAAAATAAACAACGGGTAAGAGGCTTAGCCTTCCATAATAATAAAAAAAATCAACAAGCAGGTGGTATGAGAAAGCCAGCCATTAAATACATAAAAATAAATTAAGTAAAAATGAAAGAATATACCAGATTTGCGAAGTTTACTTAAAGAAAGAAAAAGAAACTCAATCAATTGATCTCCAAACAAGATCCCCGGCAACGGCGCCAAAAACTTGCTACAACTAAAAGTTTGCAAACCCAAGTGCAGGTTGTCTCAAGTAATAAATTCTCGGAAGTCCTAGGTCGATCCACAGGGAACTAAAGAAGAAAAATTGTTAGAGATTAAAATAAAATGATTTGTTAACTAAGATTAAACTAATACAAGTTCTTCTCAAATAAAAAGGATTTGCTAGGGTTAGGAGATCCACTCTTGGTATATAAAATAAGGGTACGATTAATTTATTTATAACTCAATTGGAGTCCATGCACTAAGAAGGTTCCAATTGGAAAATATAACATTCAAAGCTCATTTAAAATTATAAGTGTAGTTATATTATGTTACTAATGCCAACACTTGCAAAAGGGTTCAAGTATTCATTGTGCCAATTTCTTATCAACAATGAATCAAGATCCCCACTTTTCAAGAAGGGTTTCTGAGTTGATTGAAACAAATACAACACATATAATAACAACATGATAATATAAACATTTAAGCTGAAGAAAGAGATTAATCTAATCTTATTTTATAACCAAGAGCTTCACCCTTTCACCCAAGAAAAATGAGGATTAGTTACTCATAAGAAAGAAGAAAGAAATAAAAAAGAAAGGAAGAAAGAAGAAAATAAGCATAATTTCTACTAAAAACAAAGAAGATTACAACAAGAAAAAGCAACAATACAAAGAGTATGATCTGATCTCTCAATTCAAAATGCCTAAATGGGTATTCAATGCTGCTATTTGTAGATCATTAAGGGTACAAAATGCCAAGAGACTTGCACTATCCATATCGCACTAAATTCGGTGGAATCTTCCATTAGTCAAGATATATAAATTGTAGATACGTATCTTAGCTGTCCAGAGCATCAAGAAGTACACTATTTGGGTCTGTATTTTGTGAGATATGACCCAAATACTAAACCTTGTTGGGCTGATCTCTGATTGCAGAATAGTTGTGCTTTAGCCCAAAATACGGCCCACTAAACTTCTTAACTAAACTTTGTTGATAACTAGAATATTGTGGTGCATTAAGTCATCTTTCCATTGCATTAAGAATCATCTTAATTGGCCTTATAGATTGAGAGATACATCAATTTTATTAAACCTGTATTAAAAACATATATTTCAATTTATTTTTACTTTTAAATTTAAATTTAAAGAAATTGCATAAATTAGAGAAATATATGATACTTTTAAGTGTACAATGATGAATTAAACTATAATAAATATACACTTTTAAGTGATCATTAGTTAGCTTAGTCAAAATGGATAGTTTGACCGTTGACCTAGATTGACTGTTGACCCGTTTGACCGGTTGACCATTCATTATGGACCATTAAGTTTGACTGTTAATCTGTGAAAAAAATATTTTTTTATTTTATTTATGTAAATTTTATTTTTGTTGGATACAATAATTTTTTCATTCTTTACCCTTTATTAATTAAAATTTGCACAGATGTTGACTAAAGAAGATTACATGCTTTACAAAATGAATTAAAAGCACACAATGAATACCCACATAGGCATAATTATTTCAATGTCAAGAGACCTTCTAGCTTATGGAATAAGATTGTCAAAAGAAGAAAAGATAAATGGCTAGATTCCTTTCCTGACTAGTATGGTAATAATTTGCAAATCATCATCGTATATGAAGTTGAGTTGGCAGAATGGTGTCATATCATGAGGGGTATTTGGTGATTTGCAACATTGTCACTCAACCTGAACCTGCAAAGTGCAAGACAAATGAGTACCAAGTACTAGAAGGGACCTTCGTTTGGAAGAGTAGCTATTTGAGTGACTTCTGACTCCTGTGATGTGACAGAAACAATTGGTTATCGTCACATTGAAAAGATGAGAAGTTGTCTTTCTTATTTCAAAAGAATTAATTAATCTTCTTGTACATATTAGCATTCTTGTATAAGTTTATATGTTATTATTTTGACATGATACATAATTTCAATGGGGTATTTTGGATATTATTTTTGTGAATGAACTTGTGTAGAACTATTTTGGAATAAATAGACTAAATTCTATAATTATAGAGACAATGTATTGAAAGATGATTTGAATCCTGAATGACTTTTTGATTTCATCTTTGTGTTTGACTACTATGTTTTTAGTATATTGTGTTCCAAAACTTATGAATGCTAATTTTGTTCTATTTTAAGATATATTTTTTTGTATCTCTATGTAGAAATTGTTAAAATAACGGTATCTGTATCGAAGAATATCGTGGCTGAACTGAATAAAGGTGAGAAACTCATTTTGGAGGAGCAAGAAGCCATTGAACCATGTGATGGTAGAACCTAAGCATGACACTACTGCTCAACACAGGAGGGACTCTGAGGCCTATGTGTTTTGGAAGAGAAAGAACACAATTGCTCGCATCATGTTACTGAGCAGTATGGACGATGCTATGATATGTAAATTTGAGCAGTATGAAATCACTCATGCTATGTGGATGGCCTTGAAAGATAAGTTTGGTGGCACCAAATTGACTATCAAGTTTGACACTTATAATAAATGCCCTAATCATACAATGGCTTAGCATCTCAGGAAAATGTAAAACATGGTCAGAACATTGAAGTCAGTGGACACACTCTCATAGACGAACAACAAGTTCAAGCTGTAATTAGATTCTTTCCCAATTGTTGGGATCATATGACTCACAATGAGAACATCAATACTTTTGATGACATAGCCCGTCACCTGACACTGGAAGAAGAGTGCCTTAAGGCTGTTGGAGTCTCTAGTGAGGCTTATGCAATGGCATCTAATTATTGCAAAGGTTCCAGCTCCAAGCGGTAGTGGAAAAATTACAAAGATAAGGGCAAAGCAAAAGCTGAATTATCTGGTTATTCTAACAAAAAGAACAAAGCATGGGGGTGCAAGCGAGACAAACATGCCGGAAAGAAGGATAAGAGTAAGATGAAGTGCAACAACTATGGCAAGTTGGGTCATTTCACTCATGAATGCACCGAGTCGAAAGAGGTAAAACCCAATTCAAACTCCACTAGTTTAAATTCAGTTTTTGTTTGAAGTTCTATTTTATTAACTGAATCTCATCCTATGTAGACTGTAGACTTAGGAGCTATGTTAGCATTGAAGATTTGGAGGCACTACCTCTACAGAGCAAAGTACGAATCTTCATTAACCACAAAATTTTAAAGCATTTCTTTAAGTAGAAGGAATTAAACATAATGCAAAGGAGATAGTTGGAGTTTGGAGTTGATTAAGTATTATGATTATGTGATAGACTATCATCCTAGAAAAGCTAACGCTTTGGTAGATGCATTGAGCATAAAGTATTCTGATTTTAGTGCGAGTCTTATCACCAACATTTGGATACTAAGGTGATCATTGGACAACATTTGAAAACCCTAGCTACTCTTAAAATGTAACTTGCTATCTTCAAAAGAACCAAAGTGGAACAAGGTCAAGCTTCTAACCTTATTAAGATGAGGGATGAAGTACTTGAAGAAAAAAAGGTAAATTTCAATGTCTATGGAGAGGGTACCTTAAGATTTGGTGATCATCTTTGTGTACCTAATGATCATGACTTTAGGAATGAAATAATGATTAAAGCTCGCTATACGTTGTACTCTGTACACCTCCTAATTTTAAAGATGTTTATAGACTTGAGAGATGTGTTTTGGTGGATGAACATGCAAAGAGAAATTACTCACTTTGTTAAGCAATGTTTAACTTGTTGACATGTTAAGTTAAAATACCAAAGACCGTTGGGTTTTCTAAAACCATTGTTAGTCCCTATGTGGAAGTGAGAGCACATCACCATGGACTTTGTGGTTGGATTAGCTTAAAATTTACAAGGTTTAAATGTTGTGTGGGTAATAATGGATAGATTTTCAAAGTATTTACATTTCCTACCTATAAAGATGATTTATTTGATAGATCAGTTAGCTTAACTTTACATTCATGAGGTTATGAGACTGCATGGAGTACCTGTTTCAGTCATATTTATTAGATAGAAACCCATGTATCACATTAATATTTTAGAAAAGCTTACATAGAGCTATAGAATTAAAATTCAAGTTCAACACAACATTTCATCTACAAAGATGAATAATCAAAGATGATCATTCAAAGGTTAGAGGACATACTAAGAGCTTTTATGTTAGACTTTAGGAATTCTTGGGAAGCACATTTGCCACTTGTGGAGTTTGCATACAATAATAGTTATCAAGCGACAGCCATATAAAGCCTTGTATGGAAAGAAGTGTAGATCCCCTAAATATTGGGATAAAGTGGGAGAGTGGAAACTTGTTGGACCTGAAATTCTATAACAAACCTAAAAGGTGGTTACAAAGTTAAAAAAAAAAGATCGAAATTATCCAAAATCGACAAAAGAGTAATGCCGGTACAACCAATGAGAATAGTTCGCATTTATGATAGGAGATAAGGTGTTCCTAAAGATAGCACCTATGAAGGGCATAATGAGATTTTGAAAGAATGGAAAACTAAGTCCACATTACATTAGACCTTTTGAGATTCTATTGAGAATTGGTGATTTGGCCTATCTGTTGGCTTTACCACCTAATCTTTCAAGTGCCTATAAATTGTTTCACGTTTCAATATTGAGGAAGTATATTTTTTATCATTCGCATGTGCTTAGTTACGACTCATTGGAGATTCGAGAAGATTTGAATTACGAGAATCAGCTTGAGAAAATTTTAAATCAAGGGGCAAAAGTACTTCAAAGGAAGAATATTGCATATATGAAAGTGCTTTCGAAGAATCGCTCAGTAAAGTAAGCTACTTAGGGACGCAAAGAAGAGATGAGAGTCAAATACCCTCATTTTTTTAACCATTATGTCAAGTTTTTTTTTTGATTAAATATTGTTACATAAACTGTTGTTTTGAATTTTGAAGATAGAATTCTTTTAAATGGATAGATAGTTGTGGGACTCTGATCAAGAATTAGTGATTCACAACCCTAATTGGCAATCAATTACCATTAAACAATAATATGAATTATTTCAAATGATTGATTTTGTAATATTTGCTAATTCATTGTATACTAATAATAACTGATATTCATGTATTAATGGTAATTCATTGAATTTTGAATATTTATTAGCTGACTGAATAAATTTTTTTAAAAAAATTATAAACTTTTAGGGCGTGCTACATGTGGGGGGTAGGTAAGAATTTTTAATTATTTGCATTTATTTATTTTTTCTTGATCATCTTTTTGCAAACACTGAGTGTTGTCTATATAAAGATAGCTTTTTATCTTAAGATAGCTTACTGTCTCTCTACTGTCTCCCACTTTTTGCCGTGAAACCCAAGAAAAAAAAGTATATTTTCTCTCTTTTCTTCTCTCCTAGATAGCATTCTTTTTTTTTTTTTTTATCACACTAAATTCTAAAGGAGGTTTTGAAGTTTCGTTTGAAGAAGCTTTACAAATTGATTAAAGGATTCAAGATTCAGTGTAGGTTTTCCACACCCAATCTTGTTTGGTTGTTGTTTGTGATGTGTTTTATATATTTATGATGAATTTTATTTTATTTTACAAAAGAGTTTAATTGAAATTTCATGGTTTTTATCACTATTTGAATTGAATTTTTCATTTCAGATCACACAAATAAGTTTCAAAAATTTTGAGAGATTTATCACTAATAGATCTTCTCATTTTGAACGTTGTGCTTTTTGTTTCGTCTCAATCGGAATGTTGTAGAATTAATTAGAATATTTCAAAGTTCACACTGTTAAACTGGAAAATACTAACCGATCTGTCTTTTTTGTGCGATTTCAAGCAATAAACAAATGTTTTTTCTTCTAAAATTTCTACATATTAGACTAAGACATGTGAATGCGCATTTAAGTTGAAATTTTGAATTTTTACTTTTTTTATGAATTAATTATGAATTTTTGAATGTTACATACTTGTTTATGGAATGGTAAGAATGTTTTAATTTTCTATTAAAAACCCAAAGTTATCTTATCTAGAAACTTATGATTGAATTTATATGGATATGTATGTGTTCTATGGTCATTTTCCACTTTTTTTCAGCTTCTAAAATCAATTAAAATTGTTTGATTGACTTAGTTTTGCTAGAAATTTTATGTGACAGCCTGTAATGGTTGGTTATGACTAAATACTTACTAAACTCTAAAAATCCTGGGTTATAGGAGATATATGAATGGTTCTAATGTTTTTGGAATTAGATCATATGATTAAGATTTCAATTAGTTATGAATTTTGCAATACTGCTGTTGTGTAATTACCATGAATGAATGTTGAATATTATCTTAGAAATTATGTTATGATTACTTTTAAACTGTGGAATTGATGATTATGAAAAGTAAGTAAGTTATATATATATATTTTTTTTCAAGAACTAGACTGCATAGTTTAAGTAATTCGTTGCTAGCTAGTGCATGCATAAGCATTGTAATGTATGATAAACTATAAATGGTACATTGAATATAGTTGGTATTTTGAAAGCACATTATATAAATGTTTGAGTTCGATCATGACAAACTATATAAGTTATAACTTATACTGAAATGCCTACTGTGTTATACTATAAGTTAGATTAAAACACATACACACCTTTGATATGCAAAGAGGCTACAAGTTAAAATGAAATGTGTACTTTATGTAAAATCCAACTATTATGTGTTAAGCTCATGAATGCATTATAAACTTGATATGATCATGCCATAAGTTTGTTTTACATTATGGTATGTTAAAACTTTGAATAAGTTTGGTCATTCATGAAGAAACAAGTAGGTGTTTAATTAATTATGATGTTACGAATTGCATTAATGAATTTAACATATTTGATAATTGTTGATGTTTTTGTTAGGGTTTGTGAAGTCTACTGAGTTTTATAAGCTCACACCCTATATTTGTTTATTTTTCGAAAATGAGAACATTTAGACCATGGTGGTTCACCAACTTGTGGGGATCGTAGATTTCATGATGGCTCAAGAGGAGATCTTTTTGGGTACTAAGTGAAGGTTTAAAATATTTGCCTATGAGTTGACATTTATATTTTTTATATACAATATTGCCTATGAGTTAGTTTCATTTAATGTGAAAGAAGAGTCCAATACAAATTATATTATTTGAAGTTATCTATTTTCCTTTCTATGAATTGTATTTGAAGTAAAGTAACAAATAATTAATATATATTTTAGATTTTATTATTTAAATTTTTTAAATATGTATTTAAAGCTGTCAAAGTATTGACTTTGACTATCTATGTATTCATGCTTGAAGAAGTTTTAAATTTTCCGTAATTTTCATATGTTTAATTTTGATAGCCACCCTAATTTTGTTTAATCTAAAAATCTTGATTAGGGTGTGTTATACCCTAATTTTGTTTAATCTATGGAACTTGGTTAAAGTGTTTTATATAATCAGTCACTCTAAAATCTTGTATTTTCCTGCATTATATTGTGAGTATTGAATGAATGAAAGTTTTGGAATTTCAAAGACCAAACAATTTAAGACTTGGTATAAAAAGTCAGTTTGTTTTAGAATTTGCACAAACTTACTCGTTGTCAATACTGAAGTTGAGAGTGATGCTGATTAGGACTTTAATTAAAAATCCACAGTTTGACCCTTGATATGATCATAAGCAATGTGAGTTTATGATTAACAAAATACCTTCTGAAATCTGGTACATTCCAAGACACTTTTGTAATCAGCACCCTTTAATATCGTATTCAAGACAGAGCCTAATACTAACATATATATTATCATGTCTGGTACTTGATTAGCAGCCAAAGCTCTTGCAGCCTATTTTACATTTGAAAACACTTTTGGAGAGGTAAGTGAAGTAAAACAATTATCAATTACCGGGACAAAGTAAAATTAACTTCTCCAACGTTTAAAAATAAATAAATAAATAATAGAACTGACATTTAAAATGCATATATATTGTAACTGAGTATCATGAAGCAACTTATGTGGCTCTGTCTAGTGCTTCTGAGCCACACACTCTTATGCCTCTGAGATTGAATACAAACAATGATTAACTTAACGAAGGTTGTGATTCCCTGGGGTTTCGTTTTGCTTCATCCAAGCTGGTCCTTACCTCTTGGAAATGTAACTTGTAGGGTGTATATATATATGCTTTTGTACCTTTTCCGACTATGAAGTAAACTTTCAAGGGACTTGGTGTACAAATTAGTGAAAAACTAGGACAGGGCAAGAGAGGCTTCCAGCTTCAGCAAAGCACTTGTCCTCACTAAGTCTCCCACTTTGGTTACTTGTATATGTTTCAACTGGCTCATTATTTCCCTTCTTCTCTAGTAAAAAAAACTTGCTTTGAGAGCTCCTTGAGCCTGTAGAAAAAAGTGAAGGGAGATTCTGAAACATTTTTAGGGTCTTATTAGTGTTGGAATTTACCAAGGTTCTATACCAGCTATGAAGAGGTTCGGTAGCTCAGATTCTTTGGGTGCTGTCATCTCCATCTGCCCACGAAAAGGTACACTAATTTATCATACACATTCTTGCAGATTCAAGCATGCCCATGTGTAATTTGTTTAATATTTCTTAAAGACCCTGTAACTGGATTCTTTTCCATGAGTCTTTTTTTGGTTTTATTGGGTTGTAGGGATTTTTTTTATTCAAAACTTTCAGTTCTAAGTCTACTATCCTTTCTTAGTAAACAAACAGATATTTAAATTTTATGTTGGTTGGATGTGGACCATGAGGTAATCATATTTGTTTTCATGCAGATGTACCACATGTTAATAAAGTGGAAGGTAATGTAAAAGGCAATCATGGTTACAGCAAGGAATTCCAAGAAATGTTGGATAGTTTAGACCAAGAAGACTGTGGGGAAGAATTTACGGGGAAGAAACGGAGGTTAAGCTCGGATCAAGTCAGGGCCTTGGAGAGAAACTTTGAGGTTGAAAACAAGCTTGAGCCACAGAGAAAAGCTAAATTGGCAGAAGAATTAGGCCTGCAATCAAGACAAGTAGCTATTTGGTTCCAAAACCGCAGGGCTCGTTGGAAGACTAAGCAATTGGAGAGAGATTACAACCATCTCAAAGCCACTTATGATTCTCTGAAGTTTAACTACGAAGGTCTTCAACAGCAAAATGAAGCTCTAACTGAAAAGGTACAAGTATTAGAAATGTATCATTAACATAGACGTTTTTTATGAGCCTTTCTGATTTGGATTGTTTGGAGGTTATTATTGCAGCTTAGACAGTTAAAGGCAAAGGTATGCAGAGAGAGCACAGAAAGTAATCAATCTGTGAAAGAAGAATCACCAATCTCGAGGTATGAGAGCATTACTGCTTTGGATCACAGAAAAAACAGTGATGATGTGCAGGACAATAGTGACAAGACATGGTCTGAAATCTATGGAGATATGTTCAAAGATGGGTCATCTGAAAGTGATTCCAGTGGAGTACTAGTGAAGGAAGAAGAGTACGATGCCAACTTGTCTCTTGGCATTAAACGGTCGTTTCCTTCTTCAAATTCATCAACCAATTGGTTTCAGATATCAGAATCCAGAGCATTCCCTGTTAACGTGTGTCAATCACAGTTTATGAGGATGGAAGAGAATGGTCTGTTCAGCTCAGAAGACTCTTGCAATTTTTTTTCAGTAGATCAAGCTCCCACCCTCCATTGGTACTTCCCTGAGCAGTAAAAGCTAATTGGGTTTCTAAATTTGGAGCTTTTAAGATAATTAGAATGGTTAAATTTTTATAATTTAGATATTCGAGTGCCACAACTAAACTCCATTGCTCTATAATATGTAAAAAAGAATCATAGTATCAAATATCAGTGTAATTGGTAAGAGCTTCGTTTCTTGCTTATTCCCATCCCAACTATTTTTTTGCATACTTGAACTAGTGGTTTAACTAATAGTGGATATGGATAATACTGTATAAGTCTACTATCAATAACAGAAATTTTATGCATGGCTTTGTTTTTTATTTTCCCTCTAATTTTCATAAATGAGATGTGGACATGTCTTTATGGAACAGTGCCTAAAAGCATCTTCGAAGGAAAGGGAAGCCACTTGGGCCCCTCTACTTTGTGTTTTCTTTCTCTTCTCTTTTTTGTTGTTGGGTTTCTGATGGGCGCCTATCAGCCCCATGTGTTTGGTGAAAAAGTGTAAGGCTGATTGATAATTTGAAAGCTACCGGATTGAATTTGCAATCCTACACAACAATAGAATAGCTGCTTTTTGTGTTTTTTTACACACAAAAAAGAAAGTTAAATAAAATAATAATAATAATTGTTTGTGGTGCCATTTCCTATAATTTAACATGTGGAGGGGATTACTCCTTAACAAAGACCATCAAATTTCCAAGTTTCCTTGACTTGACTCGAACTTCATGAAAAGTAATTACTCTTCCAAATATTTATGACCCACAACAATATTTGGTATGGTATTTGCAACAAGTATATATTTCGAGGAAAAAATGTAATGAAAAATTCTTTTAAAACCATAACAAACGTACTTCTAAATTGCACATGAAAAACAAATTTGAGCTGCAGAAGAACAAAACTAAACTTGGATGGAAAATTCATTGAATGATTGGTTTTGATTTTCACCAATTCGGTGAGCATGGATTAGAATAGGGGGTGGTTTTGAAACATATGGAGGTGGAGAAAACACAGGTCGTTTTCCACTTTTCCTTTTTAGGTGGGAAAGAGACAGACGAAAAAGCTGCAATGACTCTCAGCTCCTCCTCCATGTCTCACTCACGGCAGGAGCTGGGCCCCCTATGCGTCATCCATGTTTGACTGTTAATGCCCCCCATGGAATCACCACCCAATGCCATGCCATTGTACATGTGTGTGTTTGGTAATCCCTACAAGACCTTTCAATTCTGTGCAAAAGTTCTAAAATGCCACACACTGCAAAGAGGACTTACCAATTAATTAAATTTTGTTCGAGTAAAATCTTCACTTGATCTTAATTAGCCTAATTGGTCTAGAAATCAGAAAGAGTTTTAACTTGTTAATCTTTAAGAGCCATGCACTTAATATAAAGGGAAAACAACAAGCAGTTTTAAGCTTATGAGGTAGGGATAAAAAGGAGATACAGGACAAAGCTTCAATGCAAACTGTGGCTGCAAAGAGGAATTAACAGGGACGTAGGCTCCAATACCAACTTTAGTCCAGTCAGTTTAGTTTTATATTAATCTATGACTGCAGATAATATCATGAAACTTTTGAAAGAATCCCCCTTTTTTCTTTCCTTTTCCATAATTTGTTGTTTTGGGGTGAAATAAAAAAAGCCTCATTGTGAGGTTGAAAATTTGGAGGAGCTCATAACGATTTTCCGTCAAATTTGGAGGAGCTCTAAACTGGAATAGCTCAGAGATGTGGCATTGATTAGAAACCGAAAATTTGCTATAGTGAGAGAGCTTGATGCTGACAAACAACCTATATGTTCTTCTCAAGGTCCCATTGTACATCGAATGGCAAGCACGATTGTTTGGATCATGTGGCTTTTAACTTTGAGAATGGAAATTAATAACCCTCAAACTCTGGTTGGAAATAGGAAGTGATGGATCTTATTTTGTAAATAAAACAAGGCTTTTGTTTTTTATCTCTGCTCTATGCTTATCATCAAGTACTCCTACCTAAGCTTATAAATCCAATTCATTTGTCTGCATTGCTAGTTTGTTTAATATGTCCTTGTGTCTTTCTTCTCTAAATTGGTCTAAACAACTTCTTTTACAAAATATTTCTTCCCATTCACATTATTGCTGACCAAAAAAAGAAAAAAAAAATGACGGATAACCTTTTTAAAGACAAACAATATATTTTACCCTCATAAGTACCCCTAACTTGTTGAGGTTTTGTGGAAAAGACAACTGCAAAAAGAAAAATGCTTCTCTTTTTCTAGATAACAAGGTTCCTCTAATTATGATTTGAACTTGTCCACCACAAAATAGTTATATTCCATAATTAAAGAAAATTAAGATTATAAAACATTAAGATGCTTGTGAAAAGTTCATTTGTCACCCTAAATGTGTAGAACATATAATCATTAAATTGCAGTTTCAATAGAAATTTGTAGATCGATCCCAAAACCATCTTTCTAGCTTCTTCCGTTTCAAAATCATGGAGCAATGTTATATAGTTATGTCCGCCGACTTCCTCCGGAATACCATCGTCATTACTCTTACACTCTCCAAACTCCATATCAATATCGACGATACACACAGTCACCCACCATCTCTACATCATGGCCCTAATTGCATCGAAACACAGCTCTCAATTGGAATTAATCCAAGAACTCAGCATCATCAAAGGTGTTTGATCAATGTCTAAGAGAAAACGGAGAAGAATCAGTGCAGCAAGTGTTTTCAAGTGCCATAGTGGAACAGTGTCGTTTGCTATATGTTAAAAGTTGTTAACATACAGTAAGTTGGATGGCATCATTTTAAGCCGATTAACAGTCTTGTCATGTGGGATATCAACTCGCACGTGTGAGGTCCAAATTGATTGTGCCACATCATCTTCTTCTCCAATGGGTACATAGCAGTTCTCTCTCTCTTCATACCAACGCAAGATTTCAGTCAAATTTTCAGAGAGGGTTTTCTGCGCTAGTTTTTCCTTAGGTTTCCTTTGTAATTTTAATATGTATAGAAGTGATTTACGTGGGAAAATCACAGAGTGAAAACGGTGTAAAAGGGCTAAAGGAGTGGGTTTTGGTTCTTGAGTGAACAGTAAATGAACAATTGTCATTGTTGAGGGTTTGAGTGTTCGTAAATATCAGTATTATAGTGCAGAGACTCTCCAAGTACTGGAGCTAGAGGACGTAGGCACAACTAGACAAAATCTCTATAAATTCTTTTTGTCTTTGTTTGTGTGATCATTACTAGTTTAGTTTTAGGATTTTATAACATTGGTATCGAAGATTTGGAAATCTTGATCTTCAAACTTCAATCTTTATTGAATTCTTGGATTGGATTCGAAGAACTTAGCCATGGTGACAAAGACTGAAGTAGAAGTCTTCGATAGCAATGATGATTTCCTTATGCGGATTAAGAAGATGCGTGTTGTACTGGTTCAAATGACGGTTGCAAATGCAATTGACAAGACTTATGTAACAACTACCTCGCAATGGTGATTTCCTTCTATGGAGTAAGAAGATGCATCGTGTATTGGTCCATATGAAAGTTGCAACTACAATGGGTAACACTTATGCAGCAACTACCTCAGATGAGAGAAAGCTGAGATGGATGAGATTGCTCTCAACACTATCATAATGCATTTAATAGACAGCGTCCTGAGGAAGGTGGATGGTATAAAGTGTAGGAAGTGTGTATGGGTGCTCACATTGTAACACCCCTTTACCTGGTCCGAAGACTTGACTAAAGAAATGTTATAATGGAATACATTTGAAATAAATTATTAAAGGCAGTTCCTTTAGACAAAGCTAAAATTTGAATAAAAACTCTTTACTCTTTAAAACACCTTCAATCTCTCAAGAGTAAATGAAAACCATAGTATTTTAAAAGAAAAATAAAACATAGCTATTTGCAAAAGACCCACAATGTAAAAAAAAATTATATAGTTGATCGGAGTTTTATAACGTTCAAAAGAAAATAAGAAATGTGAAAAATTATTTATACTATTGGAATAACTCCACCGGTCCGTCACAATACTATCAAACCTTTCAAGCTAAGGTTTCGGGATTACCTAAATATGGAAAACAAACAAGAGTGAGTGGAAAATCACTCAATAGGTTTCCAACATGCACGTGCTAATGCAATACAGTATGCTAGCGAAATTTCATTCTCTTTCAAAACTCTTATGCAATGATTTTAAAAACAGACGTTCATAAGATTTTTTATCTAGCATATGATCTGGAATCTCCTTAGTTACGCTGGAGCCAATTACGTGTCGACAACTGTTATTTCCTAAAGCTGCACATAGACATGTTTTCAGAAAATCTAATTCACTTAACCATTTAGAGGAAACAATGTAAGTGGGGAAGAGACCCACTTGCATCTGCGTTATGTAAGTGTCGGGGTTACAACCACCACATGCACCAATACGTCACATGGGCTCGCATGCAAGAATCCAATCTCTCCACTCACTAGTTAGTGAGACCTCAACTGAATGGTTTACATACCAATTCCATGTAAGCTCTATTCAAAGTATATATGCATACATATACACGGCCATAACTTTTCTATGCACAATTTTCAAAACATGACTCTTGAAAAAATCAGCTGATTCGTATGAAGACAAAAGCTTTCATGACATGTTTCAATGCATGTAAATGGCCATGATCTTCTTAGCAATATTAAGCACTTTCATAACATCTCACGTAAACACAGAGTCCAGAGCAGTCAAAAGCCAAGTAAAATCTCATTCATGTACAGTACTCATTCAAATATTACATATCCATAGAAAAGTATCACACATATATATAATATAAAATGTATACAAATAATATAAAAGTACGAACTTCAAGCATTAACTAAGTACTTAAAGCGTAACTCTCACAAATTAAACTTTTAAATAAAGTATTGTTAAATACAAAAACAACACATTTATTAATTAATTAATTAATTAACTTTATTAAACTTAAGTAAGCAAGTTAACATAATTAAACGTAAAGGTGTCAACTTGATTAATTATTAGCAGAAAGGGAGATCAATTATTCATTAGGGTACCAATTGTGAATATCCAATTAGCCTAATTAATTGAGCATGAGTATAAATTACCAACTTAATTAATTAACCTAACTCATTATGCATAAATAAATTTAAAAGTACTAACTTTAACAATTAAAATGTTAATTAATCCCAAAGGTGCAACCTTTACCAATTATGATCATCAATTAAACCTAAATTACCAAGTTAATTAATCTAATCACATGATTAAACATAAAAATTCCAACTTTAATTAATTAACCACCAATTAAACATAAATGTCAAACATCATAGTCAAACGGCAATTAAAGCAAAGTCAAACATAACAAAACAAGCATAGTATTCAATTTAGCCACAATACACTAATTTAAATATGAAATTCAAACTTCAATTAACAAAAGATTAACCACACATGGCCGGTCACCAATCAAGCCCAAACCAACACAATTTCCAACAAATTTCCACCATTTCAAACATAAATAACAAGGAAATTACTCAAGATTTTGAAGAAATTAACAAAAGCACCATAAACCTATCATAGCCGAATTGGAAACTTCAAAATTTCTCCAATTTTTCCATCAATTAACAACAATAATTTGAAAAAAAAAACACAGCCACGTCATGGGTATTTAGTTTAAGGCATTAATCAAGCAATTAGTGTAGCGAAATTCCAAAATCCACCAAACCCTACACTAAGTAATTAGGGATTTTTTCAAAAATGCTAAATCAAGTTTAGATTAAATGGAATCTATTAAAAACCAACAATATCAACCTAGATCAAGAAGGCATTGAGAAGAAGATGGGAATAATTAGAGGATCTAAGCTAACACATACCCAAAGCATAAAAATTAAACACAAATATATGTAGGTCTTTGAAACGTACTTTTGAAAAAGCTTAACACCCTGATTTACCACAAAACTTTAAGATCCAAGCTTTCAAGCGGTCGGCTCTCCTTGTCTTCTTCATTTCCTTGAGTTTTCTTTATTTTCCCTTAAAAATGCTTGATTTTCCTGATTTTTCCTTACTTTCCTTCACTTTCCATCACTTCCTTCACTTTTCTTTCACTTGAAAACACTTTCCGCTGCTAGGGTGTCTAAATGGGGTTTAGGCTCTAGAAATTGTGTTTAAATACTGAGGTCATACGGTTTTGAAGAGGATAATGTAAAAAAGACTACTTTTTTTTTTATCAAGGTTTGACCAAGCCAAACTTTGTCTCCAAGTAACCTTGTTGCTCTCACCAAACCTTGATAAAACCTCTCTTACATATATCATGTATAGAGGAAAAAAAGTTTCAGTTAGCCCCTACCAGTCAAGGTGATGACGTGACAGTGTTGACTTTGACTTTGATTTTGACTAGTAGTCACAAGCACACTTAGGTGATAATAAACAACCAAACCAGTCCTAGTCAGCTTAATACTAATCAGAATCATGATGTGGTAGTCACCAGTCTAAACATTAACTCTAACCAAAGTTGACTTTAACCAAAGTTGACTTTAACCAAAGTTAACTATAACTAAAGTTGACTTTCACCAAAAGTCAACTGTACGGAAAAGAATGTAATTATTACAACTCACCCTTCTTAAAAAGAAATGGGGTTTAGCCTCTTGAAAATGTATTTAAATAGTGAGGTCATGCGGTGTTAAAGAGGATGATGTAAACCTTATTTTTCGACCAAGTCAAACTTAGTCTCCAAGTAACTCTATTACTCTCATTAAACCTTGAAAAAACCTCTCTTACATATATTATGTGTACAGGAAAGAAAGTCTCAGTCAACCCCATGCCAGTCAAGGTGGTGATGTGACAGTATTGACCTTTACTTTGACTTTGACTAGTAGTGATAAGCACACTTAGGTGATAATAAACAACTAAACTAGTCCTAGTCAACTTAATGCCAATCAAAATTATGACATGGTAGTCGCCGGTCTAAACATTGACTCTTATCGGAGTTGACTTTGACCAAAGTTAACTATGATCAAAGTTGATTTTGATCAAAAGTTAATTGCACAGAAAATGAAGCAGTTATTACAACTCACTTCTCTTTAAAAGAAATTTCACCCACAAAATTAAATTTAAGGAGTCAAAGTACTTACTCAAATAGAGTTGGGCATTTTGCTTTCATCTTGTCTTCCCACTCCCAAGTTGCTTCTTCTATTGCATGTTCCTCTAAAGAACCTTCACCAACATTCAAAGTACTTAGTCTTTTTTGTCCAAAATCTTTATTGACTTCTCCTCATATATCAGGTTCTCATTCATCTCAAATGGCTCATATTCGTTGATTTGTGAGGAATCATGCACGTATGAGAATTCCAGTGGCTTATATTCGTTGACGTATGAGGAATCATGCACATACTTCCATAGCATTGACATATAAAAGACATCATGAATGTCGGATAGTTTGGGAGGCAGCATTAAATAACAAGCCAAACCTCCGACTCTTTCTAGTATCTTAAAAGGTTTAATGTAACGAGGACTCAATTTCTCTTTTTTTCCAAACCTTATTACACCTTTCAATGGTGCAACTTTGAGAAACACTTTCTCCTCAACTTTGAACTCCAGATCTTTCCATGAATTGTCGAGGTAACTCTTCTACCAATCTTGTGCAACATTCATACTCTGTCTTATTTTGTTGATGATGTCACTAGTCTGTTGTAAAATTTATTGTCAATGTAGCTTCCGCTCACTAACTTCATCCCAATGCAACAGAGATCTAGACTTCTTTTTGTAAAGAGCCATCCCAATGGTTGAATTGTAACACCTGACGTAAAATAAGACCATTTTTTTCCTCTTTACTTCGGATCCATATAATAATATTAACTTTAAAACTAATAAAATGCCAGTAATATTGATATCAATAGTATTTCAAATTAATACCCACATGTGAAGTGAACTTGATAAACAGTTGGGTCTTATAAACTTATTTAAATAGAGTGTTTGAGATTAAAATATAAAATAGCAGAAGAATCTTATTAACTTTGATCATGCTGATCAATTAGCCGAACACCACATCGCAGATTTCCTAAGATCATGCTCCACTTATTCAGCTATTAGTGCCATTACTTATACACATAAGCAAACAAGAGTGAGTAACAAAAAGGACAACTTGCATCCTAGCCATGCAAGTACAAACCGATGCCAATAACTCCAGCCAAAGAGCATTAGCCGAACCCTCATTTTGATCCTTAATGAGTCCTCTCACACATACAAATCCGTCTACATGTGCCCATGTAAACCCTAAAAATTTGGTCGGATCCAACAAAATCAAGCCTTCTCTTGTACGGTTCCATACATACATACAAAAGCTCTATAACAATTTGTCCATATTTGCCTACAAGGTGTTTCCTTTGAAATATACTTTACTTTTCAATAAATCTTGAAGATGTGCATTTCTTGTAAAATCGAATTTCATATTCATATTTGAATGCACATGCTCATGCTTACATATTTGTGATCATGCATACTTATTTCACAAACTAAGAAACTAAGTGTACATGCATTCATCAACCCATCATGTCCAAAAACATATATTTCATAGCAAAATTAACCCAATTAATGCTTATATAAGTTTTGGTTATCTTCAATCACAAGTAATACATTTCATAACATGCATATCATACAAATTCCATATAATTCTATGATTTCCAGCAACCTAAATTGCAGAATAATTTATGTAAAATATTGCATTATTAGAAATTTCAACTATAATTAATCAAACTCGCCATATATGATCTCATGTTATGTAGTACCAAAATTTTCAGCAAGCATTTCTTAATCCAAAAACATAATTGTGACATGATTTTGACATAATATCTTGCATATAAATGTCTAGAAAATTCTAGCAATATATTGTAGATTAAAACTTATTTGAAATATGAATATTCAATGGATTAACATAGCAAAAATGCCCAGAATTTTCCAGCAAACAATATCCCTTCATAATTCATTCTAGAGCACATGTATCGTAAAGAAAATTATTGTTCTTTTCAAAACAATTTACACTATCGAAAATCATTCATTACTAAATATGAAAATCATTCAACCTTGATTTAATGTCCAATATGAATAAAATTTCATTCTTGTCATGTATAAAGGGATCGGCCATGAAAGGGATTAGGATTCATGTGTATTTTTATAAAATTCAATACTTTTCATGTAAAGCTATGTGATTTTTGGTAAAAACATTAAAATCCATTCTGAGAATGGAATTTTCCAGTACACACCAATCCATATTGTCATGCATAAATTATTAAATCAATCTATATAAATTGTTGGAGAAGAAGAGAGATTTAAACAATTAAAATAAACAACAAATAAATATGAAACTTGCATTGAATCTTCAAAATCTTAAAAAATCATTGCTTGATCACATAGATTTTCTCTCAATATTTCTATAAGAAATTGCAACACTAGGAGGAAAGAGAATTGCATAAAAATTTTTCTTTTAAATGCCTCTTAATTTAAGGATAAAACTCTAGTCAAAACTTGTCTTATTTCATATCTCTTACTATATAAGGAAAGTATCAATCATATAAGTGTCAAATAATGTTAATTAAAAATCATAAATTCAAATGACAACACATAAATATGTGTCAACCATATAATCACACATGTACACATACGTACTGGCACTAAATGAATTGTACACACTCACATACACACACAGACACCTAAAATCAACGCACACTTCGGCAACATATCAGGTGCCTGACATGCAGGGGTTATATAAATGTGAAACTTTGAACCATTTCAGGCGCCTGTTATTGTGCCTGACATTGAACCTGATACTCTCGAGTTTTAGAAAAAAACTTAGCAAAGTTTGAACCATGTCAGGCGCCTGACATAGAGCTTGTCATTGCACCTGACATCCTCTGACTTTATGTTCACGTAGTACTTTACAAACTCACATGTGCACACTCGTGTTCAAATACACAAGTGAAAATTTATAAATAAACACACCACCACGTAAATTTTAAAGGCGGTTATTACATGAATAATAACTATTATTGTCAGCGAACTCTACTAATGGGATGTACGATTCCCAACTTCCTTGGAAATCCAACATGCACGCCCTTAACATATCCTCCAATGTCTGGATAGTCTGCTTTAACTGGCCATCAACTTGAGGATGAAAGGCGGTACTGAAGTTCTACTTTATCCTCATTGCTTTGTGTAAACTCTTCCAGAATGATGATGTAAACTTTGGGTCTCGGTCTGAGACAATCGATACTAGTACACCATGAAGTCATACGATCTCATCTATGCATAGTTGAACCAACTTCTCCATCGAGTGAGTCATTCGCATGGGTAAAAAATGAGTCAATTTTGTAAGTCGATCAAAAATCACCTAAAAGTATCGTTGCCTCACTAAGACGATGGTAACCCACAACGAAATCTATGGCAATATGCTCCCAATTCAACTCTGGAATCAACAACAATCTTAGCAAACCAGATGGTCTCTTTTCACCGGTTGACACGTCAAGCACTGCTCCATAAACTTCTATATGTCTCGCTTCAAGCCAAACCACTAGAACGTTTTGGAGACATCCTTATACATTTTGGTGGCTCCCTGATGAACAGTGTAAGGTGTACAATATGTTTCCCCTAAGATTTCTTTCTTAATTTCTTCAACATTTGACACACACGGACAACTACCAAATCTCAACATTCCATCTCTAGCAATATTAAACTCCGATCTCTTCCTTTGAATTACTTTAGCTTTGATCTTCATAAGAGTCGCATCATTAGTTTGACTTTCCTTTATCGTATCCACGAAAAAGGGTTGAATCCGAAGTGTAACTAACATAGATGAATATTGATTATGAACTGATTCAATATCCATTCTTCTCAAGTATTCCAAAATATATGGTTGGGTGGTAATCAAGCTTTTACTGAAACCCACATACTTTCTACTCAGTGCATCTGCCACTATGTTTGCCTTACTTAGGTGGTAGTTGATTGACCAACCGTAGTCCTTTACCAATTCCAGCCACCTTCTTTGCCTCATATTCAACTCCTTCTGAGTGAAGAAATACCTGAGGCCCTTGTGGTCAGTACAGATGTCGTATTTTGGTCCATAAAGGTAATGGCACCAAATTATCAAAGCAAACACTGCAGTTGCTAGCTCTAAGTCATGCATAGGATAATTGTATTCACACGACTTCAACTGGAACGAAGTGTAAGCGATCACCTTACCATTTTGCATGAGTATATAACCCAGTCGTTTACCCAAAGCGTCGTTGTAGGTCACAAAATCATCCTCGTTGTTCGGTTGAGTGAGTACAGGTGCTGAAACTAACTTCTTATTGAGCACTAAAAAATTCTCTTCACAATCTTTAGACCAAATAAACTTGCTTTCCTTCTTTAATAAACGTGTCAATGGCATTGTAATCCTTGAGAATCCTTGCACAAATCTATGGTAATACTCAGTCAAATATAGAAAACTTCTGACTTTTCCAACATTGGTTGGTCTCTTCCAATCTTGAATTGTTACAACCTTATTGGGATCAAACTAGATACCCTTGTTTGATATCATATGTCCAAGGAAAGTGATGCTTTCCAACCAAAACCCGCATTTCTTGAACTTAGCGTACAACTACTTTTCTCGTAACCTTTACAATACTACCTTCAGGTGCTCTACATGCTTAACAGCCGTCTTCGAGTAGATATGAATGTCGTCAATGAATATCACAACAAACTTATTGAGGTAATTGTGAAAAACTCAGTTCATTAAATCCATGAATGTTGCTGGTGTATTTGTTAACCCAAATGGTATTACTCTAAACTCATAATGATCATATCTCATTTGAAATGTACTTTTCGGTCTGTCCTCCTCCTTGATCTTTAGTTGGTGATAACCTGAATGTAAATCAATCTTTGAGAAAGTACTCACTCCTTATAGTTGATCGGACAGATCGACAATCCTCAGCAACGGGTACTTATTCTTCGTCGTTACCTTATTAAGCTCTCTGCAATCAACACACTACCACATTAAACCGACCTTCTTTTTAATGAACAAAACTAGTGTTCCCCAAGGTGAAACACTGCATTTGATGAAACCCTTGTCCAAAAGGTCTTGTAGTTTCTCCTTCAGTTCCTTCAACTCTGTCAGTGCCATCCTATAAGGTGCCTTTGAAATGGGCACAGAACCCAGTACCAAGTTAATGGTGAACTCTACTTCTCAATTTGGTAGTAACTCTGATAACTCTTTAAGGGAATATATTCGAGAAGTCACTAACTACCTTGACATCTTGCGGTTATAAAGCTGTTGGTTCCTTGTCGCAGACACTAACAAGGAATCCTTAGTAGCCTTTACGCAAACACTTCAATGCTTATAGTGCAGTCAACAATCTTGGTTACAGTCTCAGCTTTAACCTCTCAAAGTTGAAATACTAACCGTCAATAGGGCTAAACAGTATTCTCTTCTCCTTATAGTTTATGCAAGCTCTACTCTTAGACAACCAATCCATATTAAATGTCACATCGAAATCATACATATCCAATATGATTAAGTCAGTATGCAGGTTCTCATTTTCGAGACACACCTCATAGGAATTCAACACAAACGAGGCATAGATACTAACACTAGATGGTGTAGCAACACATAAGTTGCTATCAACTTGAACTGGTTCTAAAGCTAACTTAGATGCAAATCGTCTAGATACAAACAAATGCGTAGTACCCGAATTAAATAAAGCATATGCATCCAATCCTTGTGAAGAAACAATACTAGCTACCACTGCAGCAACGTTCTTTCTTACTTCCTCTGTTGTCATCGTAAACACCCAACCTTGAGCGGGTTGTTGCCTTCTTTCTCCAAGTTCAGGGCAATCTTGCCATACTTGCTCCTGTCTTCCTCCAGTACTCTACGGTATGATTCTTGCTGCATGATTGACACTGGGAATGTTAGGTTGGTTTCCATTTCCCTTAGGCTTCTTGTTGTCGTTATGTTGTTACGGTTGTTGTTCCACTTTCTTCCTTCAACCTTCCTCTTGTGCTAGTTACTTCCACCCCTAGTCTTTCTTTATGTAGTGGAGCTTTGCCCAGTATGTAACACCCCTTTCTCAAAGTCTGGTGACCGAACTAAAGAGTTATCACCTCGTGTAATTTTTAAAATATGAAAATTACGATTTCCTTAGACAATGTTAATAACATATATCATTCTTTAGGATCATTCTTTCTTTTTTTAAATGATAAAAACTGGTTGTTTAAAACTGAAACAACTATAATAATATTTCAGAAGTAAGTAGTAAATGTGGATGTTTACAAAAACCAACAGTGTAAAGAAAGCATAGTTTAAATCAGAGTACCATTACCTAAAGATAATATAACAAATTACATAAAATAAATTTACATTATTGCCCCTGCCTTTCAGTGCCTCCGCTGTGACCAAGCTTGACAGTTTTAAGTGTTGGATTTACAAAACACACAAAAGCAAACAAAAGTAAGTGACAAACACTTAGTAGGTTCCCTAATGCTATGTAGATGTGATGATGTATGCTTTATAAAATATTTTTGATCTTTTCCCCAAATACTGATTTTTCTTTTTCACTAACAAATCTTTCAAAATATATATAGTGCACCAAATTTTTGAAATAACTATCATAGGACTTTCTATTTCAACGGAACATCTAAAAACCGTTCAGTTATGCTGGAGCTAGTTACCTGTCAGCAATTGTTACTTTCAAAAGTAGCACTCACTTATATCGTTTCCTCTAAATGGTTAAGTTAATTTAGTTTTCTTAAAAGTGAGGAAGGGACCCGCTTGTAGCCATGTCATGTAAGTGTCGAGGTAACAACCATCGCATACACCGATACGCTTACATGTGTACTCATACAATAATCCACATCTTCTCACTCACTAGTTAGTAAAACCTTAACTAAACGATTCACGTATCATATCCATAGAATTTCAATCAATTACATAAATACCTATGTATGCATGGCCATGACCAAGTATATGCTTTTCGAAAATATATTTCGTTTGGAAAATCAGTTTCTTTGCGAATGTATGCATGTGATTGCTCGTCAACTTAATACATATTAACCTTTTTATACTTGATAACTACGTTCAGTGCCATAAACTGCCATACATAACTCTTCATATTAAACAACCAAATTGATTATACACATTTAAATGAAAATATGAGATAATATCCCTACATCACCCATATAATGTGAATTTATTAATTTGCCCTTAATAAGAAAATAAAACACCAATTTCGCCCTTAGTAAAAATATATATTTTCAATTATACCCTTGGTAATGTTTTAAAATTTCAAAAATGCCCTGTACATATTTCAAAATTACAATGCCCTTGGAAATATTTCATAATTATAAATATGCCTTTGATAAAAATATAAAATTTCAACTTTACCCTTGTAGAAAAATAAAATTCCCATTTTACCCTTGGTAGTAACACGGAGTTTATATTTTACCTCTATATTTTAATAAAATTACCATTTTACCCTTAAGGTATAAATAAGTATAAATTAAATAGAAAATATCATTTAAAAGCAAATATATATACATATATATTATTTTAAATGAAAATGGTTTCTTGTAACACTTATATCTGCGAAAATATATTTTATATCAAAATTATCTTACCCAAGATATATTTTAAAGGGGGTGAAATTACTTTTATACCCTTGTAAAATTATATAAATATATATATATATACATATAGTTTCACTAACACACATATGTATGTATATATACAAGCATATATATGTATATACATATACACTAACACACGTCCACTTTATACACACACATTCACACACATTCATACCTACAAATATTTGTAAATGCACATTTAATTATATACACCTACATATATTTACATATTTAAAAAATATATATAGGTATATACACACACATATTTATGTAAATTAATTCCTACACTTTTACATATTTATACAAAGATTCTCATCAAACTTAAAACACACGACATTAGAAAAAAATTCCAAAAATAAAAACATGCCACATTGCCCAAATTACCTAAATACCCTTAATATGTGAAAAGACCAAAATAACCCCACATAAATTAAAAATTCCATCCATGTTCCACCTCCAGTCGAATTCACAATGGTCCAATTTCATCTCATCCTCCCACCAAATCATGCAATTTCAAGAGGGTTTTGCAAACCCAACATGCCAATTTTTAATATCTCACTAAAAAACCCTAATTAATTAAAATAAAACGTAATTTCAACATTTGGGGATTTTTATAACCAACTATAATAAACTCCAAACAAGAGACTCAAGCACAAATTTAATGTGGAGAACATTAAAAATGAATAGATCAGCAGGAAATTATATCTAAAACCTAAAAATCAAACTAAAAACCAAATTAGTTTGGAAAACCTACCTCTTTCCTTACTAACTTGCTTGAAACACACTTAAAAATACTTCAATCACCCAAACCGAGCTTCCTAGAATGATTTACGGCATCAGTTACCTTCTCGATTTTTCCTTTATTTTCTCTCTTTTTCTCTCTTCAAAGTGAAGAAAAGGTCGTAGAACACTTAAAGTGGCAGACCATACACTTAAAAAGGGTGATTAGTCTTTTTTAAAAAAATAATGATAAAATAATAGGCTTTTACAAAAGTGTAAAAAGGCGGCATACTTACACTGCTTTTTAGACTTCTTTTTGGACTGCTTTTTGAACCACAGTCAAAATACAGACTATGGACTTTAAACACTTGCCAAGTGTACAGATAAACCTTCACCAGTCTAGTGATGATGTGGCATGATGACATGGCGGTGAAACTTTGACGGTGTCGAAAACGTACATAGGTAGTAAAAACTAAGCTGAAAGAAAAAATAAGCAATATTGATAAATATGAAGAAAAGTAAAGAAAACAAATATAAAAACTAAAGCCAAATTAGGTACGGTTACTATAACTCGCCCCTTCTAAAAAAAAATTTCCCTCGAAATTTAGTTTAAGAAGTTAGAGTCACTACTCAGACAAAGTCAGATACTTTACTTTCATATTGTCTTCTCACTCCCACATTGCTTCTTTGATCGTATGGTTTGGCCAGAGAACCTTCACTAGTGGAATCACCTAATTCCGAAATACTTGATCTTTCCAATCCAGGATCTTCATTGATTTCTCCTTGTACGTCAGATTGTCATATACTTCTAGCGGCTCATGCTCAATAATGTGAGAACTAATAAGCTTTGTCTCCAACTCTTTCAAGTATTTTAAAAAGTCCAATGAAACGAGGACTTAACTCTTCATTCTTTCTAAACCTCATTACACTTTTCAGGGGTGCAACTGTGAGAAATAGCTTTTCCCCGACCTTGAACTCCAGGTCTTTTCACTGATTGTTCGCATAGCTTTTCTGCTAATTTTGTACCACCTTTATGCTTTGTCTTATCTTATTAATGATGTCACAAGTTTGTTAAAGAATCTATGGTCAAAACAACTTTCACTCGCCAACTTTATCCCAATACGATGATGATCTGTAATTTTTTTCCTAGATAGCCTCGTACGGTGTCATTCCAATGGTTACGTGATAACCATTGCTGTAAGAAAACTCCACTAATGGAATATACTTTTTCCAATTGCCTTAAAATTCCAGCATGCATGGTCCTAGCATCCAACACCTAGATAGTCTTCTCCGACTGACCATCCGTATTGGGATGGAAAGCAGTATTAAACTTCAACTTTGTCCCCATCACTTTGTATAGACCCTTTCAAAAAGATGACGTAAACCTTGGGTCTCAGTTAGAAACAATCAACATTAGTACACCATGAAGCTGGACGATCACGTTAATGTTCAACTCAGCTAACTTCTTCATCGAATGAGTCATCCGCATGGACAGAAAGTGACCCAATTTTGTAAGTAGGTCCACAATCACCCAAACAACTTCGTTACCTCATTAAGACTTTGGTAAACCTGTAACAAAATCCATGACCATGTGCTCCCATTTCTACTCTGGAATAATCAACGACTTAAGTAGACCGGATGGTCTCTTATATTTGATCTTGACTTGCTGGCACGTCAAGCATTGTTCTACAAACTTTACGATGTCTCGCTTCAAATTGATCCACCAAAAAATTTCAAAGACGTCCCTATACATCTTGGAGCTCCTAGGCCACTTCAATGTCCATACTTTGTAAGTCCTCCAAAATACGTGGTTAATTAGTAACCAAGCTACCACTATAACCAGCGTACTTTCTGTTCAAAGCATCTGCCATTGCATTCGCCTTTTCTAGATGATAGTTAATAGTGCAGCTTATCCTTGACTCCAACCATCTCCTTTGCCTCATGTTCAACTCCTTTTGAATGAAAAAGTAATTAAGACTCTTATGGTCGATGTAGACTTCACACTTTGCCCCATACAAGTAATATTGCTAGATCTTTAGAGCAAACATTATTGTTGCCAACTCTAAGTCATGCGTACGGTAGTTACGCTCATATTGCTTTAACGAGCGTGAAGTATACGCAACCACCTTGTTGTTCTACATAAATACATAACTAATCCTTTACATGAAGCATCGTTGTAGATCACGAAGTCATCTTTGTCATTCGGTAAGGTAAGAATAGTTGTCGTGATCAATTTCTTCTTGTGCTCTTGAAAACTCCTTTCACACTCTTCAGACCAAATGAACTTGTTTTCTTTCTTTAGCAGTTATGTCAACGACATTGCAATCTTAGAGAATCCTTGCATAAACCTTGGGTAAAAACCTGTCAAACTGAGAAAACTTTGGTTTTCTCTAACATTCATTGATCTTTTCTACTCTTGTACTGCTGCAGCCTTACTGCGGTCCACTTGAATACCCTTATCGGATATCACATGGTCCAAAAAAGTAATGCTTTTCAACCAGAACTCGTACTTGTTGCATTTAATGTGCAATACTTCTCATGTAGTCTCTATAATATGGCTCTTATGTGTTCTTCGTGTTAAACAGCTGACTTCGAATAGATGAATATGTTGTCAATGAACACCACAATGAATTTATCCAAATAGTCATAAAAAGCTTAGCTCATCAGGTCCATAAATGTTGCTGGTACATTCATCCGCCTAAATGGCATTACCACAAACTCATAATGGCCTTATCACAAACTCATAATGGCCATATCTTGTTCGAAATGCACTCTTCGGTCTATCCTCCTCCTTAATCTTTAACTAATGATATTAAGAAAGAAGATTAATTTTTGAAAAATCACTCACTCCTTGTAGTTGATAGGTCGTCAATCCTGGGTAACAAATACTTATTCTTAATTATCACCTTGTTGAACCATCTTTCTTCTTAACAAACAAAACATGTGCTCCCAAAGGTAAAATTCTAAGTTTAATAAAACAACTATCCAAGGACTCTCACAGTTGATCCTTCAACTCCTTTAGCTCAGCAGGTGCCATACGATACGGTGCCTTTGAAATAGGTACAGTCATTGGTACTAAGTTGATTGTCAATTCACCTTCTTGATCCGGTGGTAAACTAGGCAGCTTTTATAGAAACACATCCAAGAACTCCTGAACTACTTTAATATCTTGTGGCTTCAGAGCTTCCTGTTCCTTACCGTAAACACTACAAGGAACCTTTGACCACCTTGATGCAAACACCTTAATGTTTGCGTGACCATTAACAATATTGGCCATAGCATTAACTCCAACCCTACACTTACACTAACAAAACTATGACCATCTATAGGGCTAAACAGGATTTTGTTCTCTTTACAATCAATGCAAGTCCTATACTTAGACAGCCAATCCATGCTGAAGATCACATCGAAATTAAACATATCCAATATAATTAAGTCGGCATGCAACTTCTCATTTACAAGACACACTTTACAGGATTTAAGCATAAAAGAAGTACACATACTAACATCAGAAGATGTAGCCACACACTCAAAACAATCAAGTTCAAAAGGTTCCACATCCAACTTAGACCCAAAATATATAGAAACAAATGAGTGTGTAGCACCCAAATCAAATAGAGCATATGCCTCCAAACCATTGTACCTTCTACCACAACAGCATTGTCCTTCTCTGCTTCTTCTTTAGTCAGTGTAAACACTCGATCCTGCATAGGTTGCTGTTTAATTCCCATTTTGTTTTGCCGCACTTGAAGTAAGCGCCGATCTTCCTCCAGCACTCTCCAGTATGGTGCTTGCCACAGGTTGGACACTAAGGAAAAATGAGTTGATTGTCAGCTCCATTAGGTTTCTTATTGTTGTTGTTGCTGTTGTGGTTATCACTACCAAATCTTCCTCCATCGAACTTTCTCTTTTCAGGATTTACTCCTCTCCACGACCTCATCTAAGCAGAAAAATTCTATCTAAGGGCTTTAGTTTCTTCAAAGATGTAGTCTTTCACAATCAGCTGTATTCGCTGAAGAACATCAGCATAAGTAGGCAGTTGCAGTATATCTATGGTGTTGTAAAGCTTAGGCCTCAAACCCTTTTTAAAGCGCCTAACTTTGGGCTCTTCAGTATCCATAAGGTGTGGTGCACAATATGATAGCTTATCGAACTTGCATTCGTACTTCACCAAGGAAAGATTTCCTTGTGTCAGTCTCAGAAATTTGGCTTCCTTCTCATCTCGCTTAACCATCAGGAAGTACATTTTCAAGAATAACTCTTTGAACTGAGTCCACTTGATTGGATTTTCTTTCATAAGGTGAGCTCTCTTCACCATGTCCCACGAATTTAAGTCACACATATAACCTTTCGTGACTTAGTACAGTCTAGAGTAAAAAGGTTTTCTCTTTCTCCCAGATCCAGTCCTCCGCTACCAGTGGTTTGGTTGAGCCTTTAAAAACAGGTGGATGGAAGCACTTAAACTGCTCCACAACAAAACTTATTTCAACTGATTGTTGTGAACTTTGACCCTCCATGCTTGCCAGGGCCTCCCATAACTGATTGGCCAAGTTGTGTGGATTGTTTTCAGGTGTGCAATCGACATGTTGTCCTGGGCACAACATTTAACATAAAAGAATCTCATGCAAATTATACAAGATAATTTGATAAGATAGGTAGAATCACAACACATTGCTATCAAACAACACTCAAAACCATGACCATACTCATAAACAGAAAGCCATAAAGACCACAAATACATGCGCTAACTAAGATCCTTATCGCTGTCTGGATCATTCTATGGATCAAAATCCTCTAGGTCCCTATGATCCTTAGGCTCCTCAGAATACATAGAGTCCTCAGATCTTTTGGAACCGTCGGTCTCCTCAGGGTCATCTTCAGGGTTTTCTTCATCATTAATGTCTACTGTTGTCGCCTATAGTGATCCAAAACTGAGAGGGGCTAGATGGTTATCCATAGCATGTTTACTTACTTGGGTTGTGTCCAAATTGGTTTTGATACCAATGATACATTTTGTAGCCATGATCTCTTTGAAACTATGCCAATGCTCTCTAATCCATTTACTAAACTCCACTGTCTAGTAATAGTTTTGCCATGGTCTCACCGTCCAAAAACTAAGCTACTTCCTGTCTCCTTCACTCTAAGTCTCGATTAACTGACTCTACCACTACACTGATATCTCACCATTCAACTTTAAAAGTAGATGTCTCTTGGCGCTCGACTCCTCAACGAGACTACATTCTCACTTATGCTGTAAATGAGAGAACATACTTACCAGTTTATCCATCTTTTCCAACAATATTCCTTGGCGCACAGATGGACACAAGAGTTGGCTGTAAATGTAAATTTAAATGAAACAATGCCTTGACACTAAAACTGTAACATCCCTTTATCCGAGCCAGAACACTTGACCAAAGAGTTGTCACCTCCTGTTATATAAATATTACAGTTTTTTTAGACAATGTTAATAACATGTAGAAAATATTTTCTTCACTCTTTATGATCATTCTTTTTTTTTTTAATAAAACTAGTTGATTAAAACCGAAACAACCATAATAATATTTCAAAAGTAAGTAGTATATGTAGATGTTTACAAAAACCCATAAGTTAAAGAAAATATAGTTTAAATCAGAGTATCATTGCCTAAAGATAATATAACAAAATATAGAAAATAAATTCCAGTGCCTCCGCTGTAGCCAAGCTTGACAATTTAAATGTTGGATTTACCTAGCACACACAAGCAAACAAAGGTGGATGACAAACACTCAGTAGGTTCCCAAATGCATATGCAAATGTGGTGTTGTATGCTTTGCAAAACATTTTTCATCTTTTCCCTAAATACTGATGTTTCTTTTTCATTGAATTCCACTAGAATAGCAAATCTTTTAAAACATAAATAGTGCACCCAATTTTAAAAATAACTGTCATAGGACTTTCTGTTTAAACGCAATGTCTGAAAACTCTTAAGTTATGCTAGAGCTAATTACCCGTTAGTAACTGTTATTTTTCAGAGTAGCACTCAGACATATTTTCAAGGAAACCAAATTAACTTAACCATTTAGAGGAAATGATATATGTGAGGAAGGGACCTGCTTGCATCCGCATCATGCAAGTGTTAGGGTAACAACCATCACATATACCAATACGCTCGCATGTGCACTCATATAAGAATCCATATCTCCACACTTACTAGTTAGTAGGACCTTAACTAAATGGTTCACATATCATATTCATAGAAGCTTAATCAATGAAATAAGTGTCTATGTATAAATGGTCATGACTAACTATACGCTTTTCAAAAATATATTTCATTACAAAAATCAGTTTCTTTATGTAAAGTAGCAGTTTCCATGACATGTCTTCCATGCGAATGTATACATGTGATTGCTCGTCAACTTAATACGCAATTACCTTTCTATACTTATAACTGGGTTCAGTGTTATAAACTGTCATACATAACTCATTTACAATAAATAATCATATCGATTATACACATTTACATTAAAATATGAGACAATATCCCTACATCACCCATACAATGTGAATTTACAAATTTTCCCTTTAGCAAAATATATATTCCCAATTATGCCTTGGTAACATTTTAAAATTCCAAAATACCCTTGTACATATTTCAAAATTACAATAATGCCCTTGTAAATATTTCGTAATTCTAATGATAAAAATATAAAATTCCAAATTTACCCTTATTAGAAAATGAAAATTCCCATTTTACCCTTACAAGTAACACCAAGTTCCTATTTTATTATTAAATTTTAACAAAATTACCATTTTACCCTTAGGGTATTAATAAGTTCAAATTAAATAGAAAATATCATTTAAAAGCAATATATATATATATATATATATATATATATATATTAAATACCATTTTAAATGAAAATGGTTTCTTGTAACACTTGTATTTGTGAAAATATATTTTATACCAAAATTATCTTACCCAAGATATATTTTAAAGGGGGTGAAATTACTTTTATACCCTTATAAACTAATATAAATATATATATATATTTATAGTTTTACTAACACACATATGTATATATATACAATCATATATATATATATATATATATATATATATATATGTATGTATTATACATATACACTAACATACGGCCACACATACGCATTCACATACTCTTGCACATTCACACACATTCATACCTACACATGTTGGTAAATGTACATTTAATTATATACACCTACATATATTTATACATTGAAAAAATATATATAGGTATACCCAAATACACCTACACAAATAAAAAATTTCAGCCATGTCCAACCTATAGCCAAATTCACCATGTCCAATTTCATCTCATCCTCACACCAAATCATGCAATTTCAAAAGGGTTATATATGCCAATTTTCAATATCTAACTTAAAAATCCTAAGTAATTAGAAAAAGTTATAAATTAAAAATAAACCCTAATTTCAACATATGAGGATTTTCATAACCAACCATTATAAACTCCAAACAAGAGGTTCAAGCACAAATTAAGCATGGAGAACATTAAAATTGCATATATCGGCAGGAAATTATACCGAGAAACTAAAAACCAAATTAGTTTGGAAAACCTACCTCTTTCCTTACTAACTTGCTTGAAACACACTTGAAAATACTTCAATCACCAAAACCAAACTTCCTAGAACTATCTACGATGTCAGAAACCCTTTCCTTCCCAATTTTTCCTTGATTTCCCTATGTTTTCTCTCTTAAAAGTGAAGAAGAAGGTGTTAGAATACCTAAAGTGGCTGGCCATACACTTAAAAAGGGTGATTGGTTTTTTAATAATAATAATAATAATAATAATAGTAATAATAATAATAGGCTTTTAAAAAGGTAATATAATTACATTGCTTTCTAGACTGCTTTTTGGAATGCTTTTCATACCACAATCAAAATTCAGGATAGAAACTTTAAATAATTGCCAAGTTTATAGATAAATCTTCACCAGTCAAGTGATGATGTGCCATGATGACATGGCATAATGACATGGCAGCCAAACTTTGATTTTGAGCAAAGTTGACTTTTGACTTTGACTGATAGTTAACTGTGCCGGGAATGCAAACAAACATTTCGATGTACTGAAAATGCATATGGGCTATAAAAACTAAGCTAAAAGTAAGACTAAGCAATACCAATAAAAATAAAGAAAATAAAAATAAATATAAAAACTAAAGCCAAATTAGGTACGACTATTACACTGTAGCCTTGGTCATCTTTGAAGTATGATCCTTCTCGACTAATTGTACGTGCTATAGAACATCAGCATAAGTAGGCAGTCGCATCATTGCTATGTCATTGTAGATTTTTAGCCTCAGTCATTTCTCGAAGTGTCTTGCTTTGAGTTCCTCAGTGTCCAACAGATGTGGCGTAAAACAAGAAAGCTTGTTGAACTTCTGTCAACCTCAAGAATTCATCCCCTTTTTTGTCCCATTTTACAAGTGGTACCTGCCACCACTGCAGTATCGTCTTTCTCCACCTCCTCCCTAGTCAGTGTGAACACACAGCCTTGGGTTGGCTGTTTTACCCTATTTCTTAGTAGTCTCTCCTCATGTGGCCAGACTTACCACAACCAAAACACACTTTAGAATTTCCCCAGCATTCACCAGCATAGTTTTTGCTGCATTCCTTACACTGTGGAACACTCGGTATGTTATCGAATCCCTTACACTTCTTGTTGTTGTCACTACGGGCGTTGCTAGTCCACATTTTTCCTTCAAATTTCCTCTTTTGTTGGAAACCTCCCCTCTAGTCTTCTTTGAAGGATCTTTAGCGATCAACTGGACTCACTGTAAGATGTCAGCATATGTGGGCAATCATAGAGTTGCAATAGCATTGTAGAGTTCTAGTCTTAGCTTCATCTCAAAATGTCAACCTTTATGCTCTTCAGTGTCCACCAAATGTGGCTTATATTGGGATAGCCAGTCAAACTTTCTCTAGTATTCCACAAGAGAAAGATCCACTTGCTTAAGACTTAGGAATTCCGCTTCTTTTTCCTTTTGCTTCAGTAGTGGAAAGAACTTCGCCAAGAACAAGGTCTTGTACTGAATCCAAACCATTGGGTTTTGTTCGGTATGATATGCCCTCTTCACCATATCCCACCAGTGTCTGGCCTCTTCCTTCAGCATAAAGGAGGCACACACCACCTTCTGAGCCTCTGTAAAGTCCATCAACATAAGAACCTTCTCCAACTCTCGAAACCAGTTTTCTACTATTAAATGATTTATTGAGCTATCAAATTCTATGGGATGGAATTGTTTGAATTGTTCCACCATTGCACCAATCCTAGTAGATTGTTGTGGTGTACTCTGGCCCACAAGTCTTTCCAGGGCCTCCACCAAACAACTTGTTGTGTACCCTGAGCTACCCTCTAACATAGGGTGAACATTTCTCGCCAGTCGTGCTCTGAAAGAAAAAAAAATAAAATCATTTGCAAATTATATAGGATAATTTGATAAGATTCACAAATTTAACAGGTATAAAACAACACTCACTTTATAAAATAAACTGTCATACAACCAATATACACAGCAACCACAACCAACATATAACACATATGACATACAACATGAAAACCAACCCTAATCCCTCTCAAGGTAATCTGCAAGTGGCTCCTCCACAAGCTCCTCAGCCGACGCACTATGCCTTGCACAACATGTGCAACAGAAAACTAACTAACCGACTCATCTAAGCAAACTATGTCATAAACACAAAGTCAAACAAATAACACTAAACAAAATCCAAACAAAATAGTTTACCTTGACATGTTGGTGAGCACTGGAACAACCGCTAATACAAGTTCAAAGAAACCTAGGGCTCTGATACAAAAATTATAACACCCTCTTACCCGAGCCTAGGATCTCGAGCAATAAGATGCTACTATGTACTATTTTCATAATATAATTTGTAAAATCATTAATAAAATGCTTTGGACACACCCCAAATGTCGATAAAACTTTTCTTTACTGTTTGAAATCTTTTCTTTTTAAAACTATTATAAACAAAAACTTTACTATTCAAAATGCCCAAAATAATTATGCCCACAACGTAAAGAAAAACATATCTAAAATAGAGTACCATTACCAAAAGCAAATGTGGTGCAGAACAACTTGTACTTTATTGTGCTCTTCAGGCCTACACTCCTGCTAAGCTTTTACTATGACTTTTTATATTTACCTAACACATATAAGCATACAAAAGTGAGTGATAAATACTCAGTAGGCATTCCCTAGGCATATGCCAATGTAATGTAATATAATGTAGTAAGTGCAAAAATCTTCATTTTCCCCTTCCTTCCATAAAATATTTTTTTGCTCAACCTTCTACGTTCGCATGGGGCCCACATGCCCCTTTATGAGGTTTGTATCCCATGCCTTCATGGAGCCTACATGTTTATTTGTTATAGGCGGCTAAATCATGCCTCCGTAGAGACCCACTTGCCCATTTGTCATCGGTGATCTAGGAACTTAAAACTAGGTTCTCAAAAACCAGCACACACCAATGCATTTTTAATGTATAAAACCCATGGGAAAATTTACCTCGTTGCATAAATCAGTAAAACCCCTTACATGTTCTTATGTAAATGGATTCTTATACTTATACAGTACTTTAATGCATAAACAACTAAGTCGAGCACAAACATACAAATTACCAAACTACCTTTCACGGTAATGATAATTACCAATATACCCTCACTTACCTTTCTAATTATCAAAATACCTCTTAAACCATAATAATTACCGAAATGACCCTTGTCTATTTCAATAATTATGAAAATACCCTGAAGGTGATAAAAATTATCAAAATACTCCATAAAGACAATTGTAATTACCAAAACACCCTCATTATCCCCAAACACATTTTCTTTCTAAAAATACTGTTATATTTATACGCACACACAAGTATATATATATATATATATATATATATATATATATATATATATATTTACACACATACATATATAGATATCCACATACACACATTTATATGCATATATATACATATTCATATAAATACATACACACACCTACACATATACATATATATAAAATGCATACTCAGATACATATATTCATAAACACCTATATATATATATATATATATATATATACATAAGTACACAGACACACATACACATATATATATGTATACAATGCATACACACTTGCACACATTCACATATATATAATAATACATACAAACACACATGTGAATTTATCAAAAACCCCTAATTCCCAAATAAAAATATTAAATAACTAGGAAATATGAAATGACCAAAATACCCTCCATAATATGCCGAGCATGTCCCCCCTTTATGTGAAAAGACCAAAATGCCCTTAACAAATTCAAAAATACCAAATATATTCTTTTTCATGGCTGGCCCTCCATAGCTCCTCAGCCACTCAATTCAACACCAAATCAAGTAATTTTCATAGGGTTTTACAAGATCCCACTCCAATTACACAATCCAAGCATTAATTCACACAAATTCCATGTAAAATCAAATTTTCCACAATTTCAAAACCCTAACAATTAGGGGTTTTACCATACAATTCATTTCACAATAAATTAACCATAATTGAACCTAGAATTCACATGTATATGACATTTAATCAATCAAAACCATTAAAATTACATAAGGGTAGGAAAACCTACCTCTCTTCCAAGGTTGAAAGCCCCAAATCACCACTTGAAATCCACAAAATCTACTTGCTTTGGAGTGCCAAGATGGCTGATTCCCCCTCTTGATTTTTCCTTATTTTCTCTCACTTTCTCTCTCTAGATTTTTCTTAAAAGGGTCTTTAATGGAGAAAGTAGCTGGCCATGTGGTTAAAAAGAAGAGAAAAAAAAATCAAAAGTCAACATTTTGACCAAGGGTAAAATGGAAAGAAAAATAATTATTTAACTCTAAACTTGATACTTTAGGCTCCTATCAAATGCTAGGGGAACTCTTATGTAGCTCATTGTGGTATAAGTGGTAACGTGACAATCAAACTTTAACTGTGACGAAAAGTCAACAATTTTAAAAAAATATAGGTGTTACATGATATTTGAAGATCTCTTCAACTTTTATTTGGGACGTGTCATATATGGTTGGAAAGATAAGATATAGATCTTTAATGTCCAAATATTTCCAAAGTTTTCTAATAGGCTTCAAAATGCAGATGCAAATTAGATGACGCGTAGATTTTCTAGTAGAATCAAATAAGGAAAGTAAGACTTCAAAGGTTTCCTAATTATCCTAGGAATCTTATGGACATTCTTTATTCTCAAACGATAGTCTTTTTTATGTTGATTGCCCTCTATATAAAGCTCTCTTCATTAGAAAACTTGATTGTCTACCACACTAGAAGAGAAAAAAAGTGAAACATAAAGAAGAGTCAAGCAAAAATCTCAAGCACCCATTGAAGAAACAATTGTAGAGCAAGAGGAGAAGGCTAAAAACCATAGGGTCATCTTAGAAAGGAAGCTACAGTATTGAATTGGAGTTGTCTTCTAGTTTTTCCTCCTTTTTCTTTTCAATCGTTTAATTAATTTTCAAAGATTATAGTTGTGGAGTGCATGGATATTATATTGAACTAATTTTATCATTCTAGAGTATTGATGAAACCCTTTTTATGAAGGTTTGATTTGTGATGTTGTGAGTTTATTCTATTGGTATTTTGTGTTATTAAGTTGTAACTTTACTTAATGCTTTCATAGGCTTGAAAACCATGACAAATTGTGGTAGCATTTTGACTTGGAAAAAAATGAATGTTATGGAATGTTGTTATTTACATATAGCATAGGCCATACCTATGTTTATATGCCTTCCTTAAATTCGGTTGTGTGAATATGATTTATTGGAAAATACTTATGTTACATAATTTCAATTTGAACTTATTTGGTACTTAATGAGTTTGCATGTTAAATTAGTTTAGATTTGGAAGAATTAAATTAATTTGACTTGTGAATATTTTCATTGGTTTGTGGAAACATCTTTTGAATGTTGTGGAGATTATTAGGGGTTGACATGTTTTTAATAGAATAAATTTCATTGCATGATAAATTGAATTGGAATAATTTGTGATGGTCATATCCTCTAAGTTTTAAAATCATTAAATTTAAGTCGATTGAAATATTTGGTTGGTTAAATTAATTAGTTTTAACAATTTAATTTAATTAATTGTGATAAATACAAATTTATGAGTTCAAATTATTTTAAGTTTAATTTATAATTAAGATTCAATAATCCATTGAGTAGGACAACCCTATTATTCATCATTACTTTACAAAACAGTTTGTGCACTTACAAGTCAATTTTCACATAACAAGTTTTCACTACCGTTGGCAGGGATTAATTATGATATTAATTTTAGTTAAGTTTGATAGAATTTGGATTTTAATTTTTCTTAATTTTGGTTCTACTTGAGTATATTAGGTTTATTTTTTGTACTTGTGTGGCCACCTTGTTTGAAATTTTATTCCTTAATATTGTTCATTAAAACACGAATTATTTGAATTTGTTTAAGTTGTGATATGTTTAAATACCATAGAGTTAGTGATGATGCCTTGAAATTAAGACTTTTTTCTTGGACTCTTAGAGACAAGGCAAAAGCTTGGCTGCTTTCTTTGGCTGTAAGTACTATCACTACATGGAATGCAATAGAGGATAAGTTTCTCAATAAATTTTTTCCAATGGCCAAAACTGCAAAGCTAAGGAGTGATATCAACAATTTTTACCAATAGGATAAAGAAACATTGTATGAGGCTAGGAAGCATTTCAAAGAATTATTTAGAAAATGCTCACACCATGTACTACTTATTTGGGTTCAAATTCAAATCTTTTACAACGGGCTTGATTATGGAACTAAATATATGATAGATGCGACTACAGAGGCTGCCTTGACGATGAGAAGAAAGCAACAGTAGGCATATGATGTAATTGAAGGCATGCCAATTAACACATATCAATAGCCAAATGAGAGGAGACATGCGATTACAAGAGAAGCGAAGCCGTTCAAGACATGAATGTAATTGAGCAACCAAATTGCTAGCCAAGTGGTCAAGACCATAGGTGAACAATTTAACGAGTCTCGTACTAAAAATATTTAAAATTTGTTTTGTGATTTGTGCAGGAGTAATGAACATTAGCAATAATTGTCAAAATGGGAATCCTTTTACTTTTGATGATGTCAATTTTGTAGGAAATTTTCAAGGAAGACAACAAAATGATCCCTACTCCAACACCTATATTATGAGATTGATAAATCACCATAACTTTTTATGGTCAAATAACAACAATTTCCAAGTCAACAATAAAGGCAAGGTGGCGGCATAGGAGGACAAGGATTTCAAGGAGATATCCAATCAAATCAACAATAACAATCCCGAGCTCCACAATTCAGTAAGCTTATTCCTTCCTTTTCTAATTTGAATTCTAATTTTTCAAATAATAGTGATGCTAACAAAACTAAATTAGAGGATGCTATGACTAATATGATGAACACTCATGTTTAATTTTTACATGTAACAAGGCAAGAATTGAAAGACACAAATGTTGCCATAAAGAGTTTGGAAACTAAGTTGAGCAATTGGCAAGCCAATTTCAAAGAAATCAGGGGACTTTACTTAGCCAAGCTAGAAAGAGTGGGAAACAAGTTTCTGAGCCAAGCAGGAAAGATGACAGTTTGGTGGAACATGAAGAACAATGCCAGGGAAACCAAACCCTATCACCAAATGAGCAAACAATAACACTAAAAATTCAGTCCACAATGTCTCAAGGCAAGTCAAACAATACAAACATGCAAGAAAAATTGCCAATGCCCAAAGTTCAAGTGATGCCCTGAAGCCTCAAATGACTAATTACATTTCACCACATGTAAGGGAGGCCAACAGCTCTCCAAGGAAGCAAAACTTAAAGCAAGCCCTAACAAATAGTAGCCAAACCGAGACAAACCAAGAGAATTGATGCAATTTATAAGAAGATTTCAACTCCTATGTTTCCATGTAGGTTTGGAAATACGAAGTTAGACAATCAATTTAAGAAATTTTTGGATGTTTTAGTGCCCGATTAAAATATAATGTTCCACCCCTGCTAAATGATCCAGGGAGTTTTGATATTCCTTGTAATATAGGACATTTTAATTTTATGGGTTTATGTGATTTAGGTCCAAGAATTAATCTAATGCCATGTAATGTTTACAGGAAGATTGGAATGGGAAATGTGAAGCCTACAATGGTGACCTTGCAAATGGAAGATCATAGTACAAAAAGGCCAAAAGGAATATTGGAAGATATACTTGTAAAAGTAAATGAATTTATATACCCTACGGATTTTGGAATACCTGATATGGAAGATGAAGACTTTGTCACTCCTCTCATACTTGGAAGGCCATTCCTAGCAACCGATTGAGCCCTCATTGATATGCAAAAAGGGGAATTAGCCCTTAGAGTACCTAATGAAGAGGCAAGGTTTAATGTATTGAATGCTATGAAATGCCCTAATAATTTAGACGATGCATCTTCTTTTTCATGCTTTCTTGTTGATGATTGTTTCTTTCAAATGGATGCTTCATTAAACTCACCATCATCTTTTAACTTCTATCCTACTTGAAATATCTACTTAATTCTTAGAGAAAGTCTAGCTAAAGACCTTAAACAACCACTTCTTGGGAGGCAACCCAAGCTTATTTCAATTTCTTTTCTTTTATTTGTGTTAGATTATTTTAATGTATTTGTTCGCTTTGCAAGGATTTTAATATGTTTTAGGTTTATAGAACAAGTGTCGGGATGTAAGAAATGATGTTATGGAGTATTTCTATGTTTTCCGTGGCCTACATTGATTACTTGGGGAGTATTTCTATTCTTTCCCTTACTTTTGCTTTATTTATTGCTTTTCACAATGAGGACATTGTTCAATTTAAGTTTAGGGTTGAAAGCATGTTCGGGATGTGAGGAATGAAGTTTTGGAGTGCTTTTTCGTGGCCTACATTGACTACTTTGGGAGTATTTCTATTCTTTCCCTTACTTTTGCTTTATTTATTGCTTTTCACAACAAGGACATTGTTCAATATAAGTTTGGGGTTGAAAGCATGTTTTGTATTTTTCTATTTCTTCCAATTTAGTAGTCTTTTGCAAATTTTGTTAAAAAAAATAAAAACGTTTTCATATATTAGCTTGATAAACTTTTAATTTGTTTTTGTATTGTTTTTCTTTAACTATTTTAATGGGCCAATGATAGGACATTGATTCAATGATAAATTGGTTTAGATAGTGGATTTTTGTTAATGTATGTTTATATGCCTAAAGTTAAACTTCCATATTTATACTTTCAAAATTATATTGAGCACATAATTTATTTTGTATGATTTAAATTGTATTTTAGAGAAATTTGCAAGAATTAGAGTATTTTATTTCTATTGAACTCTAGAATGAACTAAATTATTATTTGTGGCGAAATCCTAGGTGGGTACAATTCTAAGAATATGAACATTTTATGCAGAAATCTTAACTGAAATTGATATGAATAATTGCTTGTAAGCTTGTCAAGGTGTGGGAATATGTTGGGAATAAGTAAGTTTGGGGATGATTATGTGGTATAAATTTTGGTTCATTCTTTTTGTGAATTTTTAAAAGGAGGTTTGAAAAGAAATATTAGGGAAAAAGGAAAGGAGATGAAGAATATTTGCACAAAATTTCATGCATGCATAGACAATTGCATGAAGAAAAATAAAAGAGTTTGAAATGACGAAGGAGAAGCAAGTTTGAAAAAAAAGAAAGAAAGAAAGAAAGACAGAAGAAAAAGAATAAGAAGCAAGAATGAAAAGGGGTTTGGAGATATAAAAGGAATAAGAGAAGTAAATTTTAATGCTTAAAACAAGCTAATGAACATTATTCATTGCTATTTTTTGATGCCATAACCTATGGTGGGGTCCCTAAATTTTTTTAGCAACGTTTTGTAGGAATAAAAATTTGAGCTCATTTCATAAATACTTTTACCTAACTACCCATCATACCTTCTTCTACTCAATTAATACACACACCTCCTACCATCTTCCCAAATTAAATGCATATATATAAATAGTAAAATTTTTCTTAAACAACAAAAAAATATTTTTATTAATCTGTATTTAGATCGAATTACACATTTCCTTCATCTTCATCAAACTAACTATTAAAGTACATTTAAGCTTATGTAAGTTAATGTTAAAACTAATTCTCAATTTTTTTTTTCATCTATTATTCATTGGGTTGTTGATTTGTTAATGATTTTGGATTTTATAAGGGTCTTTCAAGCAGAAACAGTAAACTATAAAAAATTGCATTTGCTGGAAAAATTTTGCACTATGTCGAAGAAGAAGGTGAACAGTGTAAAAAAAATTAAACTGTCGGTGGGCCCACCCCCCGCCCATTGTGCTGATTAGTGAGCCTACCAACAGTACAGTTGACGGCCCCACCGACAGGATTCTTGGCGTGTTGGTTGGCACTCCAGTGGCACAACATGGTCCTATGTCAATTTCTGAAGTTGTATTTGTTAATTGCACTTAAGTCAGGTTTAGAGTATCATTTTATGGACTAAATCAACTCAAAAAATTATAAAAAACATTTAAAAAAAAAGCTTATTCTCTTAGTTTTCCAACCATATAATATTTGCCTCAATTTGATATCGAAAAGGTCTTCAAATATAATTTCTAAAAAAGCTATGCAAATCTACCGAGACAGCATATAAGTCAGATTTGGAGCATGATTTGAAGGCTTAAATCAATATAGGAAATTCTAAAAAAAAAAATTAAAAAAAATCTTATTCTCTAAACTTTCCAATCATATATCATTTGCCTCAATCCGATATCGGAAAGGTCTTCAAATATAGTTTTAAAAATATATATTCATATCTGCCGAGACTGATTTGAAAAAGGCCTGTGGTGGGTGGCCACCACCCACCACTAGGCAATTTTCAAATCCGCCTTGGCAAATTTGCATACGTTTCTTTGAAACTATATTGGAAAATCTTCTAGGTATTGGATTGAGACAAATGATATATAGTTGGAAAGCTAAGAGAATAATCTTCTTTTTTAAAATGGCCTATGGTAAGTGGTGGTGGTCACCACTGCCCATAATGCCCACCGTTGGGGCCACCGCCTGTGTCGTCGGTAGGCTCACCGACGGGCATAATGGGCCAGTGGTGGCTACCACCATCCTAGCACCAAGCCATTTTCAAATCACCTTGGCAGATTTTTATATATTTTTTTGAAACTATATTTGAAGACCTTCCCAGTATCGGATTGAGGCAAATGATAAATGGTTGGAAAGCTAAGAAAATGAAAAAAAATTTGAATATTTTTTTAAAATTTTCTGTCTTAATTTAGGCCTTCAAACCATGCTCCAAACATGACTCAAGTGTTGTCTTGGCAGATTTGCACGTGAGTCAGGTTTTTGGTTTGATTTGAAGGCATAAATCAACCCATAAAATTCTGAAACAATATTAAAAAAAAACTTATTCTTTTAACTTTCGAACCATATATCATTTACTTCAATCCGATACAGGAAATGTCTTTACATATAGTTTCAAAAAAAAGTATTCAAATCCACCTAGGTAGATTTGAAAATGGACTGGTGGTGCCCACCACCGGGCCATTTTCAAATCAGCCTGGGTAGATTTGTATATGTTATTTTGAAATATATTTGAAGACTTTTCCGGTATCGGATTGTAGCAAATGATATATGTTTGGAAAGCTAAGAGAATAAGCTTTTTTCTTGAATATTTTTTTAGAATTTTTTGTCTTGATTTAAACCTTCAAATCATGCTCCAAACCTGACTCAAGTGTTGTCTCAGTAGATTTTCACGTGAGTCAGGTGTGAAGCATGATTTGAAGGTATAAATCAACCCACAAAATTCTAAAATAATATTCAAAAAAAGCTTATTCTCTTAGATTTCCAACTATAAGGTCTTCAAATATAGTTTTAAAAAAAAGTATGCAAATTTACCTAGGCGGATTTGAAAATGGCCTGATGGTGCCATCGCCAGGCTCACCGACGCAACCGGCCCCAAGCCACCAACCTCAGTCATATTTGTATATTTTAACTAAAAGTTATCGAATTGAAGTAAATGATATATGATTGAAAAGTTAAGAGAATAATCTCTTTTTTAAATAATGTTTCAGAATTTTCTGGGTTGATTTATGCCTTCAAATCATGCTTCAAACCTTAGGTTAGAAAATCTGCCAAAACAACACTTGAGTCAGGTTAAGAAAATGATTTAAAGGCCTAAATTAGGATAGAAAATTCGAAAACAATATTTTTAAAAAAGCTTATTCTCTTAGATTTTCATTCATATATCATTTACCTTATTCCAATAATGGGAAGGTCTTCAAATATAGCTTCAAAAACAAGTATTCAAATCTGTCTAGACAGATTTGAAAATGGCCTAGTGGTGGGCGTGGTGGTGGGTGGTGGTGGCCACCATCAACCCATTATATCCGTCGATGGGGATACCTATGGCACCGTCGATCGGCTTACCAACGGGCACAATGGGCTAGCGGTGGCCACACAACCCACCACCAGACCATTTTTAAATCCGCCTAAGTAGATTTGTATAATTTATTTTGAAACTATATTTGAAGACTTTCCTATTATCGGATTAAGGCAAATGATATATAGTTGTAAAGCTAAGAAAATAAGCTCCTTTTGTATATTATTTCAGAATTTTCTAGGTTAATTTATGCCTTCAAATCGTGCACTTAAGTCAGGTTTGGAGAATGATTTGGAGGCATAAATCAAGTTAAAAAATTCTGAAAAAATATTCCAAAAAACTTTATTCACTTAACTTTTATATATCATTTTTGTCAATCTGATACCGGAAAGGTCTTCAAATATAATTTTAAAAAATATACAAATCTACCTTGGCGGATTTGAAAATGGATTGGTGGTGGGTTGTAGTGGCCACCACCAGGCCATTGTGCCCGTCGATGGGGCCACTAACGGTATCATAGGTAGGTGCACCAACGGGCACAATGGGCTGGTGGTTGCCACTACCACCCACCACCAGGCCATTTTCAAATCCGTCTAGGCAGATTTGTATATTTTTTTTGAAACTATATTTGAAGACCTTTTCGGTATCAGAATGAGAAAAATGATATATGGTTGAAAAACTAAGAGAATAAGATTTTTTTGAATATTTTTTCAAAATTTTATGGGTTGATTTATACCTTTAGATCATACTCCAAACCTGACTCACATACAAATCTATCGAGAGGAAAATGGTGTTGGTGTGAGTGTTGGCCAAGAAGCTTAAGAAGAAGAAAGGTGTAGGTGCTTTACAAAATGGGCATTAAGCTATGGGGTGTTGGTCAAAATGGGTAGGGTGTGTCTGTCAAAATGGGAACTAGAAAAAGGGGTGTCGGTCAAATGGGCTATCACAATTTTAAAATTGGAATGTTTGAAAAGGGTATAAAGTTAATTTTGGGCTATATTTTTAATTATATGAATTTTGGGATATTTTTAATTAAATGAAGTTTGGCCTACATATGGCATCAAAAAATCCTTGCTATTTGTTAGTGATCAATTTGGAGTTAGTAGCCCACTTTTCCATTGGGTACTTATCAATTAATTTTAGTAAAGAAATGGGCTCAAACCATTTATTGGATCTTTTCAATGAGATATAGTTTGTTTGGCACAAAAGTTATAAAGTAGGATTTAGATTAATTTATTTTTACTGAAATAGCCCACTAAGGGTTTTGAGCCCACTGATTTGAATAATTTATCTTAAGTTTGTAGGTTAGTAATTTTGCAAGCCAATTTTTTATTGTTTCTTACTTATTGAGCTTAATTTACTTCGTTATTTATTTGGGGTCATCCTATTTCATGCTTAATAAACCCACTTGCTTGGGGCTTAAAAGTTTGGAAAATCCAAATTTAATTTTTTCAAGCCCACTAAGAAAGAAAATAGGGATAAACTCAAATTTCCCTCAATTTATTATTTTGTTTTCTTTTGAAATAAAATATATTGATTTTAAATAATATTTTATTAAACAAAACTTTTCTTGCAAGCTAAGCATTCATCTTCCCTATGTCTTGTATTTTCAAGAAATAAATGTTCAATCATATTAAAAATCTCTGCACTTCTCTCCGGATACTCAGTTTTTTCTTCAACATAATTTTTCGAATACCCTTCCATCACTTTAAACAATGTTTAACTTAGTCAAAAGCCGACTCAATCTTAATTGTCTTGCATACACAAAGACCAACCCTTTACCCATCATATAAAAGCCCCTAACCCACCCTTTTCAAGACCATTTTGTGTATTTTCTCTCTATCTCTTATCTCTTTCTTTTCGTTTTTTTTCTCCTTCTTTCTTCTCTCCAGATGTGCTTTTCTCTGGATGCTTTGTTTTTTCTCCAACACAATTCTCCAGATACTTTCCTAGCACTTTAAACAATGTTTAACTTAACCAAAAGCCAACTCATTCTTAGTTGACTTGCATACACCAAGACCACCATTTACCCATCATATAAAAGTCCCTAACCAACATTTTTCAAGACTATTTTGTGTACTTTTCTCTCTCTTTCTTCTTCCTTTTTCTCTTCCTTCTCTCTTCTTCTCTTTAGTTTTTCATCGTCACCACCAAGAACACTCAATCTTTTTGCCAAAAATAGCAAAACAAAAGAGGAATACACTCCAAGTTCACCAACAAGATGCTATTTATGAAAGCTACCTCTCTCTTACCCACATGAAAAGCTATTTTTTGAGGAAAATCTATAATAACCAAGTTATTATTTCCATTATTGTTAATTTTCAAATGCATTTTTGATTTTATCGTTGTTTTGCCTGTTTTACCGAATCAAATAGCTTCTGAATTTCCTGAAAATTTTGTGAGGGTGGACAGTACCCTGTGAATAGTCGAGAGAATTTTTCTACCCATTTTAGCCTTGGTAAAAGTTTGACTAAGTTTGAATTTTACTATTCACTATGTTAATATTTTAATAAATATCTTTTATCTTTCTACTTTTTACTTATTTTATTATTATTTTAAGTTGCCAATTGGGTTTTTTCTTCTTGTTAGCTGACCCCCCCATTGTTTTCTTGCTTATTATTCCATTTCCATGGTTTTAGAGAGAGAGATAGTGAGAGAAATTGCAAATTATAAAGAATTTTCAAGTGAAATTCAAGGATTATTGACCAGCCATCAAGGGGAGTTTATTGGCATAGCTTGTATGATTTTTTATGGCTTAAAAGGAGTGCTTTGTTGCTTGGAAGAGAGGTAGGCAACTATTCCTCTTTGATTTTTCATGCAAATCATGTGTTTTTACTTGATTAATGGATGAAATGCTTTGTATGATTTGATGATTGGTTATGCTTAATTTGATATGTATTGAGCATATGACAAAATCCCCAATTGATGAGGGTTTAGGGTTTTGTGGAATTTATGTTTAAAGCGTTATTTTGATGGTTTAATGCATAGTTAATTGAAATGGATGGTGGATTAATGCATAAACCTTATAAATTTGATGGAATGATGTAAAATTTATTGGCTTTGGACTTGTATAAAGGACGACAATGCATAGGGTAGTTATGTCAAATTTTTACATGTGAGGGGCATTTTGGTCTTTTTTCATATAAAGGGTATTTTGGAAAGTTTTGAAAATTTCAAGGGTATTTGGTTCATTTTGCATGTAAAAGACACAAACGGAATTTTTAAAAATATTTTAAGGCATTTTAGTCTTTTGCATGTGAGGGACATAAAAGGAATTTCTAAAAAGGTCAAGGGCAATTTGGTCATTTAACACATTAGGGACATAGTTGAAATTTTTAAAATTGTTGAAGGTATTTTCATAATTTTCTATATGAGGGGTAAAGTTGAAAATATTAAAATTTGGAGGGGTTTTATGGTCTTTTCAAATTTTCAAGTTATTTTATTATATATATATATATTAAATTACTTATTTATTTATTAATTTATATATATATATATAAATATTCAATTTCCATTATTTGTATTTTATTTATATACTTGTTTGTATAGTTATAAACATAATTATATTTTACAAAATGCTTGTATAATATATATGTATTTAGTAAATATGTATAAGTGTTAGGTGCATGCATATAAATAATTATTTATGTACCAAAAAGAGTATTAATTTATTATACACATATAGGTATATTTATGCATTGGTGTATATATATAATTATGTATATATATAAATTGTATTTGTGTGCATTTATATATTTATAAAATATGTGTATACATAAATGAGTGTGTATATATGTATTTGTGTATATATATGTGCATATGAATGTATATTTATACATATGTATTTTCTTTATATATATATATATATATATATATATATATATATATATGTGTGTGTGTGTGTGTTCATAATTGTGTTTATAAATATGTATATGGATAGATATGTATATATGTATTAGAGTGGTTATATGTATGTATTTTGTTGGAGAATTATTTTTTATTGATATTTAACCGAGGGTAGGATGGTAGTTAGTCATTTACCTATTGAAGGTATTTTGGTTATTTTTCATATACTTGATGGTTATCTTGGTAATTATTGAGATGACTACTGACATTTCGGTAGTTACATCAATGTGTTTGACGATTTGAAATCGTTGGTTTGAGCAGAGGTATTTTAATAATTACTGATATCGGATTGGATGGTTTGACAATTATGCTTTTATTGCATTGCTTGATTGTACTTATGTATTGTGACATGAGTATTCATTTGCATATTCATGAAGTTTATTGTTTTATGTGAAATGATAGATTTTTCCCTGAGGATTTATATTTTCAACATAATTGCTCAAATGAAGATGCATGGATTTAAACCTTGTTAAAATAACTTTGTGAGTCACTGACCATACGTGATGGTAGGTTGCCCGAAACAGTGATTCATTCGCATACCATCAAAGGTATGGTGTTTTATGTGGCCCCACGAAATGCGAAAATAGGGTGAGCTATTCAATTAAAAATAAAGATTGAAAAATGATGATTTGAGATGTATGGTTATACACTACATGGCATGATATTGACACATACATTTGGGTTGCCCACTGAGTATTTTCCACTCACAGTTATTTTTTCTATGTGACAGGTAAATTCAATGCTCCACAGTAGGGCTTGGCGGCATAGTAGACTTGGGAAGGTAAGGCACACTACATGGTTCTTTCATATTTTTTCCTTTTAAAGTATTTTGGGCAAAGATACTCTATGTATTAATTATACTTTTCTTTTACGTTACGGGTGTGAGTATTTTTAAAATACTTTATTTATTTTATTATTAGTTATTTGGTTTGGCAAAATGATCTTAAATAGTAGAGAAAGGTTTTAATACTGCTTACGTTTTGTCCAGAATAGTTTTTAAACCTAAATGGGCTTTATATTTGAAAGGAAAAAGGAAAAAAAAATTAATGGTAATTAAACCTTACTTTGGAACCTAGACTTGGGTAAGGAGATGTTACAAAATCCATAAGAAAATCCTAAGAAAGTGGAAGATCCAAGCATTTTAAGAAAATTTTTCTTTTTTATTTTGTATTTTTGAAGTTTTTATAAACCCACCCATGTGGAGTTTTTATAGAGGAGAAAAAAATCATATTTTGGGGAAGCTATATGCTAAAAAATTTTTTTTTTACTAGACAAAAGTTTTAAGTTCTTTCATGGCTTCCATTTCCTTTACTACAAAAATTACTTTTATGGGTTTTTTTTTAAAAGAATATATCTTTTGGACTTTTTCTTTTTGTTTTCTAAAGATCTCTTTAAAAAATATTTTGTTTAAGAATCATAGTCACTTTGACTTGTGTTTTGGTATTTTCTCATAAATATGTCTAGATCAATAACACTTTAATTATAAGATAACGTGTTACACACCATAATCTATAATATATACCATATATATATTACACATATAACATATACAAACATTACAATTGCCAAGACCTCAAAAAAAAAAAAACCCAAAACCCTAGTCACTATCAGGGTAATCCTACGAGTTGAAATCCTCTGAATCCATATGCTCTGGAGAGTCCTCAGACACTAAGAACTCCTCGGGGTCCTCCTCAAGATCCTCTTTCAAGTCCTCATCATCCTCAGGGTCCTCATCATCCTCAGGGTCCTCATCCTCCTTGGGATCCATAGCTGTTATAGGTGGTACCTCCAATCCTTATGTAACCAGCTACATGGCCATCGCCTGCTGCTCCTCGGGGTCATCTCAAAACTATTCTATATACCAATGATACATCCCACGGTATGGACATAAAAGTGACCATCATCCAGTGATGGTATTGCAGCGGTCAACCCATTCAAGAACATAGCTAACTTCTGTCCCTTTCGCTCCAACTCCCGTTGAGTCGAAGCCTCATCTATGTCGATGTCTCGACAGCTTATGCCTGAAGAAGATGGAAGATCATCGTTAACCTCACCCTCAAAGAGCGTGGTTCAGCCATTGGCTACGCCGTTGGCATAGCCGCTGGTTCTGTAACTGGGGTATCATGCTTCCTACATAGGACATGCAAAAAGCTACTAATCACTTGCCCATCTAGGTAAGCAAAGTCACAAAATACAAAAATAAACAACAATGCTAAACAAAATCCAAATAGGATAGTCTACCTTGACGTGTAGGTGGAGCAATAATAAGTACATGTTCAAAAACCTAGTGCTCTGATACCAAAACTGTAACATTCCTTTACCCAAGCCTAAGATCCCAAGTAAGGAGTGGTTACAGTGTAAATTTTGTTTTCTAAATTCAAAATATAATTAAAACAATTATGGACAATGCCAAAATTAACATTAATAACTTTCTTTACTCTTTAAGACCGTTTTGATTAAAACTGAACCAAGTATCAATATATATTAAAAAAAATATTTCATAAATACTAACACTCACACTGTAATAGAAAAGTATTTAATAATATAGAGTACCCTTATCCAAAAATCACAAATATAGAAAACATGTACTGCACGGGGTCCTTCAATTCTGCACCTCGGCCAACCCCTACTGTTCAGTTTTGAATTTACCTATCACACACAAATAAATTGCTGTGAGTAATGCAATGTAGTGTAATGTCATATATATAAAATCCCCATTTTTTCCTTGTTTATTTTATAAACCAACAAGCTCGGCTATCCTACAATTTTATGGGGTTCACATGCTAGTTTATAGTTGGTCAGTCTATCCAACGCCCTCATAGAATCCACATGTCCGTTTGTGGTCAACGGTTGAATCACCTAACGAAAAGGACCTCCTATCCATGGTGGTTAGTGATTCAAGAGCTATTAAAAATAGGGTTTAAAAATCAGCACATTCCAATACAACCACTTTAAAATATAAATCATTAAGGAAAAATCCACCATTTTACATAAAACACCAAAACCTATGAGTTGTTTTATGTAAATGCATGCACATACATTAAATCATAAATACACATAATTATCAAACTATCCTTGCTGACAGCGTTAATTACCGAAATGCCCTTGCTTAACCCAATAATTAACAAACACTAGTCAAACAAATATAATTACCAAAATGTCACTGGCCTTTTTGATAATTACCAAATAACTCTCAAGCATATAGTACTTATCAAAATACCTCTAAAGGCAATGACAAATTACAAATTTACCCTCCATTAATAAATACTACATAAAATATAACTTCGCCAAACCTATATATATATATATATATAAACACCCAATTGCAATATATATAAAATAATATATACATTTTAACAAGCACATAAATTTTATGAATACATAGACACTCTTTAAACATATTTATAAATATATATATATATATGAAATGACCAATATGCCCTTCATAATTTCAAAAATGCTATATATGCCCTTAACATGTTGAAAAATTAAAATGCCCTTGATAATTTTTAAAATACCATTTGTGTCTCTTACATAAAAAATGACCAAAGTACCCTCAACAATTCTCAAAATACCAAATATGCCCCAAAATGTGGAAAGACCAAACTGCCCTTCACAAACCTAAAAATTTCAAATGTATCTCCAACATGGACGAGCCCTCTATTCCTCCAAATTGAATCAACTTCTCAACAAATCCAACAATAAACATAGGGTTTTGTAAGATTCAACCACCAATTTCAATAATCAAGCCTTAAACCATAAAAATCAAGCTTAAAACCATCAATTTCACAAGGTATAAACCCTGACAAAATTGGGGTTTTATCATACACTCATTCCGCATTAAATTAATCACATATAAATATCAATTCATCAATTCAACACATGAATCCATCATTAAATCAAGTAAAACATCAAGATAACATGAAATTTCACAAAGGTAGGAAGATTGCTTCTCTTCCAAGCCTTCAAAATCAATCTTGCTCCACTTGAAAATACCACAAACACTAGTTTTGAGTTCTCCAAGATGGCCAGTTCAAAATCCTACAATTTTCTTGGATTTTTCCTTGAATTTTTCTTTGTTTCTCGCTCTTCTTTTCACTTTCTCTCTCTAAAATAATAATGGAAGCAAAAACACAAGAAAGAAGACCAGGGGGTGGTTGGTCATGCCCTAAAATATCTAAAAATAATAATAAAGTAATACAAATTCAGACAAATATCTAAAAATTAAAAACACAGTCAACAGTCAATGGTCAAAGTCAAACTTTGACCAATGGTAAAATGAGAAGAAAATAATCTCTTGACCTCTAACTGGGTACTTTAGGCCCTTACCAAATACCCGGGGAACTCTTAAGTAGCTTGTTATAGTATAAGTAACGATGTGATGATCGAATAAAAAATGAGATCGGAAGTCGATAATTTTAGAAAAACTTAGTTATTACAACTTAACATAGTTGAACTATATTTGCAACACCTCCTTACTCGAGTTCAGGATCCCAAGCAAAGAGATGCTACTATATACTATGTTCAAAATATAAATTTTTAAAATTATTAAAACACTTTTGGATAAGGCCAAAATATTGACAAAACTTTTCTTTACTTTTTAAGACCTTTCAAACCAAAATAAATAAAACTATATTATTTAAAATATTTAAAAATATTTACACCCACACGTAAAGAAAAGTATGCCAAAATAGAGTATCATTACCCAAAATAAAGTGAAAAACAACTTGTACTTTACAGTGCCCTCCAAGTCTACAACCAACTAAGTTTTACTGTCGTACTTCGAAATTACTTAGCACACACAAGCATACAGGGGTGAGAAATAAACACTCAGTAAGCATTCAATATGCATATGCTAATGCAATACAATATGATGCGGTACGTACAAAAATCTCCATTTTTCCTTTCCTTACATAAAATATTTTACTCAACCTCCTGCAGTCACATGGGGATTACATGCTCGTTTATGGTCAACAGCTGAATCACATCTCCGAAGAGACCCACTATAATACTAATATTTTTCCAAAACTGTTGACTTTTGGAAACAGTTAAAGTTTGACTGCTACATCACCACTTTCACCTCAACGAGTTGCTTGAGAGTTTACTGGACATTTGGCAAGGGCCTAAAGTATCTAATTACGAGTCGAATAATTATTTTTTTTCCCATTTTACCCTTGGACAAAATGTTACTTTGACCAAGTTGACTTTTTGACTTTGACTTCTTTTTTATTTGTAATTCCTTTTTATTTACTTTTCACTTTTTAAATATTATTTTATTTAACAATGGGACCAGCCACTTTTTTCATTAATTTGGCATGCCGTTTTTAGAGAGGGAAAGTGAGAGAAAGTCAACAAAAGTAATGAAAAATAAAGAAAAATTCAAGGGAAAATCAAGAGAGGAGAACCGGCCACCTTGGGGACTTCAAAGCAAGTGGATTTCAAGTGGTGATTTAAGGCTTTCAAACTTGGAAGAGAGGTAGGTTTTCCTACCCTTGTGTAATTTTCATAGTTTTGGTTGATTAAATGCCTTATATATGTGAATTCTAGGTGGAATTGTGTTTAATTGTGGTTAATTTATTGTGAAATGAAGTGTATGGCAAAACCCCTAATTTCTAGGGTTTTGAAGTTGTGGAAAATGTGATATTACAAGGAATTGGTGTGAATTAATGGTTGGATTGTGTAATTGGAGTGGGGATCTTGCAAAACCCCATGAAAATTGCTTGATTTGGTGTTGAATTGAATGATTTTTGAGCTTGTAAAATTCAGCCATAGAGGGACACAAATGACATTTTGAAATTGATTGAGGGCATTTTGATCATTTCACATAGAAAGGACATGTTCGGTTTTTTAAAAATTATGGAGGGCATTTTTATCATTTTATATTTTCTAATTATTTAATAATTTTAGTTGGAAATTAGGGTTTGACAAATTCATATTGATTGTGTGCAAGTTTGCATGCATTATATATATACATATATATGTATATACTTATGTGTGTATAGATATATGTGAATATATATGTGCATATAAGTATGTGTATATATGTATGTGTGTGTGTGTGTGTACATATGTGTGTATTATGTGTAGGCATGCGTGTGTATATAGATATATATATAGGTGTATATATATATGTACATATGTGTCTATGTGTGTATATGTATGTACATTATTTTATAGGGATATAAAAGTAATTTTCTATTTAAAATATGTGTTTGAAAAACAATTTTGAAAGTATAAAATATTTTTACAAATGCATATATTTCAAAAATTTATTATAGAAAATCAAAATGGTATTTATATATATGCGTATGCTTGTTTAAATAGTATTTTCATATATAATTATTTAAATTATATGCCCTTAGGGTAAAATTGTAATTTTGGTATTACTTCCAAAATCAAAGTTAGAATTTTGTATTTTTACCAATGGTATATTTGGATTTTTAAATATTCTAAAGGGTATTATGGTAATTAATGTGGCAAGTAAGGGCACCTTGGTAACTATCACTATCATGAGGGGTAGTTTGCTAATTTTATGTGTTTGTGTTTTGCTTAACTGTTCATGCATTAAATGTTGTGTGGGCTTATGCATATATTTGCATAAAAATATGTTAGGAGTTTGGGTGCTTTTATATAAAAAGGTGAATTTTCCCTTCTATTTTATGTTTAAAAGTAATTAAACTAATAAGTGCTGGTTTTGAAACCTGATTTTAATAAACTCATAGATCACCAACCACAAACAGGTATGTGGGTCTTTTGGGACACGTGATTCAATTGTCAATAAAAAACAGGCATGTGGGTTCCCTAAGGGTGTAGGATAGACCCACCGATCACAACGGACATGTGGGCTCCACAGGAACGTGGGTTAACCGAGCAAAATACATAATGAATGAAAAGGAAAAAATCATGGTTTATGGAAGAAAAAAAGGGGAATTGGAGATTTTGTATTCACTGCACTATATTGCATTACATTGGCATGCGCATATGGAATGTCTACTTAGTGTTTATCACTCACCCTTGTGTACTTATATCTGCTAGGTAAATCTAAAAAGCAATAGTACAAGTTTGACAGGGGTGCATGCTTGGAGAGTACAGTAAATATAAGCCGTTCTAAACCGTGTTTGTTCTAGGTAGTGGTACTATGTTTTAGACATGTTTTCTTTACGTTATGAGTGTAATTAGTTTGAGCATTTTGAATAGTTTTTATTCATATTGGTTTTAAAAATAAATAATCTCAAAGAGTATAGAAAAGTTTTATCGATATTTTGGTGTGTCCAAAGCGTTTTGTTTATGATTTTATAAATTATATTCCAAATAGTACGTAGTAGCATCTCATTGCTCGGGACCTCAGGCTAGGGTAAGGGGATGCTACAACCACATGCCTGCCTGTGGTCGGTGATTCAGAAGCTTAAAACTAGGTTCTCCAAACTAGTACACACCAATGCATTTTTAATGTATAAAACCCAAAGGAAAAATTCACTTCTTTGCCAAAAAAAGCACCGAAATTGTTACAACCCACGCTTAGTTTGACTAGTTGACTAAGTTAGTCAGTGGACTCAGAGTTGACTTTTGCCACATGTTATTTTTTATTTTTACTTTGATACCATTGTGTAGAGCTCGTCGATACGAGTTCGTGGATTAGCGGTATGTTCAAATTGGAGTTACGGTTAGGAAGTTATGATCTTTGGAAGATAGTGGTAAAATCATAAATATTTCAAAAGGTAAATTATTAAAAGTCTTTTCTTCTTTTTTCTTCTTCCCAACAAATACCCCTTTCTCTCTCTTTCATCTCTCTCCCTCTCTTTTTACGTCGCCGGAGAACCAAGCAGCAGGGTCCTCGCCTATCTCTATGTCGCCAGCCATTACCGAACTCACGACCACTAATCACGTGCCCATCTGGCATCAATAGTTACTGGATCGGGGTAAAACTCAATCACTCTTTCTTTTCTCCACTCGCGGGATTCTGGTGAATTTTCAGGCGAAAGGTGGGTGTTTTCCTACTGTTTTCAACCTTCTGAATCCGTTTCCAAGCTTATTTTCTTCTAACAATACTTCGTTTTGTAGGATTCATGAAACCCTCTTTGACCCGTCTTTTTATAGCCATTTTTTGACCACCTCGGTCCTCACGAGAATAAATTGAAGGTAGTTTCTCAATCCTTATTTTGTGGGCTTGGATTTGGTATATAATATGTCAATTTTGGTTGAGTTTTAAGAAAATTCAATTTTTGAGAATTTAGGGTATTTTAGAAGTTGTATATTTTAGGCATCAGTTAAGGTGAAGGAACTCAATTTTGGGTAAATTAAGACATCTAATAAGTTATGGAAGCTAGATTGAGGTTCAATTTTGGTGTGGTAAATAATTGGAAAAATCCCAATTTGGAGGATAAGGGTATTCTAGGATTTTGGTGAATTAAATCCTTTAAGTTGCATTTTTGGGTTAATTGTTGGTAGTAAGGAGTTCCTAGGATTAATTAAGGGTTAATTGGAGTTGACTTAAGCGTGAGTTGTTAAATTAAACAATACTCCAATTGTTCTTGAAGTGGGTGTTAGGGTGAAATTGTGCAATTCAATTGTTTAGGCTTTAGTAAGTGAATTTATGTGTTGGGAAGGTTGATAATGTGTGTGTTTATTATTATTTAGGCCTGTGGCTGGAGTGGACACTGAAGCAGACACACTTGCAGATTAGCAGTAATCTTACTTGTGAGTGGATTTAATTTTATTATAAAATCAATGCATTTTTTTTGTATTATTATAATTTTGATATATCTATCTATTTTATACACAAGTATGATTTTAAGATATAGTCATTTTCTTTTTGAATTGGGACAATGAGATTTATATTTATTACTTCGATTATTTATAAAATGTGAGTATTTGGGGGGGGGAGAGAGAGAGAGAGAGAGAATGAGATATATATACATATGTACATATTTTCTATGGACAATGTATTTTTGGTGAGTATTGGATTCAGCTTGACATAATTGACTAGTTTGGATAGCATGTATTCCGTCACCCCTCGCGTGTGATTGTGGTTGGACGATGATCCCCTTCTACTATACGTTGGGATGCCAAGGGTAGCATGACAGGTTGCCCTTCCCTTTCCTCCTCTGCTACACCTTAGGACGCTCAGAGCAGTATGATAGGTTCCCATTTCCCCCCTGTGGATATTGGATGATAAGTGGCGTATAAGTTTATTATATATATTTTGTGGTTTAGTGGACGAATTAATTTGACGTCAGTTATTCATTAATTTATTTATTTATTTTCATATAAGTAAATTGTTTGTTTATTTTATATATTTAGATCCACTCATTGAGCTTGTCTCATTATAATTTTATTTTTATTTTTCTAAAGGTTTGCTGGGTCCAGCTGAGAAGTGCTTAACTCACACGATTGGCATCACCCTTACCTTCTACTTTCTTTTCTAAGAACTTCCGCTGTCATAATGTAAAATTTATTTTCTTTTACTAATGTTTGTCTTCAAGTCATGGATATTATTCTCGACCTTTCAACCATTTTCATTAGTTGGCTCTAAGAATAACCCAAGTTGATTCCGTGGATTTTTTTAAAAAAACTTTGAACTTTCTTGAATTTTCTATTGTATCTTGATATTACATGTTGTAAGACCTCCGGTGACATTTTTTGTGGCCACTGGACATTGTTATTATGTTTTTTTAGTACATGTATAGAATTGAGTTAATCCAAGTTTTAGGGGAGGTTTTACCAAAATTTCTATAGAATTTTAATAGAATTTTCACTAGATGGGGCCCATCCCTAGTATGGTCTTATTAGCTTGGTATCAGAGCCTAGGTTTTATTTTCTGTAGACATGAACAATATGTACAATGCTATTGATTTGTGATCTCCTTTTTGTTTGATAGTTTTGCCCCCACCTCGTGTAATTTTTAATCTATTTAGATGTTGTATTAAACTTTCTTCTTTCTTTTTGTATAGTTGGTGATGCCTCTTTGACGTGGACGTAGTAAGACTATTAATCCTACGATGTTAGCTGATAGTGTAGGTGATCCAGTCTTTAGGCATAATGTTCTTGAGCGCCTCGTTGTGACTTTGAGTATTGGTGCTTAGTCTAGACCTTCGGTTAAACAACCTAGAAGGTTGGGTGCAACAAATTTTGATGATACCACAAATCTTGCAGAGGCATTATCTTGATTAGCTGAATTGGAGAAGATTCTTGATGAAAGGATGCATTGTCCTGATGCAGATAAAATAAGGATAACAGGGTTGTTTTGGATGGAGACCGTAGATGGTGGGTTGATGAAAGAAGTCCAAGGAGGCAAACTTGGGAGAGTTTTAAGGCTACTTTTGATGCTTATTTTTTCTCTGAGGCATTGAAGGAAGCAAAAAGAGTTAAATTTGAAAGGCTAGTACAAAGAAGCATGTCAGTGATGGAATATGAAAAGAAATTTCTGGAATTAGTTGAGTATTATCTGTATTTGATTCCTGATGAAGAGAAAAAGAAGAGAAGATTCTTAGATGGGCTAAGTGATATGATTGCTATGAGTATTTCTAGAGCTACGTATCATACGTATCAATTTTTTAGGAATGCAACATTAGAGGTAGAGAGACAAAGAATCATCTGGGGATCAAGACGCCACCCATTTAAGGGTACCTCTTCGGGTAGTCAAGGGTCTTGAAAAAGAGGAAATTGTAGCTTGGGTTCTTCTAGTATTAGAAGATTTGGAGGGAACAAGCCTAATCCGAGTGCTTAGTCTTGCCAGAGGAGTAACCGTGGCAAAAGATCTAATCAGTCATCTATGGGTGCTAGTAGTAGTGTCCATCGGAGGCCACAGTCCAGAGGTAGACCTTGGTTTGCTTGTGGTGCATGTAGTAGGTTTCATGATAGAGCTTGTCAGTTGGGTGAGATGTGTTTTCATTATGGTCAGCCTAGACATTTTAGGAGTGGGTATCCTCTTCTCAGTCATGGCAGTACGGAGACTCTTGAGTTTGGCTCCCGAGCATCTGGATCAACTTCCCGCCCTTAGCAGTCTGGTGGTTTTGGAGGGCATAAAACAAAACTGTTTTTATTATGTTTTCATGCTCATGTATGCATATGCTAAGATCACACATGTAATTTATATTTTTAGCATAAATCTCAAATTCGCATAAATACATACATATAATTACTTAGGAAAAACATTTACATATAATGCATAATATTTTCCAACCAAAAATATAACATACATATATCATTTAATTCAGAAAAATTTCAGCAAGCATTAATACTTACAAAATAGCAATAATTATACACCTTAAATTTCTAGCAAGCTAAAACCCATTAAATTCCAACCCCAAATTGATAGAACTGGAGAAGAACAGCCAAAATTTAAAGTGATACAAGCCAAAAGAATAATTCATGGAACCACCTATATTATAAAACTAACAAACAATGGTGTAGTACTTACCTTGATCTTTTAATGCCAAAGTTTCCAATTTACACTCCAATTCGTAACCTAAATGTAACGCCCCCCACTAAGCTCCCTAGTCCCTTTCCAACCAATATTGTCCTCAATTTAACTACCGTACGTCAAACAATATAGGGTTCAATTAGACTTTTTAAGAGGTCAAGTACTATTCCTACTAGAGCACGCTTAATTTTGGAGTTCCTACGAACCCTTTAACCTTTTAACCGAATTGTCTCCAATTTAACTACAGCACATCAAACGGTATGGGGTTCTATTAGACTTTCTAAGAGGTCATGCATCCTGATACTACTCCCACTGGAGCACGATCAATTTTGGAGTTCCTACAAGCCCCTTAGCCAAACTCTCTGAAAATGACTTAGTTCTTATGAAAAGGACCCTCTTTCTTTTTAAACACGCTTAACTTTGAAATTTCTATGGACCTTTTAGCCAAATGCTCTAAAAATGCCTCAGTTGTTAAGGAATGGACCCTCTTTCCTTTTAAATCTTTCCTTAACCACACAAGGGATGTGGGATTGGGCACTAGATAGGGTACTACTCCAACTGGACCATACTTAACTTTGAAGTTCCTATAAACCCCTTAGCCAAACACTTTGAAAAGGCCTCGGTTGCTATGGAAGGGACCTACATTCCTTTTAAACCTTTCCTTAGCCACTTAGGTATGATATGGGATTGGACACTAGATATGGTACTACTCCCATTGGAGTACGCTTAACTTTGAAGTTCCTACGAAATCATAATCCAAACTCTATTAAAAGGCCTCAATTGTTATAGAAGGGACCCTCTTTCCTTTTAAACCTTTCCTTAACCACCCAGGAGATGTGGGATTGGACACTAGATAGCTACAGGTGCCTCCCACCTACTCAAGTAATCACAATCCACCCCATTAGGGGCCAGATGTCCTCGTCGACACACTTCCTACTGAGTACAAACTCTGATACCACCTGTAACGCCGCTCACTAGGCTCTCTAGTCCCTTTTCAACCGACATTTTTCTCAATTTAACCACCGCACATGAAACGGTATAGAGTTCTATCAAACTTCCCAAGAGGTCACCGGTCTAGGGAGGGTAGTACTTCCACTGGAGCACGCCTAACTTTAGAGTTTTTTCGAACCCCTTAGCCAAACGCTCTGAAAAGGTCTCAGCTGTTATGGAAGGGACCCTCTTTCCTTTTAAACCTTTTTTTAATCACCCAGACGATGTGAGATTGCATTAGGTATCTGTTGGTGCCTCCCGCCCACTCAGGTCGTCATAACGCCCCCACTGGGTTCCTTGATCCCTTTCCAATGGGTATTGTCCCCAGTTTATAAGTTTGAAGTTCTTACAAACCCATTACTCAAATGCTCTGAAAAGGCATTAGTCGTTATGGAAGGGGCCCTCTTTCCCTTTAATCCTTTCCTTAACCACCCAGGCAATTTAGGATTGGATACTAGATAGTTGTCAGTGCCTCCCACCCACTAAAGTCGTCACAATCCACCACCCTTAGGGGCCTATCATCTTCGTCAGCATACTTCCGACTAGATACAAGCTCTGATACAGCCTGTAACGCCGCTCACTGTGTTCCCTGGTCCCTTTCCAACTGATATAGTCCCCAATTTAACCACCGCACGTCAAATGGTATGGGGTAACGTGGGATTGGACACTAGGTAGTTGTCGGTGCCTTCTGCCCACTCAAGTTGTCACAATCCACCTCCCTAAGGGGCCCATCATCTTCGTCGACACACTTCCGACTGGGTACAGGATTTTATACCATTTGTAACGCCCCCCACTAGGTTCTTTGGTCCTTTTCCAATTGATATTATTCCTAATTTAACTACTGCACTTCAAATGGTATGAGGTTCTATCAGACTTTCCAAAAGGTCATCCATCATGGTACTACTCCCACTGGAGCATGCTTAACTTTGGAGTTCTTATGAATCCCTTTGCCAAACGCTCTGAAAAAGACCTCGGTTGTTATGGAAATGACCTTTTTCCCTTTAAACCTTTCCTTAACCACCCAAACAATGTGGGATTGGATACTAGGTTGTTGCTGATGCCTTCTGACAACTCAGGTCGTCACAATGGCCTCGGTTGTTACGGAAGAGACCCTCTTTCCTTTTAAACCTTTCATTTAAAGATTCTTAGGAAGCTCATTTACCACTTGTAAAATTTGCATACAATGATTGTTTTCAAGTGACTATTGGCATAGCACCCATGAATGGTATAATGAGGTTTGGGAAGAAGGGAAAATTAAGTCTACAATACATCGGACCTTTTGAACCTATCCTTAACCACTCAGGTGATGTGGGATTGGACACTAGGTAGTTGCCGGTGCCTCCCACCCACTCAGGTCGTCACACTAAATACAAGGTAGTGCAAGTCGTTATGTTCTAATTCAATATAACACAATATTTTAATTCCAACTTTTAAAATTCCCATTTTTTAGAAAAGCCAGAAAACTTTGAAAAATCATATCTCACTCATTTTAAGTCATAAAGTTGTCATTTAAAAGTCAAAACGATCACAACTCAATTAGTTTAAGGATAAAAATATGCTACAAACATATTAAAAACCAAACCTTATAAAAAATAATAAAACTTGAGAAGCATGACACTCAGTTTTTATTTTCTTTTTTTTGAAAAACCGGTTACATTGTAAAAATCATAACTCTCTCAATATTTCCTAATTAAATTCCAATTATTTGACCATGAAGTAACAAACTCCCAATTAATTAGGAGAGTCTTTAAAACAATTGAACATATAATATATAGATATATATATATATATATATAACCAAATATATATTTTCATAAAAGCTTCCGGTTATAACACATTTGGCCTCTTCTATCTAATACTTTCAACGGTTTTACTTCATAAGATCCTCCCTTACTCTCAATGGATCAAATTCCAAAACATACGAAGAATCATGCATATATTTCCTTAGCAAAAACACATGAAATACGTCATGTACACTTGATAGGTTTAGTGATAAAGTTAGACGATAAGCCAAATCACTAATTTTCTATAATTTTTTGAAAGGTCCAATAGAATGTAGACATAACTTTCCCTTCATTTTAAATCTCATAGCGCTCTTCATTCATGCTATCTCTAAAAAGACTTTGTCTCCTACATCGAAACTTAAGTTTCTCCGTCAATTGTCAGCATAACTCTTTTATCTATCTTGAGCAATCTTCCCCTGTTGATTATAGAATTTCAAGTCCAAGTAGCTTTCTATCACCAACCTCATCCTAATGAGTTGGAAATTTACATACTCTTCCATACAAATTTTCGTAAGGTGTCATATATATAGTTGCACAGAAACTGTTGTTGTATGCAAAATCCACAAATTGTAGATACTTCTCCCAACTTCCTTAGAAATCCAATATATACACATGCAACATGTCTTCAAAACTTTGTATTGTCCTCATTTCCATGGCTTTGTGTAATTTTTTTTTTCAGAATAACAATTTACCTTGGTTTACAATCGGATATAATCATAAGGGTACGTCATGTAGCCTCACAAAACCACATAAAGTTTCACCAACTTTTCAATGGAATATGTCATGTACATAGGTAAAAAGTGACCTGATTTAGTGAGTCGATCCACTGTTACCCAAATCGCGTCATTACCACGTTGAGCTACAAAATCCATACCAATATTTTTCAACTTCCATTCAGGAATCATCAATGCTTTAAGCATATTTTATGATCTTTGATGTTGTAGCACCCCTTTCGACCTAGTCCAGAGACTCAACTAAAGGAATGTCATGTCTAAAAGGAAGTAAGTTGATTAATAAAAGAGCAGTTCCTTTGGGAAAAATAAAATTTCGAACACAAATTTTCTTTACTTTTTAGGATATAAACAAACCTTTAACAACAATTGAAAACCATAGCATTTTTTTTTTTAGAAATAAACATAGATTGATTTTTACAAAATACCCACAATGTAAAGAAAACTGTCTAGTCTATCAGAGTATTAAAATGCCCAAAAGAAATCATAATGCGGAAAGTCTATTTGTATTGTCTCCTTCCTCCATCGGTCTGCCACAACACTGCCAAGCCACTTAGGCCAAGCTTTCTGAGTTACCTAAACATGGAAAAACAGACAAAAAGTGAGTGATAAAGTACTCAGAAGGTTCCCATTTTCTTTTTTAAAAGGAAACATTCTTGTGTCATCATAATGCATATGTAAAACAAAGTCTTTTCCAAAACACTTATGCAATGACTTTTTAAAACTCATGTTCGTAAGACTTTTTGCTTACCGTAAGTTATAATTACGCTGGAGCTAGTTACCCGTCGATAACTCTAATTTCCTAAAGCAGTATACATGCATGCTTTCAAGGAAATCTTTATACATTTAATCATTTAGAGGAAACGGTGTAAGTAGGGAAAAGACCCGCTTGCATCTGCGTTGTGCAAGTGCCGGGGTTACAATCTCCACATACACCAATACACTTGCATGTGCGTGCATACAAGAATCCAAACTCTCCACTCACTAGTTTGTAGGACCTCAACTAAACGATTCATATACACGCTCATATAAGCTCCTTGCACTATGATTACAAATGCCTATGTATGTATAGCCATGACTTTTCAATGTATAACTTTTAAAAACATGATTTGACTGAGGAAATAGTCTCCTCGCATGTAATAAAACTTTCATGACATGTTACAATGCATACATATGTTCATGTCCTAACTAGCAATTGTATTATCATACCTAGGGTATGAATAGCCACAATATTCAATCGAATCCCATAAAAGAAGTGAATCTAGCAACGACATTTACATTGCTCACAGGCCAAAACATATATTCCAAACTCAAGACTATACTTATATATATATATATATATATATTATTTTTAAACTTCAAATACTTTCCATTGTACATAAGTACACACACACACACACACACACACACACATATATATATATATATATATATATATATATATATATATTTATAAGTTCAATAATAAGAAACTCAACTTCTTGCCAAAACCATTTGTAAATATGCAACCAATTGCAAGAGAAAGAGATATTACACTCATAACCAAATAATTTTAAGAATTTAGAAACCATAATAAAAATAATAATAACTATAATAACTTTACTAAATCCACTGTCACATTAAGCAAAAAGGTTTAAACTTTAATACCCTAAATGCTATTTTAACAATATTGGTCATGATTAAGTGGGCACAGAGATTAATTAAACTACATTGCATTATACAAAACAAAATATCCACATTATTAAGTCAAAAGGATGTTGCCCATCGGTGGTCATAAATAGCCCATTACACTTCAATTTTCCAGCAGCTTTTATTTAATACAAAAAAAAAAAACTTCATGCATATGGCCGGTTGCTCAAACAGTCACTAATTCTCAAAATTTCCAGCAAAGCCACCAATTTAAAACATAAAAAAAGGGAAAAAAAATAACCAAGAATTTTAAGAAATTCACAAGTATACCCTTAACCCCTCATAGTCGAAACCTATAGGTGCAAACCCACTGCAGTTTTTCAGTAAGAACAAAAGACATAAACATTGACAAGTAAACATAAAAAAAAAATTAAAAAGAATACAGTCATGCACAAAGACACCAAACTCTAAAACTATAAAGATAAGAATAGAGCAGAAAATTTTAAATATAACAAATCCTAACCTACAACAAATTTAGGGCTTTTACTAATCTCCTTAAAACACAATTAGATCATGCTAAAGCCAGCATTTTTATACAAATTCCAAGTGAATCAAGAGAGGCTTTCAAGAAGAAAATGGGTAGAAAGAGAGGATTCAAGCCAAAACACAACAAAAAAAATTCCAAAAACATTAACAAAGACATATGGATATGGGATCCTACCTTTGGTTAGCTTAAACCCCTCTTAAACCATTTGCAGAGCAAGGGACACACTTCAACACAACTACTGCAGATGGTTGGGCCTCTTGATCCTTTTCCTTTCTTGAATTTTACTTGATTTCCTCTTGGAAAAGCTTGAAAATCCTACACTTTCACTCACTCGCTCACCTTTTCTTCCAAGAAACACTCCTCTCTCTCTAGAAATGGGTGGTTATTCCAAAACATTAACAAAGACATATGGATATGGGATCCTACCTTAGCTTAAACCCCTCTTAAACCATTTGGCAAGGGACACACTTCAACACAATACATGGTGTAGGAAAAATGCATAAAATTTCAACTTGAAAATCCTACACTTTCACTCATGGTTTGGAGAACTTGGTTTTAAGCTCCTAGATCAATGATCACAAATATGCATGTGGGTCTCTTCGGAGGCATGATTCAACTGCCAACCACAAATAGGCATGTGAGTTCTATGAGGGCATGGGATACTGACCCACCGACCACAAACGAGCATGTGAGCCCCACATGAATGCGAGTGGCCGAGCAAAAATAATTTATGGAAGGGAAAATGGAGATTTTTGCACTTACTGTATCATATTATATTACATTAGCATATGCATATGGAATGCTTACTGAGTGTTTATCACTCACCTTCGTGTGCTTGTGTGTGCTAGGTAAATATGAAAAGCAACAATAAAAACTTGGCGGGGTGAAGTACAAGTTGTTCCATACTTTGTTTTGGGCACCGATACTCTATTTTGGTGTACTTTTCTTTATGTGTGGTTGTAAATATTTTTTAATGTTATAATTTACTTTGTTTCAGTTTAAAAATGTCTAAAAATGTAAAGAAAAGTTTTATTGATATTTTGGGTCATCCAAAGCATTTTTAATGATTTTACAAATTATATTCTTAAAATATTACGTAGTAGCATCTCATTGCTCGGGATCCTAGACTCAGGTAAGGGGATGTTATGATTGAGTCCTCTCTTGAATGAAACAAACACATAGAAAGGTTCCATATATATTTACAAACATTGCCTGTAATACATGATCATGGCTACTTTTTTTTTCAAAAATACTTGAGATTTATAAAACTTTTTCAGAAATCAAACTTTCTTTAGCATAAAAATAAACCCTTTTGTTATGTTTTCATATGTATGTATGTATATTCTAAAATCACACATGTAATTATGTACACATAATTACATAACAAAACATTCACATATAGTACATAATATTTTCTAAGCAAAACATTTAGCTTTCATAGCTATAACATACATATATCATTTATTCCCAAAAATTTCTGCAAGCATTAATAAATATAAAATAATAATTGATCACCTAAAATTTTCAATAAGCTTTAATACATACTAAATAATAATAGTTATACACCTAAAATTCCAGCAAACAAATAATTCATAGAACCACCTAAATTATATGTAAAAAAAACTTACAAATAAGGGTGTGGTACTTACCTTGATCTCTTATAGTCAAAGTTTCTGATTTATACTCAACTTCACAACCTAAACATAAGGTAGTGAAAGTTTTTACGTTCTAAACCAATATAACATACTATTTTACTTCCTACTTTTAAAAATCTCATTTTTCAGAAAAACCAGCAAACTTAGAAAAATCATATCTCATTCGTTTTAAATCGAAAAGTCATCATTCAAAAAAATCAAAACAACCACGACTCAATTACTTTAAAGGGCACAATATGCTATAAAATATTAAAAATCTAAACCTCGTCAAAAACATCAAAACTCGAGAAACACTTCACCCACTTTTTTTTTTTTTTTGTGAAACTAGTTATCTTGTAAAAATCATAACTCTCTTAATATAACTTCGAATCGAGTGATTCAAAAATCACGTGCTCATGATAGATCCATCGGTAAAACTGGATGGTCTTTGATGCTCAATCTTTACTTGTTGACATGTTAAGCATTGTTCAACGAATGATGCTATGTTTTTTATCATTCCATTCAAGTAATAAACCTTGTTGATGTCTTTATACATCTTAGTAGCTCTGGGATGTACTGTAGATGGTGTACAATGAGCTTGCACTATAATTTCCTTCTTGATCCCTTTGATGTTAGGTACACATAGACGACTTCCAAATCTTAGAGTTTCATTCCCTACAAGATTAAACTAGGATATTTTCCATTGTATGACTTCTTCCTTGATCTTTTTTAAACTTGCATCATTTCCTTGCTCCTCTTTAATCTTGTCAATGATCAACGGTTGCATTTTAAGTCTAGACAATATGTATGAATATTGATTAGCAACTAATTCAATATCCATTATTCTCAAATCTTCCAAAATACATAGTTGTGTAATAATCAAATTACCACTAAAACCAATATACTTTCTTCTTAATGTGTCAGCTACAACATTAGTTTTTATGGGATGATAATTGATAGTGCAATCACAGTCCTTCACCAATTTCAACCATCTACATTGTCTCATGTTCAACTCTTTTAAAGTAAAGAAGTTCTTTAAGCTTTTGTGACCTATGTAAATATCGTACTTTACACCATAAAGGCAGTATCTCAAAATCTTGAACACAAACAAAATGACTGGTAACTCCAAATCATGCAATGGGTGGTCACGTTCATACGACTTCAATTGTTGTGACGTGTAGGCGACAATTTTCTCTTTTTACGTAAGTGCAGATCCAATTCCTTCTTCGGATGCATCATTATAGAATACAAACTTATCTTCTTCATTCAGTAACGTAAGTATGGGTGCAAAAATTTGCTTTTCTTTTAGTTCCAAGAAGCGTTTCTGACAAGCTTTGGTCCATACAAACTTCACATCATTTTTTATTAATTGCATCAATGGGACGAAAAGTTTTGAAAATCTTTCCACAAACCTTCTATAGTAACCGGCCAAACCTAGGAAACTTTAGACTTCTTACCTTACTTGAATTAACTTATATTTTCCTTGGACATAACGTGACCTAGAAAAGAAATCTTCTCAAGTCAAAATGCACATTTCTAAAACTTAGCATTTACAAAATGACTTTTAAATGCTCCTCAACTTTCTTAGAGTAAACTAATATGTCATCAACAAAAATAATGGCGAACTTGTCAAACAGTCATTCAATACACAGTTCATCAGATTAACACTACTCATGCATTCATAGTGATGTGTAGGTCTAGATCTAGTCATTAATCTACTAATCCGCACTCTCATAATCACAGATACAACATACAGCAACCCAATGATATTATGTCAAAAGAAAAACCATAGCAAAATGGAGAAAGGAGGAAGAAAATAGCTAGATCTAAAATAAAACATACTCAGAACCTCCAAAAACAACAAAATCAAAACTGGGTATTGGAACCTACATTTGATTACCTTTAAACCCTTCCCAAACACCTTGATTAGCAAGATTAATACTGTAAAACATACTTGCAAGTGGCCTGCTCCCCCTTGCTCTCTTCCTTTCTTGAAGTTTCCTTGCCTTTTTCTTAAACAACAGTTGATTTTCCCTCCAAACCTCTCACTCCTTCACTTTCTCTTACTAGAAAAATGATTCTCTCTCCTTAGGAAGGGTAAGGTTAGCTGCTAGGGTGCATTTGGGGTCTTGGGTCTAAATGAAAAGGTGCTTAAAAAGTGGGTGCTAGGGTTTTTAATGAGGTAGCATAAGAAGGCCACCTTTTTTTATCAAAGTTTGGCCAAGTTGAACTTGGTCTCCAAGTGACCTTACTACAGTCCACATGTCTAGCCAAAACACCCTCCTATACTTGCGATGTGTACAAAGAAGAAAATCTCAGTGAGCCTCCCTGCTAGTTTAGGTGATGACATGGCAGTGTTGACTTTGTATTTAACTTTGACCAACAATCACAAGCACACTTAAGCAATGGAAATAAACAAGCAAGTCAATCCTAGTCAACTTAGTACTAATTTTAGCCATAATGTGACAGTCACTGGTCTAACTATTGACTTTGATCAAAGTCAACTGTATAGAAAAGAAAGTAGATATTATAATTAACCACTCCTTAAAAGAAATTTCGTACTTGAAATTAAATTTAAAAGTTAGAGTACTTACTCGAATAAAGTTGGGTAGTTGGATTTCATTTCGTCTTCCCCCTCCCAAGTCGTTTCTTCGACTGCATGGTTCCGCCAGATTAACTTCACGAATTGAATCGTCTGATTCCGAAGTACTTGATCCTTTTGATCCAAAATCTTCACTAATTTTTCCTCGTACGTTAGGTTCTGGTAGACTTTCAGTGGTTCATACTTGATAACGTGTGAGGGATCATGCACATACTTCTGTAGCATTGATAAATGAAAAGCATCATGAATGCTAGGAGATAGCGCTAAATGATAAGCTAAAATTCTGACTCTTTTCAGTATCTCAAAAGGTCCGATGTAACAAGGACTTAGCTTTCCTTTTTTACTGAACATCATTAGACCTTTCAATAGTGCAACTTTGAGAAACATCTTCTCTTTGACCTCAAACTCTAGGTCTTTTGTCAATTATTGGTAACTCTTCTGCCGATCTTGTGCAACCTTTATACTCAGTCTTATCTTGTTGATGATGGCACATGTCTATTGTAAAATTTCTGGCCCAATTAGCTTCCGCTCTCGAACTTCATCCAAATGAATCGGGGATCCGCACTTTCTTCTGTAGAGAGCTTCATACGAAGCCATTCCGATAGTTGAGTGATAACTATTATTGTAAGGGAACTCCCAACTCCCTTAAAAATCTAGCATACATGCTCTCAACATATCTTTCAATATCTAAATAGTTCACTTTGATTGGCCATTAATCTGTGGATGGAAGGCGGTGCTAAAGTTCAACTTGGTTCCCATTGCTTTATGTAGACTCTTCCAAAATGATGATGTGAACCTTGGGTCTCAGTCTGAAACTATTGACACTGGCACACCATGAAGTCGTACAATCTCATCAATATACAGTTGTGCCAATTTGTCCATTGAGTGAGTCATTTGTATGGGTAGAAAATGAACTGATTTGGTAAGTCGATCCACAATCACCTAAATGGCATTATTGCCACACTAGGGCGAGGGTAAACCGACAACGAAATCCATGGCGATGTGTTCCCACTTCCATTTTGGAATTAACAACGATCTTAGCAAGCCAGATGGTCTCTGATCCTCGATTTTCACCTATTTACATGTCAATCACTGCTCTACAAACTTTGCTATGTCACGCTTCATGCCAATTCACTACAAGATTTTCAAGAAATCCCTGTACATCTTGGTAGCTCCTAGATAAATAGTATAAGGAGTACAATAAGTCTCCATCAAGATTTCCTTTTTGATTTCTTCATTTCAAGATTCTCCTTTAAACTTGATCTTCTTGAAACACTTCATCGTTGATCTTCATAAGAGTCGTATCCTTAGCTTGACCTTCCTTTATTTGTTCACGATAGAGGGTTGAAATGTGAGCGTAGCCAACATGGATGAGTATTGATTAAGGACTAACTCAATATCCATTCTTCTCAGGTCCATCAAAATGTACAGTTAGATAGTGATCAGGCTTCTGCTGAAACTTGCGCACTTCCTACTCAGCACATCAGCCACTATATTTTCCCTGCCCGGATGGTAGTTAATTGAACAATTGTAGTCTTTTACCAACTCCAGCCATCTTCTTTGCCTCAGATTCAACTCTTTCTGAGTAAGGAAACACTTGAGACTCTTGTGGTCAGTGTAGATATCGCACTTTGCTCCAAACAGGTAATGTGCCAAATCTTCGAGCAAACACCAATGCTATAAGCTTTAAATCATATATAGGGTAGTTGTATTCATACGGCTTCAACTGATGTGGAGTTTAAGAGATCACTTTACCACTTTGTATGAGTACACAACCCAGACCTTTACCTGAAGTATCATTGTAGATTACAAAGTTGTCCTCGCTATTTAGTAGAGTGAGCACAGGTGCTGAAACCAACTGCTTCTTGAGTTCTAGGAAACTCTCTTCACACTCTTTAGACCAAATAAACTTCCTTTAGTTCTTCAACAACTGTGTCAATGGCAACGTAATCTTTGAGAATCCCTACACAAATCTACGGAAGTATCCAGCCAAACCTAGAAAACTTCTAGCTTCTCAAACATTGATTAGCGTTTTCCAGTCTTGAACCATTGTAACTTTACTGGGATCTACTTGGATACCCCTACTTGATATAACATGTCTAAGAAAAGTGATGATTTCCAACCAAAACTCACACTTCTTAAACTTCGCATACAACTACTTTTCTCACAACGTATGCAATACTAACTTCAGATGCTCTACATGCTCAACGGCCAACTTCAAGTAAATAAGAATGTCATCAATAAACACCACAACAAACTTATCTAAGTGCTCATGAAATACTCGATTCGTCAAGTCCATAAATGCTGCCAGTGCATTTGTCAACCAAATGCATTACTATGAAATTGAAATGACCGTATCTTGCTCGAAACGCACTCTTCGGTCTGACCTCTTCTTTGATATTTAGCTAGTGATATCCTGACTGTAGATTGATCTTTGAGAAAGTACTTGTTCCCTACAATTGGTTGAACAGATCATTAATCCTCGGCAATAGGTACTTATTTTTTTATTGTTAATTTGTTGAGCCCATGGTAATCAATGTACAACTGCGTTGATCCGTCCTTGTTCTTAACAAACAGAACTGGCACTCCCCAAGGCGAAACACTATGTTTAGTGAATCCCTTATCCAAAAGGTCTTGTAGTTATTTCCTTCAGCTCTATTGGTACCATTCTACAGGGTGTCTTTGAACTGGGCGCAGATCCCGGTACCAGATCAATAATGAATTCCACTTCTCGATCCGGTGGTAACTCTGATAGCTCATCAGAAACAAATCTAAGAAGTCACAAACTACCTGACATCTTACAGTTTTAGAGTTGATGGTTCTTTATCGTAAACGCTGACAAGATAACCTTGGCAGCGTCTACGTAAACACCTCAGTGCTTGTAGTGCAGTAAACAACCTTGGTTACGATCTTAGCTTTGACCTTTTAAACTCAAAATACTGGGCGCCAATGGGGTAAAATTGTATTCTTTTCTCCTTGCAGTCGATGTATGCTCTACTCTTAGACAACCAATCCATACGGAAGATCAACCCGAAATCAAACATATCCAATATGATCAAGTCGGCATGCAACTTCTTGTTACCGAGACACACCTCGTAAGAATTCAACATAAACGATGCACACATACTAACACCAGATGTTGTAACAACACACAAGACACCATCAAGACTAACTGGTTTAAGAGTTAACTTAGATGCAAACCGTCTAGATACGAACAAGTGCGTGGCAACTATATCAAATAAAGTATAAGCATCCAGTCCTTGTAAAGAAATTATACCTGCCATCACTGCTGCATTCTTTCTCCGAGTTCAGGACAGTCTCGTATCATGTGACTAATTTTACCACACTTGAAGCACGCTCCGGTCTTCTTCCAGCACTCTCCAATATAATTGTTGTCGCATGATTAGCACTGGGGAATGTTAGGTCGGTTCCCACTCCCTTTAGGCTTCTTGTTGTCATTTCTGTTGCTGCAGTTATTGCTCCACTTCCTTCCCCCCATCTTCCTCTTAAGCTAATTACCACCTCTCTAGGGTTTCTTTTGGGAAAATGAACTTTGTTCTGAAGTCTTGGTCACTTCAAAGGTTAGATCCTGCACAATCAAGTAGATCCGCTGCAAGCCTCTGTATAAGTAGGCAATCATAGTACTGCTATGGTATTGTAGAGTTCCGATCACAATCCTTTCTCAAACCACCATGCCTTCCTTGGTACCCACCAAGTATGACACATAATGAGAAAGTTCATCAAACTTCCACTTTTACTAAACTAAGGAAAGGCTTCGTTGAGCCAGTTTTAGAAATTCTGCTTCTTTTTCATCCCGCTTAATAATCAGAATGTACTTTTCCAGAAATAGCTCCTTGAAATGAGTCCACACCATTGGGTTTTCTTCAGTATGGTAGGCTCTTTTTACCATATCCCACTATTAACTAACCCCTCTTTTGAGCATGAAAGAGGCACTTATGACCTACTGAGACTCTGAGAAATCCATTAGTGTGAAAATCTTTTCTAGCTCTCGGATCCAATCCTCAGCTACCAATGGATTGGTTAAGCCTTCGAACACTGGAGAATAAAAACGTTTGAACTACACTAGGACTCCACTAATTCCGTTTGACTACTAGAATCCTTCGCGTAACACTTGCCAAAGCCTCAAGAAGCAGACTGGCCATATATGTTGTGTTATTCTTATGAGTGTTATTAGCATCTCGTGCAACGCGTGGCATCTTAAAATAAAAGAGTTCCAAACAGGATAAACATGATAGCAAAATATGAGAGATAACTAAAATAACACAGAAGTAGCACTTTAATTATAAAGAAACTATCATACGACAGATAAGTAAGGAAAATAGATAACAAACACTTTACAAATGACAACTTATAACTACTAATATTACTACTATAGCAAAAAATAACTAGACCCTCTCTTTCTAAACTTCTGCAGGAAACTCCTCTGGGTCTTCTTCATCTTTAGGATCCTCCTTCTTCTTCTTCAGGGTCCTCTTCTTCCTCGGGATCCTCTTCTTCCTTGGGATCCTCTTCTTCTTTAGGGTCCTCATTATATGTACTTCTCTCCACTGCACGTCGGACTTCAAAACCAAGGTGAGCCAGATGCTTAGTTAGTGCTTCCTGCTTGCCAGGGTCGTCCCAGTACTGATGTATATACTAGTGATACATCATATACCCATAGTCTTTTTGGAACTAATCCAACTCCCTCGAATCAATATAATGCACTCCATAACCAACTAGAGGAACAGCATTAGAAAAACTACTCAAGAACCAAGCTACTTCAAGCTTTTTATGCTCTAGGTCTTGGTGCATTGATTCTTTAAACACTCCGATGTCCTTGCACTCAACTCTGGAGGATGATACTTGGTTAGGTGCTATCATGCGATGAGATGGCTCTCCCTCCACCATGACATCTTTTCTTGGGCACTGACATGTTCCATCGGATGGTCTCTTAGTCCCCACCTCAGCCCGATGAAGATTAGCCACTATGTCACACTAGAAGAATGTCGACTCTAAACTCAATCTCGATCTCTTGGAGATTCGCTCCTCCACCAGCTCATGACTTTGCTTGTGCGAAATGCGTGAAAAAGCAGTCACTAACAGACCCATCTTAACATAACAAATCAAACAAAAGTACAGAGTCACACCATAATACAAACTTAAGTACAAGTAAAACAATTTTACCTTTTGTGCGCGAGTGGACACTAGTGTAGGCTATTAGTACAAAGTTTTAACAAAACTTGAGCTCTGATATCAAAAACTATAACACCCCTTTACTCAAGTCCGGAGACCCAACTAAAGTAATGCTATAATAGAATACATTTAAAATAATCTAATGAAAACGTTCCATTGGACAAAATTAAAATAAGAAATAAAAATTTTCTTTACTCTTTAGGACACATTTAAAACCTTGAATATTAAGTAAAAACTATAGTAATTAAAAATTTAAAACTAAACATATTTTTTTACATAGACCCACAATGTAAAGAAAATTATCTAGTTAATCAGAGTATTACATAATCTAAAAGGAATTAAAAAGTGCAAAAAAATTGTATCTATACTATAACCCTTCTCCAACCAGTCTACCAAGCCAATCAAGCTAAGCTTTCAGAGTTACCTAGCATAGAAAAATAAATAAGAGTGAGTGAAAAATCACTCAATAGATTTCTGACAAGCATATGGTAATGCAATGCAATATGCTAATAGAATGTTAATATCTATTGAACACCGATTTTCCCTTTAATTTTATTTCCTTTCTTATCATAAATCATATGCAAAATATAATTTTTTCTAATAGACTTATGAAATGATATTTAAAACTGACGTTCGTAGGACTTTCCATAAAGCATAATTTCTTGATCACACTAAAGCTAGTTACCTATCGTCAATTGTTATTTCCTAAAGTAGCACAATTTTCAAAAAACATGATTCTCTTTGGAAAAATCGGTTGAGTTATACAAAATCAAAAAACTTCTATGACATACTTCGATGCATATGAATACTCATGATTTTCTTAACTATGATAAGCATTATCTCAGTATCTAAAGTAGATACCGAGTCCGAAACATTCAGAAACCAAGCCAAAACTCATTCATAAACAATATCAAATCCAATAAGAATTATTCAAAGGTATATCACACCTTAACGCATATATAATCCAAAATAAGTATAAATCATTTATTAGTACGAACTCAAGTTTTAAATAAGTAATTAAAATCTAAAAAAAAATAGAAATTAAGCATTAGGAATTAAATTCCGAAATAAGCATTACTAAATGAAAAATTACACATTTATTAAATAGTTAACTAACTTTATTAAACTTAACTAAATAAAATATAAACATAATTAAACCTAAAGATGATACTGTATTAATTATTGGTAAAAAAGAGAATTTATTTAAGTAAAGGGGAACCGACTTTTAATACTATATTATGTTAATTTATTCAAACTGATTTCAGCATGCACAACTAATTTATAAAAATTATAACCAACTCATTTTAACTAAGATTTTCATGATTGAAAAGCCAAAACGTCCATGACTTAACATACTATAAGGGAAAAATATTCCACAGTAATAACAAAAATTTCAACCTAGTCAAAAGAAATAAAATCTGTGGGTGCAAGTGTAGTATTTTATTCCAGAATTTTCTAGAAAATGAATAAATTTGTAAAATGCATAACTCACTCATTTCAACTATTATTTAAGAAATTCTAAAACCAAGCTAACTATGACTCAATGTATTATAAGGGAAAAATATGATTAAATTTTTTTTAAAAAAAATTAATAACTAATAAAACCCATCAAGGCCTGTGAGTCAAAGCGCAGGATTTTGCAGAAATACCCAAATAACCAATGGATTTATAAAATTTAGATCTCCCTCATGAAAATTCCGACTTTAGTGATTCGAAAGCCAGATTGTTTGTCACAAACCCAAATTTATACAGTACAAGTTTCACAAATTTTGGACAAATATAAACAATGTTGGTACCCAGCCAAAGTGCATAGATTTTTCAGGAAATTTCAAATTAACACTACTCATGCATTCATAATCATGTATAGGTCTAGATCTAATCATTAATCCACCAATCCACATTTTCATCATCACAAATACAACATACAGCAACCTAATGACATTATTTCAAAATAAAAACCATAGCAAAACATAGAAAGGAGGAAGAAAATAGCTAGATCTATAATAAAACATACTCAGAACTTTCAAAAGCAACAAAATCAAAAGTGGATATGGAACCTATCTTTGATTAGCTTTCAACACTTCTTAAACACCTTGATTAACAAGATTAATATTGTAAAACACAACTGCAAGTGGTGGCTCCCCCTTGCTCTCTTCCTTTATTGAAGTTTCCTTGCCTTTTTCTTGAAAAACAATTGATTTTCCCTCCAAACCTCTCACTCCTTCAATTTCTCTCACTAGAAAAATAATTCTCTTTCTAGGAAGGGTAGGGCCGGCTGCTGTGGTGCATTTGGGGTCTTGGGTCTCATGAAAAGGTGCTTATAAAATGGGTGCTAGGGTTTTTAATGAGGTGGCAAAAGAAGATTATCTTTTTTACCAAAGTTTGTCCAAGTCAAACTTGACCTCCAAGTGACCCCACTGCACTCAACAGGTCTAGCCAAAACACCTTCCTACACTTGCCATGTGTACAAAGAAGAAAATCCAATTAGCTTCCCTGCTAGTCAAGATGATGATGTAGCAATGTTGACTTCGACTTTGTTCTTTACTTTGACTTTGACTTTCACCAACAATCATAAGCACACTTAAACAATGGAAATAAACAACCAAGTTAATCCTAGTCAACTTAGTACCAATTACTACCATGATGTGGCAGTCACTAGTCTAACTGTTGACTTTTACTAGAGCTGACTTTGACCAAAATCAACTTTATAGAAAAGAAAACAGATATTACAATTAAAACCAATGTACTTCCTACTCACGTTAGCTACTACATGAGCTTTTTTGAGATGATCATTAATAGTGCAATCATAATCCTTCACCAACTCCAACCATTTACTTGTCTCATGGTCAACTCTTTTTATGTAAAGAAATACTTCATGTCTGTTGTCATTTGTGTAAATATCGCACTTTGCACCATAAATATAGTATCTCTAAATCTTTACCGAAAACACAAAGTCTGCTAACTCCAAATCATATGTTGGATAATTGTGTTAATATAGATTCAATTGTCATGACATGTAGGCAACAACCTTCTCATTCTGCATAAGTACACACCCAATTCTTTTTCCGGATGCATCAATATAAATCATTAACTTATCTTCTTTAATTGGTGTCATGAGTACAGGGGTTGAAATTAACTTCTCTTTCACCTCCGAGAAACTTCTCTCATAATCTTTGGTCCACAAAACCTTCACATACTTTTCATTAATTGCATCAATAAAACAACAATCTTTGAAAACCTTTCCACAAATCTTTTATAATAATCAACCAAACCTAGGAAACTTCAAATTTCTCTTGCATTTGTTGTCCTCTTCAAATCTTGGATAGTGGCTGCGTTGCTCGAATCAACTTGTATTCCTTAGACACCATATATCCTATAAAAAAAGATTTTCTCAAGCCAAAATTCATGCTTTTTGAACTTGGCAAAAAGTTGTTTCCTGTGTAACCTTTACAATAGGAATTTCAAATGCTCCTCGACATTCTTGGACTAAACTAGTATGTCATTGATAAAAAAAAAAAAAATTGTCCAAATAATCTTGTACACATGGTTAATTTAATCCATGAAGGTCTTAGGTGTACTTTTAGGAAATGTCCTCTTCCTTTATCTTTAATTGATGGTATCCCAATCAAAGATCTATTTGTGAATATACACTAACTCCTTGTACTTGATCAAACTAATCTTCAATTCTTTATAACAAATACTGATTCTTAATTGCCACTCATTTTACTTTCCTATAATCAATGCAAAATCATATTGATATATCCTTCTTGTTTACAAATAAAATTGGTGCTCCCATAGGAACACTCTTGGGCAACTAAAACCTCTTTCTAACAGTTCTTGTAATTGCTCTTTCAACTCCACAGGTGTCATTTGGTATGGTGCCTTGGATATAGGTGTGTTTCTCGATATCATAACAATAGTGAATTCTACTTCTTAGTTGGATAGAAATTGTGGTAATTCCTTGAGAAATAAATCCAACACTCATTTACAGTCTTAATATGATGAAGTCCTCATGAACACTTTTGTGCTTGCATTGTAAAAATCATTCAAGGTAAATGTCTAACCTTTGTATCCTAAAATGCAAAGAAATTTTCATTCAATGGATTAAAGAGAACTCACTTCTCTTGACATACAATTTTTTCTCTATTTTTGGATAAACAATCCACATGAAAGATAATATCAAAATCAAACATATTAAGTACAATCAATTCCACACATATTATGTTGCCTCCAAAGGAAACTTCATAAGATTTAAGTATAGAATTAGCACACATAATAATACCAAATTCATGGAGCTTAAATCAAATCAAGCATAAGTCTTGAGGTTACCTATGCTAATCGTTCCTGTAACTACAGATATAATAGGACCGTACCCTAGATGGGACGCACCTCGAAGAAATTCTACTAAATTTTAGCAGAACCAACCTCCTCTAAAACTTGGACTAACCCAATTTGTACTTACACAGAAAACACATTTTCAATATATATCCAGTGGCTACAGTAAATGCTAATGGAGTTCCCACAATAACAATTTAATCCAAAATACAAAAATTATCAAGAAGTACAAAGTTTTAACATAAAAATACAAGTGGTACTAGGATGAGGGATTCTCAAAGCAGTTTAAATTTTCACAAAAATACCCAAAACATGAAATACATAAATAAAAAAGTAGAAAATAAATAATATATGGTACAACAATAGAGTCTAACTCGAAAAGGAGATAAAAAAATATCAATGATGCCAAACATGGAAGGCTTACCACTATCAACTGGGACACACTGTGAGATCTTTAAGAAAAGAATAAATAAATCTAATGAGATAAAACTCAATGAGTGGATCTATAAAATAGTATAATTAAAATAATTTATTGGAAATATAAACTTTCTAAACAATTTTAAAAATATATGTATATATAAAAAGAAATATATATAGTAATAATAAATACTTTTACACATTTCCCTCGATCAATAAAAAATCTTGTACACCAAGTTAGCAACTTATAATCACAAGAGGAAGGAGTTCTACATTATACTATTCTTGGCATCCGAAGGCGTAGTAAAGAAGGGTGAGGAGATGGGACTTGCATGATACTAACCGTGGCATCTCAAGGCATAACATAAGGGGATCACAATATAATATTCAATTCAATGTGACGATAAACATAATATATCCTCTACCAATCAATATATGTGTCAAGAGTACACATAGCGTACAAAACAATAGTAAATCCATCATCATTTTTTATTATAAAGCATTTTCATCATGCTCATAGTAAGTTTATGTCATCATGCCAGTTATTATTTTAAATAACTAATATATTTATTTATATGCTAAAAAAATAAAGAAATTAATTACTTCAGTATAGTTTTAATTTCGAAAATACTTAATAAAATAAATCTCAATATTAAAATTTGATGTAAGAGAAAAATTTAATTTAATTCATGTTAAATCTACTCACATATAGGATCACTGCTGATCATTAAATATGTCCACTCCAGTATATACATGAGCTACTAATCCTAAATAATACCAAAATAATTCTATTTCATTTAGAAAAAATACATCCAACACTTAAACAATCCTAAACAATTTTATTGTGCACAATTATTCTGGAATCGCCATTGGTTTGGGGATCCATTTCTAAAACTACCAAATCATTCTCAGCCAAATCACCCATTATCCTTAATTATTACCAATAACACCTTAATGTTACAAAAATTATTCAAAGAACAATTATTGGGGTTCAATGACCTAAAACTTTGAATTTACTCTAACCACCAAATTAGCACTTTTTTGCAAACCTTAACCAAAATTGACATATTATATACCAAATCGAAACCCACAACACGAGGAACAAGAATCTACCTTTTGTTTGGTTTGAAAACACCCGGGTTGGCTAGAATCTCACTGGTAAATGGCAATTCAAAGTGGTTTTGTGATTTCTACAAAATGAAGCACAAAAAAACAAAAAGAAGCTTGAATTTCAGCTTAGGGGTTGAAAAAAGGGCAAAAAGTACAACCTTTTGGATAAAAACTCACTGAAATCAGGTGATTGGAGACGAGAAAGCTGGTGGTCTAGTTATGATCTTCAATGAGAATGGTGACTATTGGGTGCGTGGATGGCAAGCAAATCTAGTGGTGGTGGTGCAGTGGCATGGTTTTCCTACTAGTGCAAAGAGGAAGAAGGATAGAGTGATATGGAAAACACATAAAAATAAAAATAGATGAGGGCGAAGAAGGAGAAAGAAAACAAAAATGGGTTGTTAGGAATTTTTAAAATTTATGTTGCAAAATTATGATTTTTCCACTGACTTCTCATAACCATAACTTACACACTATACCTCTAATTTACATGTACTTCCTATCTACGAACTCGTTTCGACAATCACTACACAATGATACCAAAGTCAAAACTAAATTACATATGTAGCAAAAAAAAAAAAGAAAACACAACTTTTAATGTATCGAAAGGTGAAACTTCAATCAAAATAATTTTTTCTTGCATAATTCTAAGTATAGGTTATTAAAAGATGGGTCTTTCTCCGCTTCATTCTTAATCATTGCATAAATCCTTTCATGCATGGGCTTTTGCTCTTTTGAAATCTCTAGGTAATCATAAAACAAATATCCAACCTTCCCACACTTAAAGCATGAGCTGGTTTTTATATTACATTCTTTGGCATGACATTTTCCATAAGTTGTATGGGGAGGAATATCTTTCATTCCTTCTTTTTTCTTATACTTTTCTTCTCCATCCTTAAATCCATGATTCTTCCTCTTATTGCGGCTCCATGACTTCTTTTCAGTTGTTACTACCCTTTCCACAACCGTGGCCTCAGTCATGGGGTCATCATTGACTATAAATTGTGCCTTTCGGAAAATTGCCGCATAAGTGTCAAGTTGCAACATGGCAATAACCTTGTAAAGGTCAAGTCTAAGTCCCGCTTTAAAGTGTCTTACCTTACGCTCCTAAGTTTGCACCATTTGAGGTGCATACCTTGATAGTTTATTAAACTTCCTCTTATATTCCACTAAGGAAAGGTTTCCTTGAATCAAATTGATTAACTCCGCTTTCTATTCATTCTTCTTCACCAAATGGGAATACTTTTCAAAAACAATTCCCTTAACCTACTCCATGCCATTGGATTGTCATATCTCATCAATGACTTGCCCCTTTCTTAAGTATAAATGAGGCACAAGTGACATTTTGTGTCTTGGCACACGTCATTAAAGTGATAATCTTCTCTATCTCCCTTATCCAATCTTCAACAAGGGTTAGAGGAACTTTCAAAGGATGTTTGATACATCCTTCAAAAATGTTCCATTACAGTTGTCCAACCACCTTGTTGCATTTACCCTTAGATGGCGGCTGTAACACCCCCTAACCAAACCTCACAGATCCAATCTAGAGGACGCTACTTATATAGCACATGATATAAAAATAAGACTACTAACTTTTTTTTTTCCTTTTTATTTCATGTCCATAAAAATAACAATACTAACTTTAAAATTAGCATAATACTAGTAATAATAATATTAATTATTATGTTTTAAAAATCATAACTCACATGTAAAAAGAATTTAACAAAATATCTTGATCTTATAAACTTATTAAACAGAGTAAAGAAATTAAAACATAGCGTAGCGGAAACATAACATCTTATTAACTTGGATCATACAAATCAATATCACTTCGCAAATATCCTAAGTCCCATGTTCCTCTTAATCAATTTTAGAGTCATTAAATACATACATAAGCAAACAAGAGTGAGTGACAAAACACTTAGCAAGTTCCACAATGCACACACACACAACATGGAACGCTTCAGCTTATGCGTGAACCAACATGCTAGCTTACTTACAAATAAATTTTGCATAGTTCAAACCAAAATTTCTTTATTTAGTTTGAAAACAAAACCACCATTGTAGGACTTCCATACACATATACGTGGGAGCTATTACTCATCTAATCCATATAAATATCCCTTGAATAACTGAGCAGCATATCCCAAGAGACTTCAAACCACAAAGAAGCATATCTATGTATGTAAGGTAAAGGGATGACTTGCATCCTAGCCATGCAAGCACAAATTGATGCCAATAACTCCAGTTAAAGAGCATTAGCTATGTTCCTCTTAATTAGTTTTAGAGTTATTACCTACACACATAAGCAAACAAGAGTGAATGACAAATCACTCAGCAAGTACCACAATGCACACACATAACATGGAATGCTTAAGTTTATGCATGAACCAACATGTTTGCTTACTTACAAATAAATCTTGCATAGTTCCAACCAAAACTTCTTTATTTAGTTTGAAAACTAAACCACCATTATAGGACTTCCATACATATATACATGGGAGCTATTACCCATCGATAATCCATACAAATATCCCTTAAATAGTTAAGCAACATATCCCAAGAGACTTCAAACCACAAAAAGGCATATGTACGTAAGTGAAGTAAAAGGGACAACTTGCATCCTAGCCATACAAGCACAAACAGACGCCAATAACTCCTGCCAAAGAGCATTAGCCTTACCCTCATTATGAGTCATCCTACATACTTAAATCCATCTACATGTGCCCATGTAAACCCTACAAACTTGGCCAGATCAATAAAATTAAGCCTTCTCTTATGCGGTTCCATACATATATAAACTCCAAATCAAACTTGTCCATATTTGCCTACAAGGTGATTCTCTTGGAAACGTATTTTACTTTCAATAAATCTTGATGATGTACATTTGTTGTAAAACTGAATTTTACATTCACAATTGGATGCACATGCTCATGCTTACATACTAGTGATCATGCATACCTTATTTCACAAACTAAGAAACCAAGTGAACATGCATTCATCAACCTATCATATTTAAAACATATATTTCATGAAAAATTATCACAATAAAAGCTTATATAGGTTTTGGCTATCTTCAATCATAAGTAATACAATCCATACCATGCACACACTTATATTTCTATTTATTTTTGTAAATTTCAGCAAGCTATTTTCGCAGAGAAATTCTTAAGTACCATGCATAACCAGAAATTTTAGCCATAATTAATCAAACTTGTCATATATGATCTCATGTTATGTAGTATCAAAATTTTCAGCAAGCATATTTTAATCTATTAGTTAGTGGTGACATGATTTTTTAAATAATAACAAGTGTACACAAATCCAAAAAATTACAGCAATATAATATAGGTTCAAGCTTACTTAAAACATGAATAATTGGTGGTTTAACAAAGCTAATATGCCCAGAATCTAGCAAACAATAATCCTTTTTAAAATTGAATAAAAGCAATCTTAAACTTAGGAAAGCTTTTTGTTCAATATTAACCTTATTGAGATTAATCAAATCTATTCGTTAACATACATAATCAGCCATGATTTAAAGATTAATCAAGATAAAAAAAAAATTAGTCTTGCCACTTGTATAAGGGTAGGCCATTAGAGAAAATTAGGGTTTAGTGTGCAATATTGTATAAATCAAAATTTTCTTATAAATACGTATGATTTTTAGCAATACCATGAAATCCTATCTTAAATCTAATTTTTCTAGCACACACAAATTCATAATATCATGCTTAAATCATCAAATCAATCCACATAAATTTTGGAGAAGAAGAGAGATTCAACACACATATGAACAAACAACAAATAAATCTGAAACTTACCTTTATTCTTCAAAAACCCTTCAAATTCCTTACTTGATCACACAAAATTTTCTCTCAATTTTTGTCTAAGAAATTTCAGCACTAAGAGGAGAGGAGAATGCAAAAAAAAATTTCCTCTAAATGCCTTTTAATTTATAGACAAAAACCCAGTCAAAGCTTTCCTAGTTTCTTATTTCTTACTTTCCTTATTTCAAATAAGGAAAATAACCAACCATATAATTATCAAATAATGCCAATTGCAATTAGAAAATTCAAATATCAAACCCCCATATAAATGGGCGACAACTATAAAGTCACACACATACACATACGTGCTGGTATAAGACGACTGACCTTGCACCTGTTATGCACAGGTTAGGGAATTGCTGTACATCAAACCATGCCAGGCACCTATCATTACGCCTAACACGCATGGGTTTGAGGAACAAACTGAACCTTGAGTCATGTCAGGCACCTAACAAAGAGTTTGTTATTGCGCCTGACATATTCTGACTTGAAGTCCACATAGCGCTTCTCAAAACTTACACATATACAATCACACAAAGCATACATGTAAAACTTCATAAATAAATGCACCAACAAGCAAATTTTGGAGGCGATTATTACAGCGGCATTAGTTACCGCTTGTATAAAATTTTGCATCATGACTTCAACATTGACTCCTTATTTGGATTTGTGGGCCTACTAGGATGTACCATCTAAGGAAGTAAACAAATTGACATTTAATTAGTGTAGAACAAATTTTAGACTATGCATAAATTAAGTGAACACAAAATCTCTTTCATTCAATCATATTCAAGTAAAAGAGAATAACTCATACTTTATTAATTTCAAATAATTGTTTAACAACTTTTATTTATTTCATCTTAGAAACTTAGAAGAAGAAAAACATAAGCAAACTAATAACTATGAAACAGAGTCCTAAACTAAGATAGAAAATCCTAGAGCTTAATCTTCACTAAAATATCCACCATGGTATCCATCACTATGATAGTATGAAGGAGTTTTGGGATCCTCTTCTTCATTATCATTCAAATCCCAATCATTCTTCTCTTCCACACCAACATAAATCATATCATAATCATCATTTTCCATATCACCTTTTGAAATTTTATTGGAGACTTTGGAACTACACTTATAGAATGAGTTGGAGAAAGATTCAAATTCTTCTTTCTCCAATTATTTCATAAACTTTCTTATTATTGCTTCATCTTTCTTTAGCATCTTCATACATTTTCTCTTATAGTCTTCCATACTAGTGAACCAAGCTGATAGGTTTTCTCCTTTCCCAAAATGTAAAGCATTGTGAAACCCCTAATTATACTTCCTCATCATGAATCTTTGTTCTTTGTCCAATAATGCATTAAATGCTATGTCTCATTTGTCATTGTTCTCGGTATCAACTTCTTGGTTGACTTCCTTCAAAGTCACTCACCATGATAGAATCGGCCTTGGAACCACTTTGGTGTACGTAGTGATGTTCAAGATCAGCTCTGGAATCATAATAACGATGTAATCTATGGGGTCACTAACCTTTATGTACATCTTAAAAATAAAACGTATTCATTTTAAGTTATTATAAAGTAAAGAGAATGTACCTTGGGATTGTAGATGAGTTCTCGGGGCAAGCATGATTAGTACACATACATATATCTCTCAAAGCTTATAAAACATGCCATAAAGTCTTTAAAACTGGACTCTAATAGTAAACTATAACACCTCCTAATTAAACCTTAAGGATTCAATTTAAGAGATATTAAACTTTCAAATACACAAGTAGGAAAAGACCATATAATTTTCGACAATCACACAAAGTTCTATATATATATATATTTTTTTTTTCCATTTAGACAATTTACTACATATTACCATTTAACCTTTATGTTTTCCTTTACTTTGGATCATAACAAATACAATGACCCAAATACAAACACCATAACAATATAAATTTCAACTATAGCATGGTTTAGAGGACAATATTAAACAAAAATTAATAACTCCAGGCATTATTGAAAACCTAAGTCTAATAATTAAAGATTTTAAACTTTAAATCAACCATCTCAAAATACTTACTATTAAACGAAAACTCCTAAGTAATAATTTCTAAAACAAAGCAATGCAAAAGCAAAACATATCTTAATCATGCACCAGTGCCACACAAGAAATACCATCACATATGCCCAAGTGTTAAATTCACTACCTACACACATTCAAGCAACAAAGAGTAAGCCACTCAGTAAGTTCCACATGAAAAATGGAAATGCACCATGGAATGCAAGTGTATATTTAAATTCAAAAATTCAAGTCCAATTTAAAAATCCATAACAAATCCATGCATACATATGTTTCAAATTAATGATTCTCTTTTCCAAACCAACACATATATTTTAGTTCAAAGAAAAGACATATTATGTAGGACTTTTCCAAATTATAAGCATGAAAGTTTCATTAAAAATTACACGCTTTAGGAGCAAATACCCATCGTTATTCCAATTAAAGTTTCATAAATAGTTTGACCAACATAATCCAAGAAAAATTCATCACAAAGAGGTATATGATTGTTAGTAGGGTTAATCACAAGTCGTATTTTAGCCATGCAAGTAACAAGTGTCATACACTCTCGTAAAGAGTAATAGTCAACCCTCATTATGATCCTCAATGAGTCATCACACATATACAAATATGTTTATGTATGCCCATTAAACTCCGAATACTCAAAGGTACCATTTAAAACTTGAGTATTCGCTTGTGTGGATTTCCAAAACAGATATCATAAGCTCCAAATATATATATATATATATATATATATATATATATATATATGTATGCATATTATTGCTTACATTTGGTCATATTAAATCATATCATTGCTTTAAAAAGTTGGAATCATTCTTTGGAAAACTCTTTTAGAACTGAAACATGTATAAAGCAAAAAACTAAACTTTTTCATATTTATGCTATCATGTTAATATGTATGCAAATATGCTTATCATTATGCAACATCACACTTAATCATAAAACCAAGGTCCGACAACATTAATTTTATATTCAAGCATGTTCAACTTCATGTGTTCAAGTCCATAAATAATATATATAAGCATATACAGAATTAGCTACCATGTACAGACCCTATACTAATCAACTAACTACCAAAAAAAATGAAATAATAATAATTCATTTAGTCACGAAAATGGTTGCTACAGCTTAAACTTTTGTAATAAAAGTATATATTGTTTACACTAAAATCAATGTCGTAACCGAATCCTATCAACTTATTGCAATTTTCTAGAATTTGGCATGTGTTGCTAAACTTTTTAGCAAAAACACCACATGAAATTCAATTTTGTAATTGATAGCCTCAAATTAGCTACAACGATATACATTATAGTAAAATTTTACAAGAAAACTTGAAATATTTTTGCATCAAATTTCCGATCAAAAAAATTAATGATGTCACATAACTTTTACCATATGTTATTTCTAATTGGAACAAAATAAAAAAATTATTTTTAATTTTATGCAGCTATAAAACTAGTTTATCACTAATCAGTATTAATAAAAAATTAAATTTTTATTACAAAACTACATCATTTATAGAAAAGCATTTCAACCCTACCTTTTATACCCTTCCTCCCCTCACATCTTTCTCCTTCATACACTTTCTCTCATGCTTGATCAAGCCGCTCCTTCAACACAAATCACTCTTCATCAAGCCCTTCTCGTGCTCACTTGTTATCCTCTTCTTTCTTCCCCTCCTCATGTTTGCTATCAATCTCTTTCTCTTCCCTCTCCGTGCCACCAATGGCAGCCTCTGTAGCTGTAGACAAGACCATGAATTAGGACCTACTTCTCTAAGATTTCGACTTCCCACCATTCGATGTTGCCAAAGCTAAGCATGTGCAGCCTGGGATTCATACCCTCTTAAAGAAACTCATACGAAGTTTATTGTATTGTAATATCTACTTTCTTTTCTATGCAGTTGACTTTTGGTCAAAATTGACTCTAGTCAAAGTAAATAGTTAGACCGGTGACTATCATGTCATGGCAGTGACTGGTACTAATTTGACTAGAACTGCCTTGGTTATTTATTTTCATTATTTAAGTGTGCTTGTATTGTAAGTCAAAGTTGAAGTCAAAATCATCACTGTCACGTTATCACCTTGACTTGCAAGGGACTAACTAGGATTGTCTTTCCTATACACATGGCATGTGGAGGAAAGTATTTCGATAATAATTGATGTAAGCAGTAGAGTTATTTGGAGACCAAATTTAATTTGGTCAAAAGGTGGTTTTACTTCCATCATCTTCTTTAAACCCTAGGACCACCTTATTTAATTCTCGTTTTCAAGAGACCCAAACCTCATTTTGAACTCCCTTGCAGCAAACCACCCCTATTCAAGATAGAGAAATTACTTTCTAGTAAGAGAAAGTGAAAGAAAGTCAAGAAAAATCAAGGATTTTCAAAAGAAAAAAGCAAGGTTAACTCAAGTAAGAAGAAGAGGCAAGGTGGGCCGGCCACTTGGTAGGGTAGTTCTTAAAGTTTGGGTAATAGATCAAGGTGCTTGGGAAGGATTTTGAGCATTATCCAAGGTAGGTTTCCATTTTCATGTTTGAAGTGGGTTGTATGTAGGTCGAAACTAAGTTTTAGCTAGGTTCTTCTTATGCATGTAGACATTCTTTATTTTCTATTGATGTTTTTCTAAAATTGTGCCATATGATTTCTATTTCTTTTTCTTGTATTGGTAGTGATGAAAGTATGGATTAATGGAGTAATACCTTAATCTAAACTTGTTGATTACTTTGAGTTAATATGCTGTGTTGATCTGAAGTTATTTTGAAATTTTTGACCATTTGGCTAGATGTAAACCTTGGTTACTATTATCCAAAAATTTTAAAATTTTTGGATAATAGTAACCAAGGTTTACATCTAGCCAAATGGTCAAAAATTTCAAAATAACTTCAGATCAAAAATTTTAAAATTTTTACTATAAAAATTTTGATTTATTTTGCACATTTTATCTTTTAAATCACTTAATTTGGTGTTGTAATGAGTGAGATATGAATTTATAAAATTATTGATTTTTTGGGAATTTCTAGGAATATTCTACACTTACAACCATAAGTTTTGTTATGTTTGAAGGATTTTTATTTTTATTTATTTTTTACCATATTTTTTCTTTATATTACAGTGAATCATAGTCAGTTTGGCTTTAGAATCATGTAAATCGAAGTTGAATTGATTGTTTTATGAAGTTTACAAAATTTCTGATTTTCTAAGAAAATCTGAGTGAATTCTGTATCTATACGCATTGATTTTGCTATTTTTGACAAGTTTAAAATTTAATTATTTTTGTTTCATATTTTCATCTTAAACTCTATTGAGTCATGATCATTTTGGATTTTGAATCATATAAATCCAAGTTAAAATGAGTGAGTTATGATTTTTAAAAATTATTGTGCATGCTGAAAAGGGTTTGATTTAATTAATATTTCATTTTATTTTTATTATTTACTAGTATTAAAATATTTACGTATAATTAATGCAATCATGACTAAATTATAAATATATGTATTTGAGAAGTAAAGATGGTATTTCCCAAATACAATGATTGCACATTGAATTTATTAATTTATATTGATATAATATGACTGGTGATGGTTAATTACTTATGTACATTATACTGTGAATGGATGTGAGTTTTATTTAATATGCTGAGTTGAATAATTAATGTCACTGTGATTTCTAATATGTTGGAATTGTACTGGTTTGATGGTAATGGTATACTATTATAAACTGTGCATAGAATTGCTAGGTAGTTCATATGCACATGCATTGCATAAAAATAGTTTTGGAACAAAAACTTGGTTTTTGAGCAACAGAATTGATTTTCTCAAAGATTGAATATTTTTTAAATGAAAAAGTCATAGTCATGCATACATAGGCAACTAGATGAATGTGTTAGAGCCTTAATGATTGTGATAAGTGAACTATTAAGTGTAGGTCCATCAACTAGTAGGTGGGAGAGTGGATTCTCGTATATAGGCATATGCGAGCATATTGGTATATGTGGTAGTTATCACCCTAGTACTTGCATGACGCGGATGAAAACGGATTTCTTCCCCACTCATACTGTTTCCTCTAAATGGTTATAGTGATTGGGTTTCCTTGAAAATATGATGTGTGCTACTTTAGGAAACAACAGTTCTCGACAGGCAACTAGCTCCAGCGTGACTAAGAAGAGTTGGACTCAGATGTCACATGATATGGAAAGTCCAATGAATATTATTTTAAAAGCAATTTGTTTATGAAATATGAGTTTTCATGAAAAAAGAAAATCAGTATCTCGAGAAAGAATGGAAATAAAATTTGGCACGCATATGACATTGTATTTCCATGTGCATATTGGGAACCTCCTGTTTGTGTTTGTGTGTTTAGGTATTCTTGTGAGCAAGGACTATGTGGTTTGATCTCAATGAGGACGTGAAGAGTAAGGCAGATGCACAAATTTATGTTTCATATTTGTTTTCTTTTCTTTGAACAATAAACTCTGATTTTAAATGTTATTTTCTTTACGCTGTGGGTTGTATAAACTTTTACTTAGAACGTAAAGACTGAAAGTGCAGACTTGGAAGTGGCTTGGTGAGTGCATCAACCAGATGATTAGAGTTGGATACATGAGTTACACGAAGTTGCCCAGCAGCAACACGATCACGCACAAAGTGAAAATTGACACTAATATGTTTCATTTTGGAGTGAAACACATGATTCACACAAATATATGTCGTGTCAATATTGTCACAGTAGATTGTTGGAGTGACAGTGGATGTAATATGATGTTCCTTGAGAAGAGAAATCAGTCACATTATCTTAGTAGCCTTGTTAGCAATGGCTTTATACTCAGTTTTGGTAGACGACAAAGATACGGTCTTTTACGTGTTCGACAACCATGAAATTAAATTACCCCCAAGAAGACCATGTAGGTTGTAGTGGAAGTTCCATCATCCTTATTACCAGCCCAAATTGTATTTGAGAATGCACGAAGAGATAAGGAAGATTTTAGGTGAAGAAGGAGTCCATAGGATCTGGTGCCATTAAGGTAGCCTAAAAGTCTCTTAGCAACCCCCACTGCACCTCGGTCGGATTGTGCATGCTTGTTAACTATAAACGAGATGTTTGATTGAGTGAATGAGAGGTATTGAAGACTTCCAACTAATTTTTTAAGAAGAGGAACCCCATCATAGTAGAGGCTTCCTTTGGACCAAGCATGTGAGTTCTATCCAAGAGATCAATGATGTATTTTTGCTAAGGCAAAAAATTTTCCTCCTTAGATTGGACAACTTGTACACCAAAAAAAAAAAAAGATTACCCAAGTCTTTGAGAGAAAATTTGGTATCCAAAGTATTCACAAAGGTAGTAAAAAATGAAGTGCTATTTTCTGTGAGGATTATTACATCAGTCTTAGAAAATACTTGAAGAAATTATTACGTTTGGAAGATTAACTGAAGTTTGACATTTTTTGTAGAATAGCTAGCCAAAAGTTGAATTTTTACAATACATAATTTTTTATTTTGACTTAGTACCACTAATTAGAGCTTGTCGATATAAGTTCGCCCATGTCTCTCTCTCTTGTGCGTTCATAGCTCACGGATGGAGAAACCACCACCTTACCTCCACACGTCATTGCTGACCGTCGTCGACCACACCCATGTGATCTCCGACCACGCTACACCCTCTGACCTTCCTCCAGTCGAAATAACACTAGTTGCCACCAGATTGGGTTTTAGTATGGTAATTAGGGTAAAACTTGATCCTTCTCTCTCTTTCTCTCCACCTGTTTCATGCTTCCGATGAAATTCCCTATAAAAGGAGGGTGCTTTCCTACTATTTTCAATCCCTGAGTTTGATTTTGACCTTCTTTTTGGTTAAAACCTCTCATTTGTTTTGAATTTTAAAAATCCACTTTGGACCACCACTTTCCGGCCAAATTTTAGCCATCTCGTTTATTGCCCGATGAAATTGAAGGTATATTATTCCTCCTTATCTCATGGGCTTCGATTTGATGTAGTTTGCTAATTTTGACTGAGTATTGTAAAAAGCCTCAATTTTTATTTTATGATATGTTTGGGACTGTCGAATTTAGACCCCACAAATAGTTATAATGTTTAATTTTTGTTAATTTAGGATATCTAAAGATGTTTAAAGATGAATTGGAGTTGTAGTTTCAAGTTGGATTGGTAATTTGGAAAACCCTTAAATCTTTGGTGTCAGGTTTATCCGGTGAGGTCTAGGTTGGTAGGAGAATAATTACATATAATCTATTTATGGACATTGTAGGAGCATATGAATCTCTTGAGATTGGCTAATGGTTGACTTAAATTGATATATGAAATTGTAAGTATTTGTATATATATATATATATATATATATAGACAATTGTTAGTCATGCGAGACGGGAATTGGTTTAGTTGGACCGAGTTTATTATTTTAGAGGCTTAGTAGCTTGTGTGGATCCTGAGTGGAAATGTTTGAAGGTCAGTAGAGATACTATTAGTGGATGGATTAATATTTTTTTTATCTTTATTTATATTTATTTTATTTCTAAATTTATCATAAGTTAAGTTTAGTTAATATATATATACATATATATATATATATATACATATATATTCCTTTAGAAATGAAAGAGAAATTGATTATTTGTTTTTATGGTGTGCATGTATAATCTTATTTTGAGAAAGTATTTTTGGATCATTTAGATTATCAAATGTGGCTTTGAGAAAACTATATTGATTTGATTTTATATTGATTAGGCTATTGCGAGGGGGATTTTATATTAATGAGACCTTGGAATATTATATCTTTCAATTGAGTATGCTATGTATCAATCTGGCACAACTATTGGTGTTGATGATATATGTATCAATCTGACACATTTATTGGTAAATTGAGCTTTAATACTTTGGTCATAGGCTTAAGAACTATGAATGATAATCTTAGTATTAATTTTACCCCTCGAAAGATTGAATTTTTATAAAATTATCATGGTTTACATATATAATACTTTGTACCTATGATTTATGCCTGAGTTTAATTTGTATGGACTTGGTGTATTGAAAAATATAAAAGTTATATGATTTGACTTTAATCTTAGCTTATACTTAATGAGTTTGTATGTTTAATTAGTTTAAATTTGAGAGGATTAAATTAATTGACATGTAAATATTTCTAAAGGTTATGGTAGAACATCTCTTAGATATTTTAGTGATTAAGAGAGGTTAACTATAATAACCAAGTTTTTTTCAAAACTATTGACTCTCGATCATAGTTACGGTTCGATAGCCACGTCACCACTTACACTCCAACGAGTTGCCTAGGAGTTCCCCAACTATTTGGCAATGGTCCAAAGTATCCAGTTAGGGGTTGAGGAATTATTTTTCTTCCCATTTTATTCTTGATCAAAATTTGACTTTGACCATTGACCGTTGACTTTGATTACTTTTAATTTTTAATTATTTTCTTACTTTTTATTATTTTATTATTATTATTATTTTAGATATTTTGGAAAGTGGCCGACCATCCCTTTGTCTTCTTTCTTTGTTTTCTTGACTCCATTGTTGTGTTAATGAGAGAAAGTGAAAAGAAGAGAGAGAAAGAGAGAGAAACTAAGAAAAATTCAAGAAAAATTTAAGGAAATTTTAGGGTTTTGAACCAGCCATCAAGGGGAACTCAAAGCTAATGTTTGTGGTGGTTTTCAAATGGTGATCAAGTGAATTTCAAAACTTGAAAGAGAGGTAAGCTTTCTATCTTTGTGAAATTTCATGTAACTTTGGTATTTTATTTGATTTAATGGTAGATTCATGTGTTTTCTTGATGGATTGATATTTTTATGTGATCAATTTGATGTTGAATGGTTGTATGGCAAAACCCCCCAATTAGTTAGGGTTTATACTTTGTGAAAATTGTGATTTTAGGCTTGATTGATGTGAACTAATGCATATATTGTGCAATTGATGGTTTGAACTTGTAAAACCCCTTGTTTATTTTGTGATTTGATAACAAATTGATTGAGATTTGCTGCATAGAAGGGCTGACCATGAGGGGGACATGTTAGAAATTTTTAGTTTTGTGAAAGACATTTTGGTTTTTTCATATGTTGGAGACATATTTGGTATTTTCAAAATTATTGAGAGTATTCTAGTCTTTTTTCATGGAAAGGATAAAATTGGTATTCTTGAAACTGTGAAGGGTATTTTAGTCATATCACATTTCCTAATTATTTTAATATTTAGATATTTAATTACATATTTAATTAATTATTTAATTATATATTTATTTATGTATATGTGTATACTCATAATATGTTGTATATATATATATATATAAATGTGTGTGAGAGTGTGAATATATTTATATATGTAAGTATAAATGTGTATTTATATATGCATATTGTGCATGTATATTTATATGTAAAACTATATATATAATTGTATGTGGTTATATATATATATATATATATATATATATATACGGTTGGAAAAGTGTTAATTAGTTATATTAGACAAGGGTAGGTTGGAAATTTGTCATTTACTTTTAGGGATATTTTGGTGTTAGGGGTATTTTAGTAATTATTGAAAAGGCCAATGACATTTTGGTAATTATATTGTTTTAATTGGTATTTATTAAGCATTGGATTAAGTAAAGGCATTTCAATAATTATTGGTTGTTATGGCCTGTTTGGTAATTTTTATGCATTTGGGCATGTGCATATATTTACATAGAATATTTTATGAGTATTAATCTTGTATGTAAAATGGTGTATTTTTTTCTAAGAGTTGATGTTTCAAAGAGGCTGCATCGGAGTATACTCGTTTTAAACCCTAATTTTATAGCTCTTGGAATACTAACCTCCATGGGTAAGTGGTTTTATTTTTTGTTTTTGAATTGTGATTCAACCACCGACTACAAACGGGCATGTGGATTCCATGAGGGCACAAAATAAATCTATCGATCACAAATAAGCATGTGGATCCCACAAAATGCGGGTTAGCCGAGCTAATTGGTTTATAAAATAAAAGGGAAAAATAGAGATTTTTATATATATAGCACTACACTTTATTGCATTGTATTGTCTTATGCATTTGGGTTGGCTACTAAGTGTTTATCATTCACTGTAGTTTATTTGTGTGTGATAGTTAAATTCAAAACTAGATAGTAGGGGTTGGTCGAGGTACGAAACTTGAGGGATAGCGTAGTACATGTTCTTCTGTATTTTACTATTTTGGGCAATGGCATTTTGTGTATTAAAATATTTTTCTATTACAGTATGAGTGTGAGTACTTTTTAAATGTTTTAAGTAATATAGTTTTATTTGATTTCATTTTGTGAAATGGTCTCGAAGGATAAAGAAAAGTTTTAATATTATTTTGACATTATCCATAAATGTTTTAAACATAGTTTGAGTTTATATTGAAAAAAGAATATTAGTGGTAATTACTCCTTCCTCGGGAACCTAAACTCAAGTAAGAGGGTGTTACATTAACATGTAGTAACAGGCCAACTTCTACACCAAGGACAATTTGCCAAATTCCAAAGACTTAAGTGCAACCATGGAACCTAAAAAGTCTACATATGTCCCATCACATGCTATGGAAGCCAAAAATCCAGTAGGTTCTAATCAAGAAAAAGAATGATACATAAGAAGATATTAATGTAAGTTTAGAGAAGAACTAATTAGAGATTGAAGGAAGAAGAATACACCAATACTAGCTGACTATCCTTGATCAAAAGAGGTACAAAATATTGTATCTTTATTCTCTTTTCTTTTATTTTTCAATTGTGTATTTGATTGCTTAATGATTTTGAATATTCTTTCAATGGCCATGTGGAACTAATTTTGTCATTATAGAGTTGGATTAAACATTTTTTATGGATATTTGATTTATGAGGTTTTGAATTTATTCTATTGCTATTTTATGTTAATAAAACATGACTATGTTTAATGCTTTGTTCATAGGCCTAAAACCATAAATAATGATCATACTATTAATTGATCCCAAGAAAGAATGAATTTTGATGGAATTGTCATGGTTTACATATAGAATACTTAGTACGTATGATATATGCCTTGGTAAATTTAATTTGTGTAGACTTGTTGTATTGAGACATAGACAAGTTTCATAATTTAATTTTAATCTTAATTTATGCTTAATGAGTTTGCATGTTTAATTGGTTTAGATTTGAGATAATTAAATTAATTGGCATGTAAATATTTCTAAGGGTTAGGGTAGAACATCTCTTGGATAGTTTAGTGATTAAAAGTGGTTAACATATACTAAAGAATAAATTTCGGTTAATTAGATTGAATTGAAGTAAATTGTGGTGAATTCTATGCTCTAGATGTTTTAAATCATTACATTTAAAGTTCAGATCTCGATGGAGGAGGAAATTTTTGTAATACAATCCAACCATGGATATTTTTAAGTTGAATGCTTATAGATTTTGGTCTTACGATGCTGCTAAAGCGAGGAGAAGAGGAGAGAGAGTTGGGAGGTTAAGGGAGAGAAAAGAAAAAAAAGAAGAAAAAATGTATTTTTTTATTTATTGAAGGCAAAGGTGAGGAGTGAGGAAAGAAATAGGTGAGAGAGGAGAGTGAAAGAAAATGAGGATGATGATCTAAAAAAGAAAGATCGAGATGAAGATGAAATGAGAGAGAGAGAGGGAAAGAGAGAGAGAAATTGAGGATGAGAAGAGGGAGGAAAGAAGAATAGAGATGAAGGTGAGGGAAAGGAGAGACAAAGATAAAAAAAAAAAAAAAAGTGAGGGTGAAGGTGAGCAGAGAGAGAAAGGGGAGAGAAAAAAATAAAAATATATATTATTTTTGAAAAATTATTTTATTTTTTTAAAATTATATAATTTTAAATTAATATTTTAATTTAATTCTATATTTTAAAATTTTAAAATAAATATTTAATATATTTTAAGGGTAAAAATGTTATTTTTACATGTCATATAGGAAATATAAAAAATTTAAAAGACGAATATTAATTTTAGGGTGTGAAATGATATTTTAACTAACATTGAAGAGTTTTGATGTAATTGTTTAAACCTGTATAAGTTGATTAAAATTGAACTGAATTTGAAGCAAGTTGTATTTATATAACCCAATATATAATTTTATAAAATATATTTATAAAAATTTAAAATTCTTTTTTTAATAAATACTTATTTTATAAAAAGTGTGTGGGGCACACTTTATTAATTTGTATTGATTTTGAACTCAAGACTTTCAATCTTTCTTTTTTTTTTCTTGTTTTGTTGAAGCCTAAGAATTTTTTTCCTGACAATTTATTTTTTCTGTTTTTTATTACTTTTTGTTTTCACTTTTCTTGTTTCGTCTTTTTCACCCATTATTCAAATCCTAAGCCACCTCTAGCAATTTTGCAGTAGCACACTTACTCTAACTGACAGTCTGACACTGATATATGCTTTTTCAGTTTATACTTCTTTTTTCTTCATATTCATATTTGAGGGAAGTTGAGAATTACCAAAGAAAGCCTAGGTTAGTTTACATGGATTTTGAAAAATAAAACCTTTAAGACAGTTTACAATACCATTAGAAAGAAAAACATATTAGGGATTTAAGAATTTGTGGTGCTGCAAGCATGAAGTTGTTTTCTAACCATTAGGAATTAAATTGAACATACAAATACTTAGCATGAAATTGTTGTTTCTATTTAGAGAAATGTTATTTATTATTATTGTATGTATTTTTTAAAATACTTACGGCAGATCCCACATTTAAGTTTAGCCTAAGGCTCTCAAAATTTGAAGGCCGGCCCTAGCTTGTTATATTATATAATTAAAATAATTCTCTAAATATATTTTCCCAATAGCAATTCTTTGAAGATTTGTCATAATCATTGTACGTTATTTATTGTAAATAATATTCGTTCTTTTCTCTTTTGGTTTGATAAGTAACTTTCCTTGTTAATTAAGTTATGAACCACCTGAAAATTAGGGTAATTCACTGTCATGATCAGGCTTTATAGCAATTTAATTTTTTTAATCCATTTAATATATAATTATTATTTTATTCTAAAACAATTAACATGCTCATGTAAAACGTCTGTAATTAATATTTTTAGCTCATTTGTTGCACTTCCTTTTCCATCTCTTTATCTTCTATTTCATCTTCCTCTTATTCCTTTATGAATATGAATTTGTAACCCTAAATCTTCACTTTCTTTTAATTTGCAACTCTTTGATCTGTAGTTCGTATGCTTCCTCAATTTTTTACTTTTTAATTTTTTTAATGGAAAACTCTCATCTTCTTTATATGCAACTTTTTAATATGTAATTCCTCTTCCTTTTCTTACATTGTTGCTAGGTATTTTTTTTTAACATGCATATAACAATCTAGGAGTCCGTAGCATATGCAGACAAAATGGAATGGTCAGTTTCGTTAGTAGAGGTTCTCTCTCTACCAATGGAACTTATCAGTCTGGTTTTGCTACATAATATTGTGTCTTTACTTCGTCATGCATTGTCGAAGTGGAAGACAAGCTTCATTTTGCTTTGTCATGCATACCGAATCCAGGGGTTTACAATATATGCAGATAAAAATGGATTGGACAGTTTCGTTGGTAGAGGTTCTTTACCAATGGAATTGGTTAATCTGGTTTTGCTACATAATATTGTGTCTTTACATCATCACGCATAGCTAAAGTGGTTTGTTGTGATTCGCCGTGATTTGCCATGCATACCAAATTCAGGGGTTCACAGTATATGCAGATAAAATAGGTTGGCCAGTTTTGTCGATAGAGGTTCTCTACCAATGAAATTAGTAAATCTGGTTTTGCTACAAAATGTTGTCATTGCTTCTTTATGCATTACCGAATGCTTCATCGTTCTTTGCCATGCTTTTTCATGATTCGTCGTCCATACCAAATTCATGTTATCCTCAATGATTTCAAATCTCCATTTGTTATTCCATGTGTAATTTTTCTTTTTATAACATACATATCATATTGATGAAAAATCGATGATAATTAAACCCCTTCAGTTACATCAATTAAGATTTTATGTACGAATGACAAGCCAAGTTCACAACATATGCAGATAAAATATTTAGTCATTTTCATTGGTAGAGAGTTTATCTCCCGATGGAACTAGTTAATCATTTTGCTACATTATGTTATACATGTACTTCTTCATACTTTGCTGAATTGTTCGTCACTAGCGAAGTCTGAAATTCCATGTAAAATATAAAGTTTAACACTAGGGAAGTGCTTCGTCACTAACTAAGCTTAAAATTTCATAAAATATATATTTTGACACTAATGAAGTGCTTCATCACTAAGTTTGAAATTCTATGTAAAATATATACTTGGCATTAGCAAAGTATTTCATCAATAACAAAATATGAAGCTCCATGTAGAATATATCCTACGACAATGACGAAGTTGTTTGTCACTATTGAAGTGTTCGTTACTAGTTTTTTTAATATAAATGTAATACCTATGTTTTTTAGAAATTGTTGATTTTTTATCACAGTTAAATTTTGATCACCACATCACCACTTACATCATAATCAGCTACTTGAGAGTTCCTTGGGCATTTGGCAAGGGCTTAAAGTATCCAATTGGGGGTTGAATGATTATTTTTCTTTCCATTTTACTCTTACTCAAAATGTTGACCTTAACCAATTTGACCATTAACTTTGACCCTCCTTTTTATTATTAATTCTTTTAATTATTTTTTACTTTAAATTTCTTGCATTATTTAACCTCATGGCTGGCCACTTTCTCCATTCAAGACACCTTGAGAATTTTTTAGAGATAGAAAGTCAGAGAAAACAAAAAAAAAATCAAGGAAAAAATCAAAGAGGGACCTTAAGGACATCAAACCAAGTGAAAGTGGTGGATATCAAGTGGTGATTTAGGAGTTTTCAAACTTAGAAGAGAGGTAGGGTTCCTATTCTTATGTAATTTTGATGCTTTGGTGGATTTGTTGGTAGAAATATGTGAATCTTAGGTTAAAGTATGTTTATTTATGTTTAATTTGTTGTTGTTTGGATTGGTTTGATGATATGGCAAAACCCCTAATTGTTAGGGTTTTATATGTTGTGAAAATTAGGAAATTAAATATGTTTTAGTTGAATTATTGCTTGGATTGGTTAATTGTGTTGGGGATCATACAAAACCTCATGAAGATTACTTAATTTGGTATTGAATTGAATGATTTTTGAGCTTATGAAATTCGGCCATGGAGTGACACAAATGGCATTTTAAAAATTATTAAGGGTATTTTGATCTTTTCACATGGAGGAGATATAGTTGGTATTTTTGAATTTGTAAAGGGCATTTTGGTCATTTTATATTTTTCAGTTATTTAATAGTTTTATTTGGAAATTAGGCTTTTGATAATTTATATATGGGAATGTGTGCAAGTGTACATACATTGTATAAATATATGTGTGTGTTTGAATATATGTATGTGAATATGTGCGAATGTGTGTGTGTATATATATATATATATATATATATATATATATATGGGTAGGAATGATATAATGAATGAAGTCGCTCATTATATCTTACACGAGAGACAAAAAAAATAATGCATGCCATTTAAAAATAAAATGTCTCGTCTTTTATTAACTGTGAGGCATACAACCGACCCTTCGGCCAAATGACTGAGGCCTTTGCAGTTTGGCTGATTGGTGCCTCCTTAGTGTAAAGGGAAGACACCCTTCAGCCAAACTGCCAATGGGCAGGTTGTAGGCCTCCACAGTTAATAAAATATTTGACACTTTATTTTTAAATGACATGCATTAGTTTTTTCGTCTCTCCCATATGATGTAATGAGCGACTTCGCTCATTATATCATTCCTGTGTATATGGGTATAAGTATATATATATATATGTAAGTGGGTGGTTATATGTATACTTGTGTATTTATGTTTATATAAATATATTTGTATTTTTTATTAGAAAATATATATGTTAATATATATAGTTTTAGGAGTATTAAATTAGTATTTTTTAAAAGAAATGTATTTTGGATTAATAAGGAGCATTTTGGTAATTATATCACCTTTAGGAGTATTTTGGTAATAATCAAAATAGGCGAGGGGTCATTTCAATAGTTGTGGTGGTCTTAGGGATATTTCAGTAATTGGTGAGGTAAGTAAGGGCATCTCGATAATTATTACTGTTATAAGACGTAGTTTGGTAATTATGTATGTTTGTACTCTACTTAGTTGTTAATGCATTGAAGTGCTATGTGGGCATGTGGATATATTTACATAAGAACATGTCATGGGTTTCGGTGTTTTTATGCAAAGAAGTGAATTTTTCCTTAGATTTTATGCGTTAAAAACGCACCAGTGTGTGCGGATTTGGAGAACTTTGTTTTAAGCTCCTGGATCACCTATCATAAACGGGCATGTGGGTCTCTTTAGAGGCGTAATTCAACAGCCAACCACAAATGAAGATGTGGGCCCCGCATAAACGTGGGAGGTCGAGCAAAATATTTTATGAAAGGAAGGGGAAAATGAAGATTTTTGTACTTACTGCATCATATTGTATTGCATTGGTATACGCATATGGAATGCTTACTAAGTGCTTATCACTCATCCTCGTGTATTTATATGTGCTACTTAAATCCGTTAAGTAATAGTAAAAGTTTGATCAAGGTGCAGACCTAGAGAGCCCAGTGAAGTGCAAGTTGTTATGCACTTTGTTTTGGGCACTGACACTCTATTTTGGTATACTTTTTTTTATATGTGGGTGTAAATATTTTTTAATATTATAAATGGTACAGTTTACTTTATTTTAGTTTTAGAAAAGCCCTAAAGGGTAAAGAAAAATTTTATCGATATTTTGGATTGTCCAAAGCATTTTTAATAATTTTACAAATTATATTTTTAAAATAGTACATAGTAGCATTTCATTGTTCTGAATCCCAAGCTCAGGTAAGGGGTGTTACAATAAACTCTAAAATCATCCACCAAATTAACCAAAATTATCTAAAATACTCAAATCCATCTCGTCCACTGCAAGATAAAAATAATAATCTTATCTTTTATCTTACTGTACATTTATTACATGTAAAACAAAAAAATAAAAAAATATATATTTGTGTGATTTTTAATATTTGAGTGGATTTTTAATTTAATATATATCAAATTATGATTGAATATAAAAATAAAAAAGATAATAAAGTAGCAAAGAATGAAGATGAATGAGTGGACTTATAAAAACTACTTGATTAGGGGTTGAATATGGCATCCAACAACCCCTAAAAACTACTTGATTAACCCAATCTGTTTAATCATGAGATGTAAGTTTGCAACCATGGTCCATTATAAGCTTGTGAGGGCCCAATAAGCTCTAGCTTCCAAATTTCTTGGGGTTTTTTGATGTCATAATCAGAGATGGTGTAAGTTAATTTATTTTAGCAATTTTTATAAAAATTAAAATTTTAGTCATTACTGTTTGAGCTTCATACTTTTACTAAACTACCCATTTTTAATATTTAATCCAAAAGGCATGTATGTACATATCTTCAATCAATACAAATCACTATTACACATACCCAAAGAAGCACAAGCACAAATCAGAAAAAAAGAAGCACGAATCACGAATTAAAAAAATTATCCAATAAAAGTGACACATTTCCTATTGAGATTGAAACCTATTGGGTTGTAACAACGACCATTTGAGCTACTGTAAGTTAAAAGTTGTATCTCATTATATGTTTTTCTTTTTACTTTTATTTGGGTTGATAGTTTTGGGAGATTTGAAGATTTTGGGTATCATATTGAATTTTTCAAAATAATGTGAGGGTTTGTTAAAACTCGGTAGTGGTGAACAAATCATAACCAACTAGCACATCGTTTGGATTGAAGTGATCATTGGTGAGCACCATAGCTCCTATGATAGCCACCGACGGCTCTAAGGTGGTCATCCTATGATGACCACCAACGAGACCTACGGTGGTCATCGATGGCCCTAATTCATAGGTTTTTTTGGAAGCCTAAATAAATTCAAAAAATTATGAAAAAAATAATAAATTGAAACTTAAAGCTTATCCTCTTAGCATTCTAACGATATATCATATGCATGAATCGTAGGTCAGAAAGGGTCTCCAAATTTATTTATTTTTAATAACACGTACATATGCAAAGGGTAGGCGTGTGCACTGTCGGTAGACCACCGACGCCCCTATGGTGGCCACCATAGGTCCTATGGTACCCACCATATGCGCTTTTTTGAACTTTAGCACGTCAGTCATATTCACTGGTATTTTTGAAATCCTAAATCAATCCAAAAAATTATGAAAAAATATTTAAATTAAATCTTATCCTCTTAGATTTTCAAACATATATTATATGCATGAATCTGATACCGTTAAGGGCTTGAAATTTAGATTCTTCCAATAGTGTGCAAACTTATTGTTGTGCACATCCTTTAGAGTTGTATATTTTTTTAGAGTCCCAAATCAACTTAAAAAATTATAAAAGAAATATGTAAATTAAAGTTTATCCTCTTACATTTCAAATCATATATTATATGTATGAATTCGGTATCGTTAAAGACTTCAATTTTAGATTCTTCCGACCGTGCATAAACCAATCTGTTGTTCATGTCAGTCAGAGTTGTGTGTTTTTTTAGTGTGTCAAATCAACCTAGAAAATTATGAAAAAAATATGTAACCTAAAGATTATTCTCTTAGCTTTCCAACCATATATCATATGTATATATTTGATACCATTAAGGTCTTCAAATTTAGATTTTCCAAAAAGTGCGCAACCATCTATGTTATGGTGTAAGGGTGTCAGTGGCAACCATAAGGGCATCGATGACCACAATAGTAGCGTCGATAGCCACCATAGGGCATCTGTGGCTACCGGCCCCCCTATGGTGGCCACCGATGCCTTTCCTTTTTCAATAATTTTTTTTTTTGCTTTATGATGTTTTAAATTGTTTCTAATTTATGGTTTGTTTCTCAATTGCAAATAGTTACTATGGAGATTGAACGTTCTATTATAGTTAATGTGTTTTATGGTGGCAAGTAGTGTAAAGATGACGATGATCATTGGCTACTCAAGAATTACGAATCGGAAGTGACTGAAATTCCTCAAAATTGTACTTATAAGCAATTATTTGATGAGGTATACATCATCGTTAATTTCAATCGGGATACATACAATTTAAAGTTGAAATACCATTACATAGTGAGTTACCGACCATGTGCTCCATAAGAAATAAGACAAGATAAAGATGTCAAAGTATTTCTTTGAGTACTGAAAGAAGTCATGCTGGTGACTCCATTGTATATGGAGATTTTGTCGAGGGTTTGTTAACCTTTTTCATATGAAAGAGCTAATAATGAAAGAAATCATTTGTCATCTTCTTATCCTTTCACTCGAGTTGGAGAAAGATATAGATGGCGAGAGTATATGAAGGAAGCTCATTTGTGGGAAAGTTAAGTACCTGAATGTCCTATACAGGAACATCAACATGTGTGGGAATGTTCTATTCGGGAAACTGAATAAGAGTGTGAAGCTCAATTGCCCGAAAATGTAAGACGATGGAAAAGTGAAGAAAATTGGAAAAGTCGAGTGTCGGAAACCGAAACACATTGAGAAACATAAGTATTGGAAACACATACACCTTTTGAAACACAATTTCCATAAACTGAAGATGTGCAAGAAAGTCCATTGCCTCCATCTCAAGATGTGCGAGAAAGTGAATTTGGTACTATAACATGCAAAGGTGGTTCAGTTTTGCTTACTACTAAAACATCAACGACTCCTCCCGTTATATGGATATAAAATCATGTTTTTCTAATAAGAATGAGTTTCACATTGGGGAAGTGCAGGATGACAAAAAAACAATTAAAGGAAAAGTTTCATATTGTACGGGCATATAAAGATAAACATGCTTGTCTTCATTTTTCACAAGCTATCAATGGAAATCATAGGCAAGCTACTAGCAGAGTTATCGAAAAATCTATAAAAGAAAAATATGATGGGATCGCTCGTGTATACAAGCCACGTAAGATAAAATTTGATGTGAAGTTAAAATATAGTATAGACATCTTACGAAAAGTGTGGCGAGTAAGAGAACATGTATTGAACAGTATTGGAGGTACTGCAGAAGAGTCATTCTCAAAACTACCATCATATTTTGCAAATGTTAGAAGTAAATAATCCAAAAACAATCACACGAATTGCTACTGATGATGGAGAATGTTTTAGATTTTGTTTCATGGAATTAGGAGCAAGCATATAAGGTTTTCATTCTAATATAAGACCAGTTGTTGCTATTGATGGATCAACTTTGAAACTTTGATATTGTGGATAACTATATATTACTGCAACTATAGATGAAAATGATCAAATTTACCCACTTGTTTTTTGTGTAGGGGATGGTGAAAAAGAAGCTGCATACACATGGTTCTTTCAGTATTTCAAAGAAGCATATGGAGAACCTGAGAATTTGGTTTTTATATTGGATAGAGATAAAGGTATTGAAAATGCATTGAGGGTTGTTTATCCGAACTCTTACCATGGACTATGTATGTACCATATTAGTCAAAACCTCAAGACTAAAAAGTTTGGACATGAAGATGAAATCATCCCTGTTTTCTACTCAGCTGCGAAGGTGTATTTGCGGTTAAGTTTTGACTACTACATGAATGAGTTGCGGAATATAAATATCCAGGCAGTTGAATATTTATCCGAAATAGACGTTGAAAGGTGGGCTCGATGTAAGTTTCTAGTTACTCAATACAACACGTTGATTACAAACATTGTCGAAGCATGAATGCAATACCTAGGGATGCAAGAGAAATGACACTCATACCTTTGTTGAAAACTAATCGATTGAAATTACAACAATGGTTTTATGATCGTTGGATCATTGCCGGTAATATGACAACTACATTAACGACATAGACCGAAGAACAATTGAAAAAGAGGGAAAATGCTACACAACGTTCAATCGTTACACCCATTAGTCCTACTGAGTATAGAGTGGTAGGTGATGAAATAGAGGGTAAGGTCAATTTAACTACCAAGTCTTGAACCTGTAGGAAGTTTGACCTTGATCAGTATCTTGTAAGCATGGTATGGCAGCATGTTTGTACAAATATATCAAGTTCCATAATGTGTACTCGAAATATTACCGAATCGACACATTTTGTTCAGTTTATCGAACAAAAAATGTGATTAGTTACTACTATAATGAACAAAAATAAAAATAAATCAATTACTATGGAAATAAAGAAATTACATTACAATTACTTACATAATCGCAATCATTTCAATTTTGTGACTGAGGTCTATATCAATGCCTTACATGTAGTGAAGAAAACCCATATCGAATTCATATGTATTTTTCTTCGACTTCCTATCTTTTCTCTATTTTTTGAATTGTGGTCATCACCCCTCTATATGATCCTATATTAAAAGATAAAAATATTAAATATTGTGTCAAGAATGTATTCATTCTTTCTTATTAAAAAAGGTATATCATATAATTTAAATTTATTCCAATCAATATCTTACCCAAAAGTAAACATCTATCACTATGGTCCTTGGACAACATAAATGCGCAGATTTTATCATATATTCGGGTATGTATTTGCATATTACATTGACATGTTGTAAATGTCGGAAGTAAGTAAATTAGATAATATTCTCATAATAAAAATTTAACGAAGGTATGTGTACTTAAATAGTTAAATATTAGAAAGTTATTTTTGCCTTCTCATTTAACCATCCATCTGAAATAAATCCCGAAAGAATTCCTTATTAACTTCACATATGCCGTAGTCAATAACTTCATCCGTATCAGAAAGAAAGTATTCAAAAAATTTCTTCAAAATATCTTTCAGAGGGGCCCATTTGGGATCAAAATCTATTGGAGGAGGCAAAGTGGTTTTCAAAGTAACGCTTGTCTTCGTGGTGACAACAAAAGGCGACTTTAGTCTATTCGCATGCTTCTTAACACGTGACTCGTAATGAACAACCTTTAATGGTGTTATGAATTGGACCTCACTGTCATCATATACAACAGTCATTTAGCAAGCATGTATTTCACCATCCTCACCCATTGCCATATTATCATATGTATCAGGCTGATTATATTCCTATTAATAAAACATGAATTACAACAGTTAATACTTATTAAAGAATTTAAAATAATGTATGAATGAAGTAATTTACTTATATTTTTCATATAATCAAGCATTTCTCGCATTGTCTCCTTAATTGGTTGGAATTTTCGCATTGAATCCTACTAAAAATTTTGGAACTCAAGCATTGTGTCCAATCGACATTTATTAAAGTCATTTACCACGAATGGATATAAGCTTTAAGTTCATCGAACTATATCAAATAAAAAAGTATACGTTAATTATATTAGTCAATTAAATTAAAACTATTATATTTAAACTAAAAATATAATGGTTTGAAAAATATATATATATTACTTTGTGTGACGAATGTGATGGTTGTGATGGTTGACCAACATTCTCAAAAGAAGGGCCAAAATTAGAGGCATCTTGTTGTTGATAATAAACGAACTCGGCATTTTCCACGTCAATTGCCTCCTTTCTAACTCACTTATTTTTATTTTTATTTTTGTGGAGGTATTGGTGGGATTGGGTAATCTTCCTTATGTGGGTACATGGATTCTTCTTTAGCATTCATCGGTCTCAATCTCCCAATCACATATAATTGTACATTATTATATGAACCAAGTCCGTTAATTTTATACAAACCATAAGTAATAAAAAGTAATATAAATTAATCGACTGATGAATGAAAACATTATAAAATTACCTCCGTATTGTTAAAAATTATTTTCCCCATATTTTTAAACACATATACATTGGTAGCCTTCCAATTACAAATTCATGAGAACGAATTATCAACCTTAATTGAAATAGTTCTCTCATTAAAGGAATTGTCTCGTACCCCCAAACCTAATAAAAAAATTAAAATTTGTTAATTAAATAGTTAAATATATAATATGTATAAAACATATATAATTAAATAGTTGTGTAAATCACCTGGAATGCCAAAGGAAATCCAAACTATATGTGGTTAATTCATTTAACTCTCAACTATGCAAAGCCAAAGCTTAGTGCATAGAAGATTTGGTAGCATTATAGGACACTGAACCCTATGCATATTGGTTGAAGTAGTCTAAATCCTCAACCATAGACAAGTGTTGTATGTCAATGCTCACTTGACTCTCCTTGCCAATTAGAGCACATTCAAGAAAGTATATTAAGGTCAAACTTACCATGTCATCTTTATCATCTAGTTGCCTATACTTTAAATTCAGAAAGGCATCCCTTACATCTGAATTTTTAATCTTTTAAGGTGGCCAAAATATTTGTTCTTTATTCGATTGAAATGTGTCAGAGGAGGAACATCAAGTGAATTTTCCATCTTCAATCCAGTAAAAATTCAAATTCTCTTTTTGTAAAGATTGCTCCTTTCTCATTAAAGTTGAACTCCATCATATCGTCACTTATACTATATGCATGCCTAACAATCATATTGTGTACTATGCTGCCACATAAGATAAGCCCGTGCATTCCTAGATAGAGAGTACTGAAACAATTGTTTTCAAACTTTTTCAATTGTCTTCTCTTCAACCTGAATGGCTTATCAGGATCTTCCAAAAATTTCTCAAAGATGTCTGGATACACAACATGATTGACGATCTAGAAGTGACACGGACGCAAATATTATTTGTATTAACTAAGGCATTTAGGTACATCAAGGGCTTAGCTTCTGCCATTTTCCTGTTCAAATAAATAGATGTAAAAAATTACAACAAAACAAAATTACTAAACAAAAAACAATTAATAGATAAAACAATATATGATTACACTATCAAATTTGTAAAATACATATATAAACACACACCCATCGATGGGCACTGACTGGCCTCCGGTAGCCCACCAACTATAAGTTGGTAGCCCCACCGACGAGTAGGCGTGCCTAGCCAAGGCCCCCACTATGTGTGCCCACTGACTCCAGCGTGCGCGCTACACGTGCCTAGCAATGTGCCCAATCATGCCATGGGCATTGGTATCCACCACCACCCCTATGGTGAGGGCATCGGTGCCTTATACATATAGGATTTTTTTTAATTTTCATTCTAAATACATATAAACCAAGATTACAAAAATGGAAAGCAAAAAACATATGTATTTAGACAATAATACTTCACTAAAGCATTTATTTAAACACTTAGCATGCATTATAAAACTTATCAATTTCAACTTCTAACAACCTAAAATCTAAACACAATCAAGTCAAAATCACTACTTAAACACCCCAACTTCATTAATATATTTAATCTAACACGTATAATGTATTCTAACAACATAACTTATAAACAATACACCACATAAAATTAATAAACTTTCAAAATTTGTAACCCAAAATAATTAATGTTCACTAAAACATTTATTCAAACACCTAATATGCATTAGTTCTCAAGCATTTTCAAAGCACAAAATTTGCAAATCAATAACCCCAACATGAACAAAAGAAAAAATATAAAATCCTCATAGCCAACAACAATAATAGAAAGAAGTTTATGGACAATGGTACCTTACTTTAACAAAAAAAAAAAACAAAGTACTTCATTGCATACTCATATAATCCACAAAATCCGCAAGCTATATATACAATTGAAGAAGTTTAATAAGTGATCTAGCATTGTCGTAGACTGCAAAGGTGGTGTGATGGTGGCGCGACGGCGGCTGCTAAAAAAAGAAGAAGAAGAAGAAGACGAAGAGGAAGGGGGAAGGCCAAGAAGAAGAAAAGGAACAATAGGGGGGATAGTCCTAGAAGAATAAAATGAAGGAGATGAGGGGTGTGGTGGAATATAATGTAACAACGGGCTAAAATTTTAATTATCAATCAACTGTACATGAAGGGTACGTTTGGAAGGGTATATTATGGAATGTGAGAGTATTATATAATACTATTTTATATTTGGCAAAATAAGTAGGAATGTAAATACCTTAGAAGTGGCCCGTTGTACGATTGCCTATACAGCTTTCCATCGATCATAGAATACCGCGCAGAAATAAGCCTGAACTTCCAAGCCTCCGCCTTGTCTTGGGGTAGTTTGCCAGCAAGTAGATATTCCATAATGGGGTTCATCCACCCCACTCGCCACCTTCATCTATATTCATCAGCTCCTCACTTTCTTTTACGACGGAAGTATCAATGCTTGGCTCGGCCAGGAATTCCAGGGGAATCTTCCGACATCTCTCAACAGCAATTGTCGAGCCTAATGTGGCCAATGTGTCTGCTTGCATGTTTTCACTCCTTGGCAACTGACTGAGTTCAAAACGTTCAAAATTGGTAATTAGCTTTCTGACTAGTTCCAGATATGCTATCATTCTTTCACCTTTCGCTGTGTAGTCGCCATTCACCTGGCTCACAACCAACTGAGAGTCGCTATATGCCAATAATCGTAAAGCCCCTACTGTCCGAGCCAAGTTAATTCCAGCTATCAGAGCCTCGTACTCAGATTCATTGTTCGATACAGGAAAACTGAAATGGATAGCCTGTTCCATTACTAGGCCATTGGGGTCGACGAGCATGATTCCTGCTCCTGCTCCACGGAAATTGGAAGACCCATCCACGTGAAGTTTCCAGGGCGATTCTGCTCTTGCTTTCAAATTGTTTCTGCTGTCTAACATCTTTACTGAGATGAATTCATGTCTAGTGTTGGATATGTTCGGTTTGTCCTATAAACTTTCAACCAATGGCGTTTCATACGATGGCTCGGTTTGTCCTGTGAACTCAGCTACGAAATCTGCAAGCGCTTGGCACTTGATTGCTGTTCGTGGTTGGTACTCTATCCCATACTCGCCCAATTCAGCGGCCCACTGAACCATCCTTCCCACGAGATCGGGACTATGAAGAGCCGTTTTGAGTGGATATGAGGTTACCAAAGTAATCTTGTGGCATTGGAAGTATGGCCTTAACTTCTTTGAAGAACGAGCAAGGCCAATGCCAACTTTTCAATGAACGTATAGTGGGTCTCCGCATTTACCAATGCTCGGCTGACATAGTAAACAAGCTTTTGCTCCCTTCCTTCCATCCGAATCAACATCGAGCTGACCGCGTGATCCGAAGCCGATAAATACAGACATAACATCTCCCCTGGCTTTGGTTTAGAGAGTATAGGGGGAGAGCTCAAATACACCTATAGTCGTTGGAATGCCTATTCACACTCTTTTGTCCATTCAAAGTCTTTATTTCCTTTTAGAGCTCGGAAGAAAGAAATGCAGTGGTCAGATGACCTTGAAATAAATCGACTCAAGGCTGCTATTCTCCCATTTAATCTCTGCACTTCCTTGGTGTTTTTCGGCGAAGGCATGTTGAGCAACACCTTGATCTGACCTAGATTGGCCTCGATGCCTCTTTGGGTCACAAGATAGCCGAGAAACTTCGCTGAACCAACCCCAAAGGTGCATTTAGTGGGGTTCAACTTCATACGATGCGCGTCTAATACATCAAAGGCTTAGGCAAGATGCTGGATATGATTGTTTGCTCGGATGGATTTGACCAGCATGTCGTCGATGTAAACCTCCATTGTGGAGCCCAATTGGGCTGCAAACATCTTGTTCACCAGCCTTTGATAAGTAGCCCCTACATTTTTCAATCCAAACAGCATAACCTTATAGTAGAATATTCTCCGTTCTGTTATGAAGGCTGTCTTTTCTTGGTCATCCGGGTGCATCAAAATCTGATTGTAGGCTGAATAGGCGTCCATAAAGCTCCACATCTAGTGGCCAGCGGTAGCATCCACCATCTCATCAATCTTGGGCAAATGGAAGCTATCTTTTGGGCAAGCCTTGTTGAGATCCGTGAAATCTATGCAAACCCTGGGCTTTCCATTTTTCTTTCGGACCACTACCACGTTGGCGAGCCAATCCGGGTACTGAACTTCTTTGACAAATCCATTTTTTACTAACTTGGTAATTTCCTCGTTTATAACTTGGTTCCGTTCAGGGGCGAATTTCCTCCACTTTTGTCGAACTGGTTTGTATGAAGGATCTACGTTCAACTTGTGAGATATTATACTTGGATCTATTCCGACTATGTCGTCTGTAGACCATGCAAAAGTGCTACGATGGTCCCTCAAGAATTGGATCAGCTGGATTCGAATCTCCGGATCTAACTGTGTCCCAATCTTGGTAACTCGCTCGGGGTGGTCCGGATCTAGTGGTACCTCCTCTAGATCCTCCAGAGCATCCATCTTTTCTACTTGGGCCACCCCCCATTTCTGTAATTGCTATTTGACTTTTCCATCCAATGTTTTGACGTAGCAGAGTCGAGCCACTGATTGATCTCCAAGCAATTCCTCCACTTTCTCCCATAACGGGAATTTAATCTTCTGGTGGTAAGTAGATGGTACGGCTTTCATGGAATGCAACCATGGCCAACCCAAAATTATGTTATACGCAGATGGTGCGTCTACCACAATCATCTCTATTAGCCGATTCACTCCCTTTACGGTAACTGGCAGAGTCAATTTTCCCCTAACCATGCTTTCGTTGCCATCATATCCTACCAATGTTGTCGTGGTAGGTTGGATATCCGACAACTGAATTCCCATTTGATCTATGGTGTTGAGGAAGATAATGTTTGCCGAGCTCCCATTGTCAACTAAAATTCTCTTCACAGTACAATTTCCAACGTCCAAGGTCACTACCAACACATCTTCGTGGGGAAATATCGTGCCACTAGTGTCCTCTGCTGTGAACACGATATCTTGGCTCTTCGCTTGCACGATCGATACTTTGAGTAATAGGGATCCGTGCATACGTTCTTCTATCCTCTCTGCGTTCTCCTCCACATGCGGTTCCTCCGTGAATCGAGTGAATGACTTTCCTATTTTCCACATTGTTTGCCTGGTGCGGCGAGTTATTCTTCGGTGGGGATTCCTCCCGGTCTTTCACCGGGCCCCATTTCTCCGGGTTCTCGACGAACTGTCTTAAATAGCCGTGCCTTAGTAACTCTTCAATTTCTCATTTGAATGCTCGGCATTCCTCCGTTGTGTGTCCTCGCTCGCAGTGGAAAACACACCACTTTGAGTTATCCTTCTTCTTTGGGTCCAAATTTAAAGATTGTGGCCACCGGACTTCATGAATCCGTTCCATATGCGCGATTAACCGAGCTGGGGACACGGTCAATCCGAACTTCCTCAAACGGTCCCGCATCTGATCATTCTGCTCGTTCTCCCTACGGGGTTCGCCTTGTCTCCTACTCTGCTTGTATTCTTGGTTAAACCTTCTCCTACCCGAGCGGCCATCCCTTTGTCCTCTAGGGTATTCCGTAAATCTGTTATCCCGTGCTTTAACAGTTGAATCAACTCGGTACTCTTCTCTTCCAGTTGGTGCAATTCGTCCTTCCTTGACTGCGCGCTGTACGTCCAAAGTTGTTTCCTCCTATAAAACTACAAAGGTCTGGGCCTTTTGTAAAGTTTGCAATAAACTCCTGGGTTTATTTCGGACCATATAGTCATAAATTTTGGTGTCGGGTAACAATCCGCGTTTGAAGGCGTTGCATGCCACCACATCTGGACAATCCATAATTTCTACCTTCATGCCGTTAAATCGTTGGATATAGTCCCTTAATGATTCCCCTTTCTGCTGCTGAACCCTAAATAAGTCATCCGGTCCTTTCTGTACTGCCGACTGGATGCAAATTGGGTCAGGAAAAGCTGAGCCAGAGTATGAAAAGAATCCACGCTGTAGGATGGCAAGCGGCTGAACCAAAGCAAAACTGGACCTTTCAGACTTGATGCGAACACCTTGCACATCACGGCATCACGCTTTGGCTAGGGTATGCAAGTCGGGATCATGGCCTGCTTGAAATGAATTATATGATCCTGTAGATCGGCTATACCATCATACAGAGTGAACTTTGGGAGAGAGAATCCAGCCGGGGTATCAACCCTTGTGATTTTGTCCACAAACGGTGTCTCGTCCACCTCTCCGAACCAATCATCGGTTCGGCCCTCTTGCCTTGCCAAGTTTTCTCGGCTGGTCCAATCCTCCCGAAGGGTGTAATAATGCTTCATTTTCCGAGGGTGGTATGCCTTCGCAGTCCATCCTTTTATGAGGGTATACTCATCCGTGGAGTCCAAATCTTCACTTAGTTCCTTCCCTCGCTGGCTCCGTGTTGTCTTCCGAGAATGGTCTCCATCCTCGGCGCGAGTCTTTTTGCCAGAACGACTAAACCTCTCGGCGTCGCTGCCTTCCTCCCTGGTTCGGACCTTGCCTTGGCTGGGCAAGTCAATATTTGCGACTTTCCTGTTCAAATCAACATGCTCCTGCCCTGAGTTGTTTTGAACGGCATTGAAAGCCTCCAGCAGTTGCCTATTGATCCTCTCCTGTGCTTCATTCCGTTGTTGCAATGCTTGAGTGGACAGCACCAACTCCTCCATCTGGGCGAGGAGCTGGTCCACACGTTCATCGGTCATACTGGTTCCTCCTTCGGTGAATGATGGCCCTGCTACACCCTTCTGGATAGGGGTGATCTTTTCCTCTTGTCTTTCAGGCGCAACAATTTTAGAAGTAAGATTAACGCGTTCGCTGGGCATGGTGCTGCTGGCGAGGTTACTGGAAACAGGCCTTTGATGGTTTTAGTGCAAAAACTCGATCTAGGGCCCTCCTTCTAGCGCCAAATTGTTTATGTCGAATTTTTACTCCGCCACAAACGGTTAAATTTCCCGCCTAGCACCACCGTGAATCTGCAGAAAATAAGGAAGAGCGTGAAAGCTTTTAGGGGCACCGGTGTGATACCGGCCAAAGAACCTCCGACGCTCAAGTCAGCTAATTGGCTTTGGGCTTTTGGATGAGTTCTAGTATAAAGTGTTGCGTACCTTGTCTTGAATCATCAAGAGGTATATATATGCATGGCCTCACCTTGCCAATCAAGCTGAGGGCTTGAAATCCTAGCCGTCCTAATTTAAGGCAAGTCCCAAATGGGCGCTCTTCCCAGCTTGGTAAGTGTAATATGGGAAAGTATCGAGTATTTACTACGGAGCGAACTTTTCTTTTGGAACCCTCCTCAGCTCTTACCACATTCGAGCCAAGGGAAACTGTTCCGAGCCATCACTACCGAGTCGTTGCCCGACTCTGATGTCCGAGCCAAGCCTTCTCCGAACCATGTAACGATAGCTCCTCCCCGAGGTCCCATGCTCTTCCTTGCCGAGCCCCCAAATAGACCCTGGTTCAGTTAGCTCGAAACTTTCAAGCTAGCCCGTTGGGTCTGTGGGCTATTCATTTTCCAACTCCAGTGACTCCGCTCATTCCTTTATCTTCAGCCTTACCGACCCTGCTCAGTGGAAATTTGACTTCTTTCTATTAACCCATGTTGGGCTTGATTATGGCATCAAAAAACTCATTTTCTTTGCATGTTCCCAATCCATATCCATAGGGACAATGTTCTATTTTTAAAAAATTAGTTGGAGATTAATTAAAGCTATAATGCACATTATAAGTGAACAGGTAGCAACAAAAGCAATACATCCAAAGTCTTTCATGTTAAGTCCAAGAATAATCAAACCAGATTTGCATCACTTTTGATAAATGAAATTACCATTCTAAATTTTACTTGGTGCGTATAAGACTGAAAAGGATGACATATACACAGTCACCCACGTACGTCTAATGTTTGGGGGTGTACGAACGCATATTGAAAATGAGATTTTTTTATGAATAAAAAAATGCTAATAACGAGAATCCAGGAATTGAATGTGTGAAATTTGGTGCAGCAGTACGATCACGTTAGTACCACGGAATATAGCTTCTAATGAGCTGGATGACAGCGCGAAGCTCAGTGACAGTGAGATGGGGTATGGCAATGGCACTATGGGCAAGGGCTTTATAGAAATGAACATATTATATATATTACATATATATCACACATACTTCGGTCAGTACGTGGTTTCCCGCGTTGCATTAAAATCAGTGTCACCGATTACAAAAGACCAATACGACACACTTCATTGATGAACATGAACAATATCCCACATGCCATTCCAATAGATTCTACCCACTTTTGTTGGAATATTGCACTCCAAAGTCCCAACTCCCAACCCTGTAGTACCCTTTTCTCTTTTGCTTTAATTTTGGTTTTAATTTAATTTACACCACTTTCTGACATGATGATAAGAAAGTAATCTGTATTGCGTCCGCCAGGAGAGTGTTTCTGACTCGGCGTTCCCACCACAGCTCCAATTAATGTAGACTAATTAGTGGTAGACTAGACCAACAATAGTACTGTGTACCAGCGGCTATACGTGCCCTTTAATTTCCAAATCTAACGTCCATGCAATTTTCTGTATCATATATTTGTTTACTAATTTTTTTTTTTTTTACGTCAAGCATGCATGAATTGTTTTGGTAAAGAAAACAAGCAGGAACTTCATTCAACAAAAACTAGAGAAACAATCATCTGTGTGTAACCGAATGATATTTAAAATATATAACCCACATCAATAAATTGAACCTTAAAAATATTTTCTCTCCTTTAAGTGAGTTAATTTTCAACTTAGGCATTACAGAACCGTAAATTAGGTTCTCGACTTCGACAATTTAATTTACTTCCATTTTTTTACCTTCATAATTAACCAATCCAAAACCCATTTCTAATTAATGATCAATCTATGCGTTTGTACTCGTTTCATGCATGCTTCCATCATAGTATTTATATATATATCTTGGAACATAAATCTTATAACTTTGAAAATAAAATTAGTAATAGTAGTAGTGATTAAACAGACCTTCCTTCAGACGTAAAGTTTTTATAAGTATGATTATTATTATACAATAGATTGAGGTAAACAATTCTAGTTTTTCTTCTAAATCAAACTCCGTATTGATGTGTAGATTAATTTATATATATATATATATATATGGAATTAAAATTTTATTATCAACGCATATACAATGAATAAATAGATATATCATATATAGATGAATGTATGATGTATGACTGTGAAATAAAAGGCTCATCTTTAGTGTGGAATTTTCGTCGTGTTTGATGAGCGAGATTAGAGAATTGATTGATAAATATTAATGTCGTTTAACAATAAAAAAAAACCAATTTACTTATTAAAAACAATTCGTTTTTCACATATACTAATTTATGATTTTTTATGTCATGGAAAAAACGTACAAGTTGAGAATTAAAAAAAGAATATGGTGTCACAAAAAAATATAAAAGAGAAAAAGAAAGAGTTAGAAGTGATAAGGATGATGATGATTATGAATTCCTTCTAGGAAAAATGCAATTTAGACAAAAATAAAATGAGAAAATAAAAAGGCGCGCAAAACCGACATACGTGCTCACAAAAGTCACAATATTTATAAAAGGCCGTTCTTTTTCCACATTCCTTACAATCACACGACGCCGTTTGGATCCGCGGACCACGTCTTCACACCGTGTCAAAATGACCAGGCAGATATTCCACGCCGCCACCAGAGAAAGCTTGGGCCGCGAGCGATTAATTTCCAACACTTGGCCACTGCCGCACGTAGCATCACAACCACAACCTAAAACCCCTCAAGTAGGCCCCACCCAGCTTCGCTTCCACATCAGTCACCAGCCGTTTGATTAATTCCAGCCTCACTTTTCAAAATTCTCTCTCACACAATATAACCCGTCAAAAAAGCAATTTTAAAGAAACAACCAGTGAAGCCCACAAGAAGTATCATGGAAACGCACCCCTTGCTCACGTTCACGTACCTCTATATATACCCTCCTTGCAAACCCACCACATCCCCTTGAACCAAATCCAAACCATGATGCCCAACTTCAGAAGATCATCTAAGCACGAAATTGGCGGTTTCCGTGGATCCAAATCCGACGGTCCCTGCAAGAAACACCCTAAACACCGCCAATCACCTGGCGTTTGCTCCTTGTGTTTGAAGGAAAGACTGCGTCAGTTATCCGCTACTTCTTGGTCACGTGCAACCTCTACTACCACCCGATCTTCTTGCTCTACTTCGTCTTCTTTGTCTTCCTGCTATTCCTTGTCTTCGGCTTCTTCTTGTTCGTCTCCGTCACTGTCTTATGCTTATCGTTTTGGTATGCAAGGAAAGACTGGTTCTATGTCTTTAGTAATGAGCGCCAACAATGTGCTTAAGAAGAGTAGATCGCTGGCTTTTGTTCCGAGAATGAGACGTAGAGATGGTGGTGGTGGTGATAAGAAGAAAGGACGTGGGTTTTGGTCTAACCTTTTGCTACGTCCCGCAAGTAATAAGCGAATGGAAGAGAATGATAATACTTTCATGCAGTCAAGGACTGTCAGAGAGAGGACGGTGGTGCATTAATATCATTGATCAACAGCCAGCCATGAAAATCAATTTTTTCTTTTATTTATTTTGTTCTTAGTGTAGAGTAATTTACGATACAGAAAAAGCGACCGAATTGAGGTTCAATTTAAACCAAGGAATTAATACAAAGCAAATTAACGAGAAAGAAGGAATTACGAACGTACTACTTTGCATTTTGTGTATATGTTTTATTATGTTCATGATCAGCTTTATGTACGTAGCTCTCTCTGTAAATTTGCATTAAAGAAAAAAGGGAGAAAAGATTAGAAATGGATTTGATTCTTCAATGGTTTTCATATTTGTCTCTGCGTGGTATTTTGATAAGACAAGCATTTTCATATGCAAATACAGCAAAGGAACAAATCGGCATGACTTGGCTACTAGTCCTCGGTTTGAAGTAGTCATATTGCAAATTCTTCGTCTAAGAAATTTCTTTAATTCGACGGTCAACCCACGCGCGGTTCTTATGGTTGATTTTCGTATTTTCCTAAATATAATATTTGTTTATATATTTAAATTGGAACATTAAGAAGTTGGAAATGCTAGACTGATATTGGATCGTACGTGACACCTATAAAAAGAGCACGACGAGCTACAAATTCGTGGCAATTTCCTAATGGGCTGTAAAGTTCAAATTGTGAAGCTGGCATTAGAAAATAATAATTACGAGAAAAATATTGTTTATATATATATATATATTATTCAATCTGACAGGCGGAATAAATTCCCATATTCAAATTCTTGGCAACTTCCCAAGGATTTCAAAGTACACGACCAATTGTATTTAGCAAACGACACGTCATAAAGTTTTTTGGTGTGGGTGTTCATTCATGATCAACGTTAATGATGTATACCTATATAATTCCAGGCACTTTGAATGTTATAATGTGACCATTTCTAGTAATAATACCTGAAATAAAAATGAGAGAGAGTGTGACACCAAATTTGTTTATTAGCTTTATTAATTTAGATACTATAGTTTAAAAGAATCGAATATTGGTAGGTCCTTTTGTCTTTATCAAAATACACATAGACAAACATCAACTAATTCAACCTTATGATCAACTCGCTTATGAGATTTGTGATTTGAGTATAAACTCTGTTATTATTTCAGATGTACTCAATTTTACTTGAAGCGTCAGGTGGAGGGGATTTATTAAAAAGCTGAGTCAGCTGCTTTAGACTTTTACAGATTACAAAGTTGAAGCAGTAAAAAAGTTTTATCCACTAATAGAATCCTGAACTAATGAGATCCACATCTAGACTCTTTTTTATTCATAAAAAAAAATTACTAGCCACTACGTCTACATATTTACATGAAATGTGTGTGTATATATATATATATATTATTTGTTTTTTCGTGTTGGTCTCTCTCTTCTTAAAATTTTTTAATAGGCTAGCACGTTGCAAATTTGGGTTTAAGTTGTAAATGAAGTTGGTAGCCTAGTTTTTCTCGTCAAATCTAATTATGTATAGTACATAAATAGTATCATCCTTTTCCAATATTAGGGAATATAATAGTGGTTTTTTTTTTCTTGGTAAAAAATATAACAGTGGTTGGATACTTCTAATTATAGGGTATGTATATGGCAAATACCATAACATTTGTTGTCTGTTGTTCCTCATTCAATTCTTATCATTTTCCGTCAAAGAAATAAAAATTCTTATCTTTTATTCCAAAAAAAAATAAAAATCTTATCATTTTTTATGTACCAATTTATGAGATCCAAGATTTCTAGAGGAATTAATTTTTATTCTTCAGAAATTTTAATAGTTTTACTTTGATTATTGGTTATTGC